>OX940737.1:11585000-12185000 GCA_954870855.1 Scutellaria minor
ACCTTTTTTTTTTCAATTCATTTTTTTACAATGTTAATTTTTTTATTTAGTTATTTTTTTATTGTTATTAATTAACCTATTGAAGAAGATTAGATTCAAAAGATAAGACTCGATATTAATGTCGACTATTGATGAGGAGGATGTGGAAATACTCTATAGTATATTATTTTCATCTCAAATCAACCCCAAAGTGTAATTAACGAGACCCTAAATATAATTAGTTTACTATTTTTTTCAAAAAAAATATATTTGATGTCCATACGAAAAAGTTAAAAATCCATTGAATTTCTTGGTGAAATCTAGATGATTAAAGGCGTGAACAATGATAAATTTTTCTGTTGAGATACATTTTATTTTAGAATGAGAACCTGAAGTGAGTACAAGGTATGTTCCAAGTTTTTTGATATAATCTTTTTATTATTTATTTCTCTCTTACAAATTGTGAAATTGGTATGTTCCAAGTTTTCTTGAATAATTTTTATTATTTTTTGTTTGTTCTAACAAATTGGTATGTTAATTTTTTATTTGTATGTTTAATTTTGTTTGTTATACCTATCAATTCTTAAGTATTGAGTCTTTTTATTTATTTATTTTATATTTTTACCGTATCAAAATTACCCATTGTAAAAAATAACTAAATAAAAAAATTAACATTGTAAAAAAATGAACTAAAAAACAGGTAAAGAAAGAAATATATGTATCAACTGTTAGCATTAATTACAATAAATTAAATAACTAAATAAAAAATTATCATTATAAAAGTAAAGAAATAAATATCATTAATAACAATAATATAAATAACTAAATTAAAATTAATATTGAAAAAATAAAAGAATTGAAAAAATAAAAGAAATAAGGAAACCTACGTACCAACGGTTAATATTAATAAAAATAAAATAAATAACTAAATAAAAATTAGCATTGTAAAAAAAATTAATTGAAAATAAATAAATAATACTCCCTCCCTCCCGCTCAGATTTGCACGTAGGGACGGACACGGAGATTAAGAAAAAACTGTTTTTGTAGTGTAAAAAACACTTTTTTGAATAGTAAATGACAATTTTAGTAGATTTTATTTGCCATTTTTGGAGTGTGCAAATCTGATTGGGACGGACGAAAACGGAAAGTGTGCAAATCTGAGCGGGACGGAGGTAGTAGCAAATAAAGAAATATGTGTTAAGTAGCAATGTAAGTTTGAAGGAAATGTAGCAATTGCATGAAACCCCCACCACAAGAGATTTAGTCTTTTAATATAGTTAAAAAAGGTATATATGTTATTTTTTTAGCAAACAAGTGAAAAAAACATAAAAAAATGCATGAAGAGCGTGTACAACACTTCTGTTAGCATTAACGGAATTAGGGATTTTGGGCTTTATTTAAAAAACCACAAGGAAGTTACGCGCAATTTTTAAAGCACATGGGGGTTCGTGAATCAAAAAATTCATATCACATATAACGGAAGGAGATTTTTGAGGCGGTTTCATAAAAATTTTGGCTCACTTTTTTTTTTATATAAGAGCTACGTCCAGCAATTTGAGCCCAACCCGAACGGCATGTAATTATTGTTAGGTTAGGCACTAATAATAGTAGTTCGAAAAAGGTTGAAATTTTTTAGCTCGGGCCGGATTGGTGGCCCAATGGCTCGTAACTTTTTTTTTAATTATATTTTTGTGCAACTAACAAATCCTATGTGTGATTTAATTCTCTCTCTCTCTTATTTTTATTTCACTTTTTATGTTTCCTTATTTGTTCTCCTATTCAACTATCATTAACTAATTTAAATTAGTATAGTAAATTATTAGAATACATTTGTAAATTATGTGAATTGAATTGAAACGTTTTTGAATGAACAAAAGACAGTAATATATATTAAAGGGCAAAAACTTCTGTGTCCCCGGGACACGATCTCAGATCTGTGTCCCCAACCCGCCTCGCGTCCAACACGCGCCCCACACGCGCTCACGCACGCCCACGCGCCTTGGACGCGCGCGCGCGTGGGCACTTGTCGCGCGCTCACCTGATAGGTATCCCATATATACCTTGAAGGTATCCATGAAATATCTTCAAGGTATCCACATGTATGCCTTCAGGTATCCACATGTATACCTTGAAGATATTCCATGGATACCTTCAAGGTATACATGTGGATACCTTGAAGATATTCCATGGATACCTATGCGCATCTCACCACGTTGTGTGCGCACACCGCGTGCCCATGCGCGCACGCCCATGTGTCTATGCCGCGCGCGCACCTCACAAACGCGAGTGCCCATGCCATGGATACCTTGAAGATATCCATGTGGATACATGCCGCATCTTGGTCACCAAGCCACGCGCGCACACCGCGTACCCATGCACCCACGTTGCGCCCACGCCGCACACGCCTCATAATGTGGATACCTTGCCCATGGATACCTTCAGTATATACATGAAAAAAAAAACTCAGCGAATTTTTTTTTTTTCAATTTATGTGGGGCCCGCGGGTTGGGGACACGGATTCTACTCATATTAAAATTTGTAATAAGTAATTTCATATTAATTAGTTAATGGATTAGCTTTTGTTATTGAGTGACTCTCCTGTGTCCCCGAGACACGGATCTAGATTCGTGTCCCCAACCCGACCTGGTCCACCTTTTTTTATTATATATATATATTTTTTATTTTTTTTCTTTCTTCAAGTCCACCAGCGTCTCCTCACCTCCTTCTCTCTTCTGAAATTTTGATGTTTCTCCTCACCCCTTTCTCTCTTCTGAAATTTTGATGCTTAGGGCTTGAATACGATCTGGAATTTAAGTGTTCTGGAAATGCTTTGGCAGCAAATTTGTACCCTCCGAAATACACTTCGATAAAAGATTCGGTCATTCCATCTGCTCTACCAAGTCGAAGACAGTGCCGACTTGCCTGAGACCCCTCCGTCGCCGAGGCTCGACTGCATCTTAGGTTGAAATCTTCTTCGGCCATTGTGTTTCTGTTTGGATTTGGATTCTGATTTTGGATCTTATTTTGGTTTGCCATTCTTTAAAAAGTTTCAGCAATAAACCATAGATCTTAGTCTTAGATCTCAAAAAATCGTAAATCTACACAAATGATCAGCAGAGATTTTGAATTTCTCTCTTTAATTTTTTTTCCCCAAATTACTGAACTTGTATGAAGCGGGGATCGAAACCCATTTTCCACATCGAATTCAAAGGAAAAAAATGACAATTCCAACATCGATTTTCTAACAATAGTGTCTCTTTGCTTTCTTAAAATTTACAGATAGAAAGAGAGGGATGAGTTATGAGGATGAAGAAAGAGAGAGAAGAGAAATTATTTATTGAAATTGAAACTTTAAATAAAAAAATAAAATGAGAATGGTGATATTGTAATGATATATGAAGAAAAAAAATACTTAGCAAAATGAGAGTGATGTGTTTTGGATCCACTATTGAATGAACTTAATGTACAAATGAATTTGATGAACTATGATTGACCTTGAAGATATTTCATGGATACCTTCAAGTATACATGTGGATACCTTACTCATGGATAGGTATCCATGGCGTGGGCGCGCGCGTTTGTGAGGTGCGCGTGCGGCGTGAGCGTATGGGCACGCAAGGTGCGCGCGACATGGTGAGATGCGCGTAGGTATCCATGGAATATCTTTAAGGTATCCACATGTATACCTTCAAGGTATCCATGAAATATTTTCAAGGTATACATGTGGATACCTAAAGGTATATATGTGGATACCTTGAAGATATTCCATGGATACCTTCAAGTATACATATGGATACCTTACCTGTAACACCCTGTTTTCAAGAAATCATGCATTTGCATATTTTATAAAATTTCTTTTAGCGTTCAATTATAAATGATTTAAGTGTGAGCTCTTATATTACTTAAAATTATGGTTTATGAATTACGTTATGCTTGATGATTGTAAAGATTTTATGACATATATATATATATTTCTTTCGAGATTTTAAGGGTTTTGCAGGATTGCTCATGGAGGAAACCGAGCTTGATCTCAACTCACTCGACAAATATGGATGAAAGTAAAAAGATAAGATAATAGATAAGTTTAAATGAATTAAGATTATATTAAGTTAAGACATTTAACTTACTCATTTGTGCCTATGAATGATTTATTTAATGTAATTTTACATATGATCTATTTATGTGATAAAATATTTTGCTTAAGCATGCGTTCCTAATTCATTGTGTATCAAAATATCTCCTTATCACACAAGTAAAATTATAACATCCTAATTAATTAATTAAGGTATATGTTGCTAATTAATTAATTAAGTACGTAAAAATTTTAATTAAGCTAAGAAGCAATTAATTAGGGGATAATCTTAATTAAGCTAAGATTTAATTAAGTGATAATTTTAATTAAATTAAGAATTAATTAATTAAAGAGTAAAGATATATACATATATATATATAATTTCATATATAAATATATGTATATGTACATGTGTATAATTAATTAGATATAACATTAAGTAATTTATGTGTAGTAATTATTTATGTAACCTTAAGTAATTAGTTAAGTAAGAAAAAGGAAAAAAGATTTTTGGTTGTGCTTATTCATCACCAAACCGCCACCACCTACTTCTTTTTCTTCCTGCACATGACACCTCCCATATTATGTGGCTTGTGTGTGAAAGGGGAGGGAAGTAGTATTATACAAGAAAAAAAAAAAAAAAAACATCCCAGCTACTCACGCTCAAATTTCTCTTCTCTCCCTCTCGCTCAAGTCTCTCTCTCGTCTCTCTCTTTCTCTACCTCTCTCTCCCTCTCCCTGCTGCTCCGTTACTCTGCTGCTATACGTAAGTATGCTGCTGCTACATATTTTGCTGCTGCTATTACGGTGTTTTACTGTTGCTGTACATGTGTGTGTTTTTCCCTGATGTTCGATAATTTGTGTAGCCTTGTAAAAGTTGAATGAGGCTAAAACCTTTTACCACAGTCTAGTATGTGAAGTGTAGAATATGCATGTAAAATTTCAGAAGATTTGGAGTTAAACCCAATTTTCTATGATTTTTCAAAGACAAGCTGTTCTGAGACGGTTTTTCCCCGTTTTTGGGTCAGAATCAAACAATTTTCTGAAACTGTATCCTTTGAGTTTATATATGATTTTTTAGTATGTTTTAGAACCAGTTCTTAGGTACGTGTAGAAATTTAGTATGAATTTTTTTGAGTCTTGTATGATTTATGCCGAATTTTACAACATAACCTGTTTTCAGCATACACTATGCACTGTTTTCTGCTAATTTAGAAAATTCATAACTAAATATGTAAAGCTTATTTTCAGTTGATATTTTTATGTGTTATACTTCAACATGTTGTCTAAATTCTGTAAAAAGATGAAAGGTTTTCATCAATCCTATAGGGTATGGTGAATTTTGCAATATAGACTGATTTTGAACTGAAATTCAAGTGAAAATCTTATTTAGGATTCTATTTTTATTTATTTTTACACGCTGTGAAAAATTGTGAATTTTCAGTATATGATAATTGATACTAATGTGTGATTATATGAATAATTTTATGATTTTACGAATTATGTATGAATTATTAAAATTATTACACCTTTATATGTCATTTTAGGTCTAAAATTACTAATTTAAACGCTTAGCAATTAAGTGATAAGTATGATGATGAATTCTATATTCTAAATCTCTTTTACATGATATGTATGATATGATCATGCTTAGAATTTAATAGAAGGATCAAGCATGTATTGAAGGAAGTATGACGAATATATATTGGAGAAATGATTGCAAAATCTTATTGATATATGTCCTTAGAGTGATTTATTTGAATAAGGTTTTAAATGGCTATGCCTAGATTGATATAACCTAGAGATAAGGTACACATGAGTATGTTATATGACATAATAGACTAAACAGTTAAATGTGTCGAGCGCAGTTGAGACGATCGGTGAATCCAGAAGGGATCCTCGCACGATCAGCGTACAAGTGGGTAACTTCTACTCTCTACTATATGATGATAATTGAATTGATAAGTTATGTATGAAAATCTACGGCTGAAGCCCGTAGCTATAACTAGTATGTTACTTCCATACTAGGTGACGACCATAAGGGCGAAAGTGTCTGGTCTATGAAAGCGAGGTTTAGTGGGCGAGCGACTCCCACATTCCTCTATGAAAGCAAGGTTTAGTGGGCGAGCGATTCCCACATTCCTTTATGATTATGGTCCAGGGTGAGCGTACCCAAAGGACATGTAGTACTTGCTTAATAATTTAATTGCTTCAATGTATTAGACAGTAAGGTTATCCCACTGGGATCCCTCTCCGGAGGTGTCTCATGATGTTACCTTTATATTTTCAAGCTCGGCAGATGATGACGTGGACGTGTAGCAGGCTGGGCTGACTTCTCACTGTCCCTCTAAAGTTATCGTACATAATAATGTTTCATTTTGAGAATAACATGTTGTTTATATATGTATAGTATGATAAACTATGGGCCTAGACTTGTATCATGTCATGTACATATGTTTTGTTGGGTAATTTCGGATAGGCTTTTGGTTTGAATATTTTACCTAGAATTGTGGGTGAGACACGAACTAGATTTGGATATATATATGTATAAATGTTATGCTTTTAAAAAAAAATAATAATATAACTCTCGTGTCTTCACTTTTAAGTCTTCCGCTGTATATTAGAAAGTAATTATAATTTCTTTAGTTCCTAAATAAGTAAAGGGTGACGATCTATTTCCAACAAAAAATGGAACGGGGCGCCACATTACCCATGGATACCTATCAAGGTATCCATGGGATACCTTCAATATATACATGGAAAAAAAATGAGCGAATTTTTTATTTTTTTTTTAAATTTATGTGGGGCCCGCAGGTTGGGGACACGAATCTAAGATTCATGTCCAGGACATAGAAATTTTTGCCATTGTTATTATAGTTGTGTGCATTTGTAATATTTAATATTGCAATTTACCTTTCTTATAATACGTACAAATTCATAAATAGAAAAATATGATGGTGTTGGAAAATTTTATTTATATATGATAAGTATGTTACCTATATTAGTTAAAAAAATATAATTTTCGAATTTTTTTAATAAGAGCAACCGATGATAATTTGACATCTGTCATTGTGTCATATTTAGGTCGTTGGAGATCCCAATTTTGGGATCACGTGCATTGCACATGACATTTTCCAGCGAAATTCGAATTTTCCAGTCAAATTTGGACTAAAATTGGACAGGTTGTTTACTTGTGGGACTAAATTGAAAATCGTGATAATTATGAGATCAAAATCGAAAAACACCATAATTATGAGACGAAAAAATAATTTTAACCTTAAATATAACCTAACAATTATATTAATACAATATAAAGGTTAGTGCATGAATTGAAAAATATTAATATAAAATTCTAGCGGATTAGGGTCCACCAGTTGCATAAATTTTAATGTTACTCTAAATTGTTTGATATCTAAGATCATCTTCAATAGCAGACGAAAATAATTTTATACTGTGAATTTTCTCCTCCACGGAGGCTGTAAATTCTTGTGCCGGAGTTATGAAAGACCAACACATGGATGATGATTTGTAATGTTCCATACTTAAGATAATTATTCATGATAGATTTTAAAAGGTCATAATTATCTTCAATAACATATGAAAATCCAATTTTTATTCTTTAATAACATGTAATCCTCACTCATTTTTCCCCACTTCAACCACATCTCTACATTCCTACTACTGTCCAATAAGACATACTCATTTTCTCTTTCCCTCTGATGTTAATTTATAATTAAAGGTGGTGGGAGAAGGGAAAATATACCTTAAGCAAGATGGCAAAGGACCGGAACACTGTTAATACGAAAATCGAACAGAGATGGGGAAAATTACAAATTTAGAATAGTAATTTATGATCATTCATCATATAGGAACATTATTTTCCCTTATGCAAGATGGCAAAGGACCGGAACACTGTTAATACGAAAATCGAACAGAGATGGGGAAAATTACAAATTTAGAATAGTAATTTATGATCATTCATCATATAGGAACATTATCTTTTCGAGTTTTGACATTGAGACAATAACTTTTAAAATTGAGCGAATTTAGGACAAATAGCCATAATCGATCAATTTTCGGGTTAATTGACATGAGAAAGTCACGTGCCCTTCGTAATTCGGACTTCTTGCTAATGTGGCCGGCTGAACAATTAATTAATTTGATTTTTAATTCCACATCACTAAATATAATGTCACATCATTTAAATTAAATAATTATAATAAATATTTAAAAAATCAATAAATTATTTAAAACATCTGAAAAATTGTGTTACTAATATTATTATTTTTTTCAAACTCAAAAATTATTTCTGAAATCTTACAATAATAGTTTTAAAATACTATTATTCAGTAATAATATTAATATTGAATATAATATTTATAATAAATTTTAGAAAATTTATAATATAATATCTTATCAATAAAAATATTGATTAAATATTTTTAAGATATTATTATCAAGTAATAATAATGATTATAATTATAATAAATATTAAAATTTTATAAATTAATTTTTTAAAATCTGAAAATTTATCTTTAAAAAAATCAAAAAAATAAAATAAAAAGAAAATGGGATGACTCTTAAATCAAAATAAAACTGTTCATCTTTCATGAAAAAAAAATTGAAATGGAGGAGAATTGGAAATATTTAAAAAAAAAAAAAGAAATGTGGAAAAAGAAATCAAAATCAAACTATCTTCGTCTCCCTCCCCACCGCGCAGCTCCAGTTCGCCGGCCACCGCTCTCCGCCGATAGCGGCAGCACCTCCACTATCACCATGCCACCGTTATTTCTTCCACCGTGAGCAGCACCGCCGACCACTCCATTTGTTGTTCTTCCACCGACGCGAGCTGCCAAGCACCAGACCACAATCGCATCTCACCACCAACACAGTAATCGGCCACCACCGTGCGGGAAATAGATCTACCGCCCAACATCACCACCGCACCAATCCCTCGATTCCATCTCCAGATCTCCATATTCTTCACCGACGAGAGTTGCGCCGCCTCTTTTCCTCCTCCCGATCCCCTTTATTATTATTATTATTATTATTATTATTAAATCAAATATTTTTCCAATTTTTTTTACTGTAAATACGATTTTTCAGATTTTTAAATCTTTATTATAAATATTTCAATTATATTATTATTATTTAATAATAATATTTTAATATTATTATTCTACGATTTTAGAAATTATTTTCTTGAGTTTGAAAAAAACCTAATAACATTCATAAGAAGTTTCTAAGAATTTTAAAATAAATTTATGATTTTTTTTAGAATTATTGTAATTATTTAATGATAATTAATATTATTAAATAATAATATTTTAAAAACATTGTTTCTGATTCCAGAAAAAATGTTAGATTTTTACAAAAAATATTTAAAGTTATAAGACAATTTCAGATTTTTAAAAATAAATTTATGAAATATTTAAAGATTTATTACAAAGATTTTAATTAATAATAATACTATTACTAAATAATAATATATTAAAACTATTATTTTTCAGATTTTTTATGACGAGTCATTCTATTTAGTGATGTGGAAGTAAAAATTAAATTAAATAATTGTTCAGCCCGAAGTCCGAATTATAAAGGCCTGAATTAAGAAGGGCAATTGCCTTTTTCGTGCCAATTTGTTCGAAAATTCGTCGATTAGAGCTATTTGTCCTAAATTCGTCAAATTTTGAAAGTTAATGTCCTAATATCAAAGCTCGAAAAGATAATATTTCTATATGTCCGAATTATAAAGGCCTGAATTAAGAAGGGCAATTGCCTTTTTCGTGCCAATTTGTTCGAAAATTCGTCGATTAGAGCTAATTGTCCTAAATTCGTCAAATTTTGAAAGTTAATGTCCTAATATCAAAGCTCGAAAAGATATTATTTCTATATGATGAATGACCATAAGTTACTATCCTAAATTTACAATTTCCCCGCAAAGATGTGATGATTACATTGTCTATGTGCAAGCCTTCGTTCAGTATAAGTTACTTATTGTAAAGTAATGAGATGTGTTTAGGATTTTGGTAGTTTTAAATCATTTAAATTTGAATGTATTTAATATTTGGAGTGGGTATAGCCACACACTTATTTTAAAGTCTACAATCTAGACTTAGAGGAGTTCAACCATTTATGATTCAATGGACTGGATCAAGAAAACCTTTAAATTGCCTTATTAAATTATCAAATATATCCCATTGAAAAACAAAATATATTTGAACCAAATAATCATAATCTGGAATATTCTTCAAGAATTAAAAATAAAAATCATCTTATTTAAAATAAAAGAAAACATGTAGGACGATGAATAGCAAGAAACAGAAAGGAAAGAGATGAGAGGAATCAAGGTTTCTGTTTGTGGCACTTTTCTTTGATCCATTGAAATCCGAGAGAAGTCCCTTCTTTAACCTTCTTAACGCCGGCTTTGGTCTTTTCTCCCACCTTCTTCCCATACTTCGCCGCCGTGCTGCCGCCGCTTTTATTCTTCTCCGGCAGAGGATCTGAAGTGGTGTCCCATTGATCAGCCCACGAACCACCGTTCATTGTTTTCTTCTCTCAAGTCAGAATTGAAGAAATGAGGAGAGAGAAGAAGAGAGAGATTATAAGAAATATTGGAGATGTGAATAAAGGCTATGTATTTGCGAATTGATCAGGAATAAGTAAAGATTTTGTGGGGATTTTCTACTAAATAGGGTTTGGTCCAACGTGAGGAAATATAGGGGAAACGTGCACTAAGCAATCTCTATGCACTTGAAATGACATAAACACCCCTATATAGATTTTTCTATCTTTTATCCTCTTTTCTTTTCTTTATTTTATTGTGGACCCACAATTGGGGAGAAACGGGTCGGAAAAGCTAGGTACGAACTACGAAGTACGAACTGTTCTCACAAAAGCTAATTAAGCGGAACAATTTATGGAGGAATTGAAGTTAATGAAAATAAAATTGCACTTAGAAATGAAATTGAAATAAAATTGCATTTAGAATTCATTCATACTTAAAAATTGATTCACATATAGAATGATTCTATTAACAACCACAATATTTTTCTCTACAGTCAAAGTATACTTAACTTCTCTGTATTGACCTTAATGTTTTTATTTTTTTCACAACCATCATATTACTCATATTTCCACCTCCTTCATCACTTCCAACTATCCAACTATCGACTCCTCTACCAACAAAAAAAAAATCTTTCCACTTTCCCTTTTTATTATGAATTTCGACGATTTTACCACTTAATACTTAGGTTGAATGCATAAATTTTTCATTAGTTCAATACATTTTATTTGAAGACATTTTGAATTTAGATTTTTTCAAAAAAAAAATTATATCTCTACAATCATGATTATCTTTTTTCTCTACATTTCAATGTTTGATTAAATTGTATTGTATCTCCACGTCATATGTATCACCAAAAATCTACCAATGAACTTCATGAGGGGCATATATATATATATATATATATATATATATATATATATATATATATATATTAATGGCCAATTTATGATTGAAATTTGAATAGTTACTATGTCCATACTACACATGCAAATTTCACATGATTTTTATGAAGGATAATCATAAACACTATCAAGATGGGGCAAATGATCATTTAATAAAATAATAACTTAACCTTTTTCTCAACTATTAAAACAATGGTGTGTAAATCAGCTAAACTGGAACGAAGATAATTAATATCAAGAAATTGGAAATTATCATCTATTAACTAATCAAGATTATTAGTGTATCTTTGTTATCACTGGCCGAGTACCAATTCTAGTGCTCTGGATAGTTTCTTGGGCTTTCTTAGAAGCCTCTAAGACAACAAGATATGATGATGTTCTAATCCAACACCCTTCTTCTCCAATTAAAACTCGAAGCCTCGAATCCAAATACCTGCAAAATAAACACCGGGAGGGGTTCCCGGTGATGGGACTCCGACACTCAAGTCAGTAGGGTTGCTCAACGATTTTATCAGAACAGTGTATATGTATGTGTTTGTGATATGATTATGTTTCTAAATAAAAGAATGAGTATCGTAAGTTTATATACTCCCTGTGATGCGTGGCAGTTGAGATTACCCGAAAAATATGGGAAGTAGACAACTAATCCGCGGAAATAGCGGTCAGTTGAATTCAAATCAGTTCGCTTAACTAATCCAGAATTACTTCGTCTTCCCGTTTCAAAATCTAAACAGTTCGCACTCGGACTCCAATGATATATTAACTGCGAACTCTAAGCAAATGGAAAAGCAGTTCGCTTCAAGCATAGTTCGCTCATTCTAAAGTGAACTTCTATTCACTTTCTTTAAATTGTTCGCAATGATGGCCCATAATCTTAATTCGATTTAGACAAGAATACCCGATTCACTTAGTTCGACCATATCAAGTACTCTCCCCCTTCAAAGTGCGTGTTTACACGCACTGGTATAGTTTGCATCACTTCTAACGAGCATCTGATGATCCCTCTCGAAGCAACATGTCCTTTCAATCATTTCTGTACAACACGTGTCAACCGGTACACTTCCCGCTAAACGCTCTTTCAACTTCCACCATTTGATCCCATCATATCCGATGGTCAAAAACGCCCGACTTTTCAATTTTTCCCCCCAAAACCAAGCATCGTCTTCCTCCTATATATATCATCTACCCCTCTCACAAACCCCTTCTGCAAAATTACTGTATATTCACCTATAAGCAAGGATTTTTCTTCTGCAATTTCTAGGATTCCTCAAACAATTCAGGTACCATTTTCCTTCTTTCTCGTTTTCATTTCAATGGCTTCTTCTAATTCCTTAATCCATCTGAGAGACGAGAGTGAGTCAGAGGAAAGATTTGAACAATTCCCTCTGCGTCCTTTTTCTGAATCGTCGAACCCTAAACCTTCTTCATCTGGCCACCAATACCCTTCCAACCCTCCGAAAAAATCTCGCAAGAAAACTGTAGATAACGTTTTTTCTGCAACTAAAGCTACCCAAACCCACACTATGTTTTTGAGTTCGCTCATGGTGGGGGGTTACACTGTTGTGATCCCTAGTTCAGACGATCGATCACATTGGGCCCCAACTGGTCATCAGACATGGTTCTTAAAACATGTCACCTTAGGTTTAGTTCCTCATATCCACCCTTTTTTTCCTGGAGATTGGTTCGGCTTTCGGAATATGTCCGAACCAACTTCATCCGAACTCCATAAGTTATATTGTGTCTTTTTATATGGTGTGTAAGTGGATGGGAGTCGAACCCACTTCTGAGCAGTTCCAATCTTGTTTCGTCCTCAAACACACCAACCCTTTTCATTTTTATCTGAGCCCCCGTAGCGATGGGAAACGAGCTCAATTTCTATATTCTAGAGATGATAAGGTCAGCTCTTGGGAGAAATACTATTTTTTCATTCGCGCATCGACGAACCAACCCTTTCGCACTTCTTTGGGCCCAAACTCGAACCAAACTGACCCTGCTCCCACATGGGATTTTGAGATCGTAGCCCTGGATAGGATCTTCTATTGGGGGTGGTTCGATATAGTGAAAATGAGTTACTGTGAGTCGTTGTTGTCCTTCTGGGGTTCTATCCGAACAGTCAAGTTCCCCCCAGATTCAATCTAGGTTGTTTTAACTTTTATCATTATTTCTCTTATTATCTCTATTTCACTTTATCGGACTGTGCCTTACTCTAATCGCTTTTTGTTACAAATAACACGATAAACAAATTTTTCAAATTCGTCCCGAAGACCCCTGCCGCGAAGCAAACTGATTTCTCTCTTTCTGAAAGAGCGGTAAACGCCGGATTGGATACAACCTTTCGGTAGGCAGAGGAGAGACGTCACACGGAGCTAACCTCTAAGACCCCCGGTTCGAAACAAAACATAGTTCAACAAGAGGGGGCAGTTTTTCTATTAGCTCGGATCCGGTCGTATCTGTATCTCCTTTGACTATCACTGATGTTCAACCCCCTCCATTCTTGCCTGCTATCTATGCCTCTGATCCTGTTGAACTGATTGAACAGGTTGATGAGGGAGCAACTGAAGTTACCACTTCCCTACGCAGTAAGAAAAAAGGGTCTTCTAGCTCGCAGAGAGCTACAAAGAAGTGAAAGACTGATGAAGAGCCCAGGGCTAGTTCGGAAACTCCGGAGGAGATGGTTACTCGGAGTGGGAAAACTGCTGAGGAGAAGGAGGATGCTGAAGAAAGAGAGTTGAGACTGAATTTGACTCGCGCGGCGAACTTGAGGAAATTTCTTGAAAGTTTTGGCAGAAGGGCCCTTCATCGACGAGATCAACTTCATCAGCAACGTGATCAGTTGAGGGAGGTACTAGAAGAAAAGAAAACCTTAGAGAGCGACTTAACGATAAATGCCGGTAAAGCCGAAAATCTATTAGCTCGGTTGGAAGAATGAGATGTGGAGCTGGCACTTGCTCGTTCAGATGTGACCAAGAAAGAAGAGTTGTTGCTGGCCAGGGAAAAATTTACCATGGAGAAGCAATCTGCTTATATGGCAACGGAGGCTGAGATCAAGAAACTGAAGGAGGAGCTGGAGCTGGAAAAGAGCACCCGAGTTGAGTTCGGTAAAGCCATGTGGAATGAAGGCTTTTACCATTTTGCTCAGAGTGCGGAAATGGAATTAATAGCAGAGAACTTCCGAGAGAGACTCCTATTCCGCCTTTGGAATTCTGTTCTCTTCCTTTCTAAGGCTGTTCCTATAGTCGAAGCTTACTTTCGAGAGGGAATTAGACTTTGCCAAGAGGAAGTGGGGCAGGCTTTTCAGTTTGATGTCGATTCGCTGGGCGAAAGACTGCAGCAGATATTCTCTATTCCTCCTGGTTGGCATGGGGATCCGAATGAGGATGTTGATGCTCATTGGTGGGAGGGTTGTTTAGAACAAACACTTAAAGAAATTCTTCCTGATAGAGTTCTTGACAACCCCAGTACCAGCTCGCTTTCTCCTGTATCTGAAGAACCCGGTCTGAGCTCAGCTGTGGACTTGCCAGAAGATATGTTCGATCCTCTGCCGCCAACCTCAACCAACAATCCAGCCTCTGATTCAGCTCCTTCTCCTGATCATCCTTAATAGATCTTCCTTGTACATTTTTGTAAACAACTTCCTGGTAGAACTGTATATCCTTTTGTTCATATTTTTTGCGAAGTTCTGAACACAATTATATGTCCTTTTTGTTGCTTATTTACCTGTCAACTTATTAACAATATGCTCGCAACTTTGTTACCAACATAATAACTTGTTCGCAATTACCCTGCAGAAGTATATCTGAAATAATATTTTTTGCAAAAAAAATAAATAACCTGATTCAATCAAAACTCCTTGGCAGTAACAAATAAAATCAAGGTTCACTTAATCAAAACATTCTGAGGGAAATCCTCATTTTGATTAATCAAGGTATTCCGAAGGAACACTTCAGTTCGCTTAATCGGGGGTATTCCAAGAGAATACTTCAATTCGCTTAATCAGGGTATTCCGAGGGAATACTTCAGTTCGCTTAATTAGGGGTATTCCAAGGGAATACTTCAATTCGCTTAAGGGTATTCCGAGGGAATACTTCAGTTCGCTTAATCAGGGTATTCCGAGGGAATACTTCAGTTCGCTTAATCAGGGTATTCCGAGGGAATACTTCAGTTTGCTTAATCGGGACATTCCGAGGGAATGTTTCAGTTCGCTTAATCATGACATTCTGAGGGAATGTTTCAGTTCGCTTAATCTTCATGTTGTTGAGTTTCTACGGGTTCGGAGATGGTGTACATGGATGACGACCTATTGGGTTATGCTATGGACTTATTTTGCTTTAAATAATATTTTGATAAAGTACTTGGACTTCTTCTGTTTGATCTTCTGATGTATATAAACATGTAAAATATAGAAGTGAGTGTGGCTTGACTTTATGGTATACGCTACGAAACGTATTATAGTCTTACTGGGTTTTCAGGTGCAAGAAAAGTTATTTATGTTATTATGTTTTAAAAAAAAAGTCACACACTTACTTACAGGTCTTTTAATATGAAAATCTATTACATGTCTAGTTATATTAGAAATGTGGTCGTGACATAAAATCAAGCTCGTTAAATGGTTTTATAGAAATTATATTCATATCAGTTTTAGTTTAATTTCGATATATTTGTATAATTTTATTTAAATTCTGTAAAAATATTACTGACAAATACTCTTGGGAAATAGAATCAATACTATCACTATCTTTAATACCAATAATGTACACTAAACCTATAAACTTGTGTCAAGATATAAAAAATACGATTTCATAAATACTATAAATAAAATTTTCCAAATTCTTTTCAAATTCCAATTTTCACACTTGCACGCACTCTCACACATTTCAAAGCACAATTCTTCCACCATTCTTTCCTTTCTATATTTGCTAAAATCAACATCCAAACTCACTCATTCACATGAAGAAACCCTCTCTTTATTACCATTTTTTTTGGGTACCTATCCCTTAATACCCCTTTTCATATAACAATATACAATTCTATCCCCAAATATAACATATTATCCCAATATACTCATTCTCTTTATATTATATTCATTTCTAGCCAAAAGTCAATCATGACATATTAATGATCTTACACCAACTTCCAAAATTTATCTTTTGTGCAAACTTTTTATACTTCCACTCCAAATATTGATTATATCCGGCTTAAGAATACATAGTTAAAATCAGGCCCAACATGCTCCCGTAAAATTAATTAATCCCCTAAAATTCATACCTTTCTTTAACCGCAGCAGTACCGGGTAAGATGGTTTGCAAAGCCACCAACTGGAAAATCACTGCCCCCAAACCATTTTACGAACAACTCTTCACTGTTCAACTTCAACCCACAGGAAGATGATCTGCAAGTTATCCAGCTCCTTCAACAACTGTACATCACAATCTTGGTTCGTTTCCTACACTAGGTGTACAAGGTATTCCTTCCAGGGGACGAACTAACCGTACTAAGAACACATGTTGAAAGCAATAACCTTTATTTTATTAAGAACTTTGAACGAAATATTTAATACATATGTAATCTCCTTTTGGGAGGAGAATACTGGTTTAGCCTCATATATGAGGGCTTGCACTCGAAACACATAAACACTAAGACTATTACAAAAGATTTTATTTGTAAGAAAACTAAGGAGAATGGTCGATGTCCTCAACTTCCTTCAACTCCTGCTATATATAGGCATGAATCCGGACTTGAAAGGCGGATTCCAAATCTTGTTTGAACACCAGCTGGCCTACTCCATTAGTGTTCCCATATGACAGTAGTTGGGGAGTCCCTTTCAGCTTGGTTGGTGCTCTTCCTCTTAATGCCCCGTGACTCAGCCCATGTTAGGTTTGTTGGGGAATCATTTACTATTGACTCAGCCCACCATGTGATGTTGGTTGGAGAGTCATTTTCTCGTATCCTATCCCATTTTATTTTGTCGGGGGAATCTTTAAAAGTTTGGTTGTCGTGGTCCCCGGGGATAGCGTCTCTTTTGTGCTTGGCCCTTCTTTGTTAGACCCATGTGTCTGTCGGTCGGGTTTGGGTCGGAATCCTTTTCTAAACTCGAGTTCTTTCTGATCTGGGCATGCTTGATAGATTCGATCAATCCATCTTCCCACATGTGTCATGTTGCAGAACTTCTGGTAAGTTTCTTTGCTTGCCGGAATCTTGTTCTCCTAGAGAGTTCTTTTTTTAGTTTCAAAGAGCTCTTCTGCGAATCCTGTCGTTGATCCAGTCATTGAATTCAGTAGGAATGATCCATTTGCTGAATTCTGGAAAAACTTGAAAGGGTATTTGACTTTGTCCATCTCGGTGAGACAAACCCAAAGTCCCCATGCTCGTCTTGTAGAAGCTTCATCTTCTGAGAATGTTCCTACCAGTATCGGAATTTCTTCCGGCGAGGCTGTCTTTATGGTTTTCAAGGCATTACCGTCCGGTCTTCTAAGCTTGATAAAATAAAAGGCTTCGTGAGAGCCTTTCTTTGCTGGTTCTGGAGCTGCACTGATGACATAAAGCTCCAAAATATCACCCCTAGACAAATGAGGATTATTTGTCCAGGTTTCGTGAACTGCTTCTCCTATCTATCTCGGTAATTTCGAGATTTCAGGGAATCCTGGTGATGTGGTATAAATTGAAGCTAGAGCCCCAAAGTTATACCATTCTTGGACCTCGTTTGGATGACTTCCTGGTTTCATCCAAACTCTGGGATATTTCCCTGAGATATCAACTATGGTTCTTTCTGGGTTGATACCTTTTCTCGTAATTAATTTCTCCCATTGACACTGGTAAACCTGCATAGGGGAAATTTTTAACTCGTCAGTTTGAACCTTTGTTTTGCCTGTTTGTGGCCTTAGGTTCAACTTTCCCTCTTTTACCCCAGAGGTGCTGGGTTGACTTGAAGACTCGGGCTGTGACGCCGGAGCTTCAACATTCGTTGCAGGTTGTACATCCTCAAGGAATGCATCACCTATAACACTCGTAGGCATGGTATTTGAATCCATAGCCTTCGGGTTAGAGTCCCGATCTCTAATCGCTTCTTTTTGTACCGTGGGAGATGCAGCCTGAAGGATAGGCTTATGCAACACTTGGAACAAATGTCCCTGAGCGTATTGGCATGCTCGTATTAGACCAGAAACAGATTTCTGATCTTCTTGTCGAAGTCGTCCAGCGACTTCGACATTGAGACATAGCGTCCCAAATTCTCGTTCTAGACTCTCCAGGTTTTCCCTGAGATGTCTAACTCGTTTAAGGACCTCGTCAGCAACGTGTCCTTCCATCTCGTGTTAAGAAATCTGCAAGAACATTTTCATGAGATTTCACAATGACAATATCATAATCATAATATTGACATTCAGCTTGCCATCTAAGTATTCTAGCCTTTTCTGGTTTAGATTCAATTTTATTTTTCAGAAAAGCCTTGACACTTGAATTATCAATTTTTAAGGTAAACTTTTTAGCCAGTAAAAAGAGAGGCCATTTTTTAAAAGCCTTTCTGACTGCAAAGAATTCCTTCTCATTGATATACCATTGGATTGCTTCTCTGTCTGTAAACAGACCACTGCAATATCTGCATGGCACTTCTCCATTTGGTGTGGCTTTCATAAGAACTCCTGCCCACCAATAGTCACTGACATCTGTATATAGAACCAATTCATCTTCATCTTGAGGTATAACAAGTTTTGGAAGCTTTTTGCAAACTTCCTTAAGTTGCTTTATTCCCTCTCGATGTTCATCTTCCCATTTGAAAACAACAACTTTTTTTAGTAATGGGCTGAACACCTTCATGTGAAATGCTAGATTGTTGATGAATATTCCAGCAAAATTAACAACTCCTAGAAAACTCTGAAGTTGTTTCTTGTCTGTGAGATCATTTGGAAATCCTTGTATTTTTTCTACAATATAACTTTGTAGAATGATTCCAAATTCATCGATTTCAATTCTGAGGAATTCAATCTGTCTCGTAGTAATTACTGTCTTCTTCTCTGAAAGCACTAATCCTTCTTTATGGCAAACATCTGAAAATATCTCCAAATGTTTAAGATGTTCCTTCATATTCTTTGATGCGATGAGAATATCATCGATGTATACGAACATGAAGCTGAAATAATCTTTGAATAGATTATCCATCTTTCTCTGATATATCTGGGGTGCGTTTGCTAATCCCATAAGCATCACGTTCCATACATAGTGTCCTTGTGGTGTGGAGAAAGCTGTGAACTTCTTACTTTCTTCCTCCATCTTAATCTGGTAGAATCCAGACTTGCAATCGAACTTCGAGAATATCTTGGCACCTTTGATACAGTTAACCAAGTGTTCTCTACTCGGGATATAATATCCATCAAACTCCAGAATGTTATTAATCCCTTTGTAATTAATAACAAGTCTAGGTTTACCTCTTTTGATTTCTCCATGATTTCTTACAAGGAATCCCGGGCTGCTATATGGAGAAACTCCTGGTGAGATTAACTTAAGGTCTAGATGTTCCTTAAGTATCTTCTGCATATCCTTACGATCATTTTGATTCATAAGGATTGGTTTGAGTCTCACGAACTCGTGTTCCTTTCCAGGTTTAACCTTTAAGGATGCCTTGAGATTGTTTTTGTCCCACCATGCTAAAGGATCTTCATTGTAATTCCTTTGGATCATTTTCTTGAAATCCTTGAGTGATATATATTCTTCAATGGTAACATCACTCTGTGGATTCTCCAATATGGCTTTTTGTAATTCTGCAATAGCCTCTGGAGGAACTCGTTCTTCTCTTTGTATTCTGAACGAATACAAAGTATTATCCCATCTCTTGGTATCTTTTTGTTTCGAACCAAATTATCGAAAGGATAATAAGGCATCACCAAATCTTCTTTTATCCGCCATCTTTGGATGTCAAAGTTTGGCTTCATCACCACGCTTGCTGCGAAAAGAAAAAGGGCATTTTTCTGTAAATGCTTCCCGTAATCTCTGGACAATAATCTTATGATCACATAACGTTGTGAAAATAAGCCTTCTTATCTCATTTTCCTGTGTAAATCACTTGAATGTTTGTAGGAAATTGTTTCCTAGCAAAACATCTACTTCTGTATCATGGAAATAGATTGGTGGCGTCTTTACTTTATACCATGGGGTATCGCCTGCGCCTCCGATCATAATTTCCGCTTGTTTGATTCCTCGATTAAGGATAAGAATCCTTTTGGAGAAATCTCATCCTGCAATGGCTGGTAGATCTTCTCCCATGTCTTTAGGAAAAACCTCCTACTTTGCAATACAATCCCTGCTCCTGAATTAATATAAGCTGCGAAATATTCAGCCTTGTATTCAGCATATAACATTCCGATTGAAATGTATATGGAGAATGGACTAGTGGTCATCTAATTCTGTATCTTTTATCAGCCACTGTGAACTCCATTCCATCTTGTAACCTTTCCCAAGGCATATGATCCTCAAGAAAGTTGATACCCAGTATTAATTGTTCTGGGATTCTTCCCGCGACTCCTGAGATAGTCAGTTCAATTTCACCCATCTTTAGGCTTCCTTGAAATCTTCCAACTATTGGTTGTTGTAGGTAATATAGGACATCACAAGGAAAAACATTATCCTTCTGGTTGATGTCAAATATTACTTCAACTGCTCTCCAGCCTTCTAGACATTTCAGCTCTCCTTGCGTTTTGAATACACCTGGGATTCACTGAACTGTACTTGGCCTTCTTTCTTCCCAACGACTACTACTCATCAGTCTGTCTTGTTGGAAAGACATTCTCCTTGTCTCCATTTTGAGGTTTTGACTCTTGTTGAAGACAGGTTGATCTTGAATTCTCATATCGATCTCCTTTATAGTTGGAGACGCGATAATCTCTAGTAGAGCCATCCTGGCGAAATTCTCAAAGATTTTTGGGATTTCAATAAATTCCTTTCTCAAGAATACATCAGAATGGTGTGTATTCGAGAGAGCATAGGAAATCTTGTAGGTAATCGAGTAAGGTCTATTCCCTTCTTTCATCAAATCATCTCTTTTGAAATCTTGATGAAGGGTTAAGACTCTGTTGAAGTCTCGATCTCCCAAGTTGTATGCAACACGAGGATAGACATTGAATGCCAATTTTCCTGCATATAAGTTTCATGTGACCGCTCCAAGGCATGAATCCTTGATATTGGAGATTCGTTTGTCAAATATTGCAAGATTGAGTGGCGAATCGATTCCTTCTTTGAATGTTGCTTTAATAACAACTCTAATGGCTCCGATGTGAATCCATGAGAGTGTATTTGCAACTTCTCTTTTCACTTTGCTTTTGATATCCCGAACTTCTTGGTAAGGGATCAGCTGCATCTCGATCAGGTTACTGGTGAATTCCATTGGGATGATAAATTCTCCCGTAGTAACCCTATGGATAATTTGGTGTTTTCTTTTACGAATTCCAAACTTATCCAAAGCCTTTTCCATAGCTCCAATGGTAAAACCATCGTAGATCTGAAGCTTTGGATCCTCCTTCATAATCCTCATGAGAGTTTTATGAGAGACTGTTGTGTGAGAGAGAAATCCTGACATATCCTCTCTCATTGTTTGAAGAATTTCTTCTTCACTCTAATTCTGATGTGGATTCACTTCCATCATCCGAATAGATCTCTTCTTCATAGATGTTTTCATCTGAGGGTAAATCCTCAAATTGATACATCTGTATCAGATCTTGGTAATAGACAACTTCTTCGAATTCTGGTGTTGCTTCGAACTGTCTAAGACCTTTCCTTTGGTTGTCTAGGCAATCCGTTGAGATATGCCCTCTTGCACCGTACGTCCAGCAATAACAGTTTTTGAAACTTTTATTAGTCCGGGTTTGAGCTCTCCTGAAAGTTCTCCTTCCTGTTGTTTTGCTAGTACCTCCTTGGTTTGAGCCTGATAAAAAGACTCTACTTCTGCTTGGTGCTGGTCTTTGCCCTGATTTATAGCTTCGGGCTTTTTGTTTAGACCACATCCTTCTAGGTCTTCATGAAGACCTATGACTCCTTCTATTGTTGTTGCTTCCACGGCTATAAGAATGGCTTCTTTGTTTCCTCCTTTTATGCCTCCGTGGTTGACCTCCCACTACTGTATGGATGTCATTATCTTCGCAACATAGGGGAACCATTTTATTGATTCCTCGGAGTCTCTTGTAGTTCTTGTAGAGTGCTGCCTGATGGCACCATTCAGCTAACTTGACCTTTAAGAAAGACATTCTTCTGGCCACAATATCCAAATCGTCTGTACTCTTGTACTCCCTTATGAACATTTATCTCTAGGGACTTGGTATCTTCGCAAAGAATAATTGCGAAGCTTCTTTGTCATCCACCTTGGACTTTCATCGATACTCGGTGAATAACTTGATGTATTCATCAATATGACAAATATCATGCAACTCGAGGCAATAGAGGGCTTGTTTATATCTTTTTCTTTTTTTTTCCTCCAATCCCTCAAAATAGTCTATGCCGATAAAATGGATTTTGAATAATTTTGCCACATTGTCGACAATTCCTTTCAATGACTTACTGGCCGTAACATTGTTCTTCATATCTGGTGCTGTCATATCCCACGCAATCTTTGCAGATCCTTCAAGACTCATTTCAAGAAGTAAAATGAATCCCTCATTCGTGAGATCTAGTGTTCCTGCTGCAATCCTCATCGCCGATGTCCAATCATCGATAAGGACTTCTCGATTTTTAAAATCTAGAATATCCAGATTTAGCATCAATCCATACAGATGTATCGGATCTAGCTGTGACTTTCCATAAGGCGTATTCATAAGATTTGGCCTTCTGGAACGTTGTCGAGTTCCTGAAACAATAGGATCTCCTCTTGTCGTAAAATCTCCAGCGTGTGGCATTGGTTCATCCACATGATGTGAACCTGAACTTTCTGCAACATTGGGATCTACTGGTGGTTGTGGAGGTGGTCTTGGGTGTTGGTCACGAGTAACCAAAGCTGAACCATCTCCTGTTTGCATCTTTAGATCCACAATACCTAATCCTGCAAAGGACTCGGCAAGCTCTTGTAGATCTTCAAGATTCATCCTCTCCATATCCATCACCTTAATTTATGATGGATTTTCCTTTGATGATAGCAATGAGCTTTTTATCTCGGGTCATTGGTCGTATGACTTCGGTAGGTTTCCCTTTTTGGTGTAAATAGGGAACTGTTCCAAAATCAATACGTTTCCTTCATCCAGTAAGACTTGGTCTGTCCTCCAGATTCTTGACTCATCTTTCGATATCATGAAAGATTTCAAGAGTTTCCTTATGATATTTTACCATCATCTCCATCTGTTTTTGGATTTGATGGACTTGTGTTGGTAGATGATTATGGCGGTTGCCATAATTCTGAACCGTCTTCTGGATTTCTCTAAGATCTAGAGAGAGCTTAGATGTATCCGGAAGTATCTCGTTCCACTCTGATTCTCCTTTAGGAACCATGATTCTGATGGGTTGCTTCTTGCAAGGTCATCAGTTCAGCATATAATATTTAGTTAACCTCGAGGTAATCCAAATGATATGCTGCTTGTATATTGCATTGCCTCAGGGCTTCCCTACATGCTCCTGCATTTGCTCGTTCAACATATTGGTCTTCCCAATACATTATCTTGCTCTGGTGTTCTAGTTTATACATCGTCAAGATTTGACGATATCTCCTGTATGGTATACATCTTGGACAATTGTCCAGATCCATATTTCGCGAGAAATTCTCCTCACCAAAGGTTAATTACATAAAAATAAATATAACTTAAAAGTTCTTAATAAACCTAGGCTCTGATATCATTTTGATCGCCCCACTCCCGCAAAGGAGTTTCCCATCAAAAGGCACCTATCAGTTTGCTAACCCAGAGCACCATTTTTTGGATTAGGTGATAGGTCATCCCCTACGGAGAGCTGCGCTTCAGGCCCATACGTCACGCAGTAGAGGCTCGGGGTTTTTTATAAGCTCTGATACCATTTTCGGTCTCGTATTCCTTCGGGTTTAATTTTCTAAAGAAATTGTACGTGACGTTGTTGCACATTCCAGACCACTGTTTTTTAGACAGTATTGGCACGAGAAAAGTATTCCAGCCTATATATTTTTCCAAAAGAAAATATACCCGTTTAAAAACTCGGATTATATCAATTTTTGGAGTTAGAATTATTAAACAAAATTAAAAAGATAAAGATTGAAGTTAGTAAAAGATACTTGGAGAAAGCCTTTTCCAATGATTAAAACCAGTGGGGTCGACGGGTATAAAGGAAAGTGGATATTTTGGGATATTTCCTTATATTTGGGGGTAGAATTGTAGGTTGTTATTTAAAATGGGGTATATGGGGGTATTAAACCTTTTTTTTTTTTTCGTATTTTTAATAAATTACTTTCAAAATTACATAAATTCAGAATACAGTATTTTTACGACGCTGATGGAATGATAATGGAGAAAAGAAAAGAAAAGAAAAGAGGCCCCTTATTAAACGACGACCAGAATTGAATCTCTTCAAAATAACGGTCTGGGATTTTCCAAATTCTTCCAAACCCCTTTCCCAATTCTTACCAAACCAGTTCTTACCGCGTTTCTCCTCTCTCTACAGCAGAATCCAATGCGCATTGTGCCTTCCTCTTTGCGACTTACATTGCCTTATAGCTGAACAATTTCGCATCGCCATCGATTTCACGCCCAAAAATTCCGCATTCAATTTCAATATCCTCATCCAACGGCAATTTCGTTTTATGCAGGAGTAAAACCCTTCCCTCTCTCTAGAACTTTCTTGGGCATATCTCACTATGCAATTGCGCGAAATCTGTCCAAGAATACTGCAGGTGAAGCCCATTGTGAGATGGGTTGCAGTGGGTCCAAGGAGGAGGACTTGCCGTTGGTGGTTCGCTGTCGTGAGCGGAGGGAACTCATTCGCGCCGCCGCGAACCACCGCTACGCCCTCGCCGCTGCTCACGTCTCCTACTTCCGATCACTCAAGGAGGTCGGCGATGCGCTCCGGAAATTCGTGGATGAAGAGCTCGTCACCACCACCCCTTCCTCCTCCTCCTCCTCCTCTTTCTCATCCCGTCTCTGATTTTGCCGCCGAGTTCGAAGAAGAAACGCGACAATGCTGATGAATCTTCGTTGCATTTACACGATGACGACGATGAGGAGGATGAGTCGCATCTGTACATATCCGATTCTTCTACTGAAGACGACGATTCAGAAGATTACAGGCATCACGCACATCACCGCCATGAAAACGGAGCAGAAGATGGTACGCATCAACATCCGCATCACAATCACAATCACAATCATAATCAGAATCGTCACTCCCATGTTCACAAGGGGAAGGGTTTTGGAGACGAATCGAGGCATCTACACAACGATGAGGAATCCCCATCTCCATCCCCATCTCATTATCCTCACGGTGGTTTAATGGCTACGCTAATGGATTTGGGGGTGGACTTGTCAATGACCCGTTCGCGAACCCGTACCTGTATTCATACCCGTTCCCACCGCAGCAGCGAGGGTACGGCAAGGACCGATGGGACCCTCAGGGAGGAGTGCCGCCGTGGTACTATTTGAGCAACTCGAATGTCCACCACATGAAGAAGTCAGCTCCGGCGGCGAGAATGGTGGTTCAGAGCCCTCCGGTGGAGCCGGGTTATGGCTACTCCGATTCGTATTGGAATTCCCCGGCGGGATATAATGGTAATTACGGGTATTTTCCAATGGGTTCGCATGTGGGTAGTAATGAGGATTCTGCCACAACGAACTCACTCAAGGCGCCGCCTCTGCCGTCTCCGAAAGCATCGGCGTGGGATTTCTTCAATCCTTTCGATGTGTTCGACAATGGATACCCTGGCTATTATTCAAGTGGGAAACCGGCATACGGATCAAATTACAGCAGCCCTGATTCAAGCGAGATGAGAGAGAGGGAGGGGATCCCTGATTTGGAAGAAGAAACTGAGAATGAGGTGTATAAGGAGAGTCTAAATGGGGGCAAAATGAAAGATAAGGCGAAAAAGAGTTTTGAGGATGGCAGTGTGCTTAGGAATAGTGAGGGTAGTTCGAAATCAGTGTCGAATAGAGGTAAGGGTAGTTCTAGATCGAAGCCATTGCATAGAAACGAGGGTAGTTTGAAATTGGTGCCAACCAACAAGAGCAATGGCAGTTCGAGGTCGGTTCCGTTGCATAAAGGTGGTAGTAGTTCAAGATCAGTGCCTTCATGGATTAGTGATGAGGGTGAGATACCATCTGTACCACATCATCATAATGGGGAAAGTTCGAAGCCTTCAAATGATTCGCGGTATAGTGAGGAGAGTGCGAAGCCATCAAACGTACATCCATATGGTAATGGGGCGTTGTGGGGAGATCATTCGATGAATGGGGAAATCCCAAGTTCGATTAGTTTGAGTGATGATAAAAGCAGCTCAGAGAATGTAGTGATGAAGAGTGTGGATGAGGGTTCGTTTTCTGTGAAGAAGAAAGGGGTGACGTTTGAGGTGGAAGAAACATCGAAGCAGGAAAGTGAGTAGTGTGACGAGTCTCCTCATGGCACTCGGGATCTCCGTGAGGTTGTTGCTGAAATTAGAGATGAATTCGAGACTGCTTCTAGTTATGGGAAGGAGGTTGCTGTGTTGCTTGAGGTTGGCAAGCTGCCTTATCAGCCTAGTTTTCTTAAAGGTGTGAACTTTCTGCTATGCATTTCTGGTTGAAAAGCTTATGAATAAATGTGTTGTAGATATGAAATTGGTGCCTTGAGTTGGTATCTTTGCAACGTTTGTGTTGTGATTCAATATGAGTAGACTTGAAATATGTATCGTTGTCATGAATAATGATAGGTTCTATCTGTTTCCTGTTATTATTACTGCCGTAATGCATCTGGAAACCACTTGCTTCGACTTTCTCATCCTGCTAGTCCATATACGTGGACATTGATTGACATCTTGTCTTAATGGATTATGGTTTTAATTTCACGAGGTATTCGAATTTCTCTGGATTGGTTAAGCTTCTTTTCTGCCAGAATATGGGAGCGCAGTGAAAACTATAGAAATTGCTATTAGGATAATGCATTGAGCTTCCTTCTATCTGTTAGAGTTCAATGATGTCTTCTTGTTCTTTATTTGTTTATATAATGTTTTTTGTTATGGTAATTCCTTTTTTGAGAATCAAGTCGTGTTTTTTGCAGTAATTATGTTGCGACTATTGATCTGATATCTCCATCAATGTCATTATGGGATCTTCCATCAAAGCAATCCACAAAATTAGCTACCAGCACAATGAAGATAGCAAGATCTTACTTTGATGATGTTGGGAAGGATGTAAACTTGAAGGCTTGTAGCCTCTCGTCCACTATGGACAAGCTGTATGCTTGGGAGAAAAAGTTGTACAAAGAAGTAAAGGTAAAAGTTCATCATCTTATGATTTCTTAGTAGCTAGTGGCTATATTCATGCTCTGTTTAATCATTCGTTCAAATTCTTAAAACTTACACAATGAGCTTGACAATGAGTTAAGTGGGTCTTGTTTTATGCTGAAAATGTTTTATGGTGTTTAGATATTTAATATGCATTGTAAGCAGATGAGAACTTTTGTACTGCCAATATTTTTTCTGCGACTATGGCTGTATTCAAATACCTTGGATGGATAAAACAATTATCAACGAACCTGCTCTTGCAATTCAATTGTCTCAATTTTTTTAGGTGGTTACTTTGATTAGGATGAAGAAAGATTGCTGGTCATTTATGAGAAGCAGTACAAGAGGCTAAAAACCTTGGATCAGGAAGGAGCCGAGTCTACCAACATTGACGCTGCTCGAGAGTCTCTCAGAAGATTACTAACAAAGCTTGATGTTAGCATCAAATCAATTGGTACCATTTCAAGCAGGATACAAAAGTTGAGGGATGAAGAATTGCAACCCCAGGTTGCTCAATTGATTCATGGGTATGTATATGTGCTAATTACCTGCTCTTTTCGAATACTTCATGTGATTGATTACGCGAAAGTTTATTTACAGTTGTTTGTTTCTGTACGCTTTATCATGAATACTGCTATTTGTTTGTTTATTTCTTAATTCCCTAATTTAAATTTGATTCATAGCACATTTAAACATCAACTCTTGTTTGGTTATACTCAATACATCATATGTTAGACAAAGTAGTTTGGTTAACTCAACAAAAGGGCTGACATTTTCTACTTCTCATTGTCCTTTGCCAAATTTTATCTGTTATTCCATTGAAAATACAGGCGAGTTTAAATAGTTATGAATTGTAGTATACTGGTGATTTTAAAATGATATTTCACTATTGACTGACTCTGTTAACATTGAAATCTTCCCTAGCTAATTCTCCATTTGAATGAATATGTAACTGCACCTCAGTCAAATATATATGGAAATTGATGAATGGAAGACTAAGAGTTGAGTTGAGTCTTGGGCAGTTTTTTCTTGGTCTTTGTGAGGTTGACCTGAATGCAGAAGATAATGCAAAATACATGAGAGAACTCTGGAGATTAAAAGGAAAAGGATTTTATGTCGTTTAACCTTTACTTGTATTCATGCATTTTGATCTATTCAAAAGTTTGACATATTTAATTTCAGCTATTGTAATTATTTCACAACATAGTGATACATAGTTATGTATTAATTTACTTTGAATTGCAAAGTGCAACATACTAGAAATTTTACTTCCCTGTTCTAATAGGCGAACCATCTCACATACCTGATTGTTCACTTTGGACTAAAATGTGTAGTTTTTAGTTCTGGTATATTCTGTTGTTGGTTATTCTTTTTATTTTGATATTGCTCACCATGAATCATGATC
This sequence comes from Scutellaria minor, assembly GCA_954870855.1. Taxonomy (NCBI): domain Eukaryota; kingdom Viridiplantae; phylum Streptophyta; class Magnoliopsida; order Lamiales; family Lamiaceae; genus Scutellaria; species Scutellaria minor. The sequence goes on from OX940737.1 coordinate 11,614,323, forward strand.
AAAATTCTAGAAGATGATCATAACTAGGTAATGTTTTTGTCATTGTTTTTAGGGATTGAAAATGATGGAGAATGCATTAGTTGTCTCAATGGTTCGAGTCGTTTGACGGAGGCTTCTTCTTGAAGAACCTGAGTTGGTAATATGGTTTTCCTTGATTAATCTCGTTATTAACTTCTGTTCCTTGGAAATCTTCAACTAGATTTTAATTTTTGAAATATTTTTCTGTTAGTTAATGTTTTCTACAGACCTCACATGAAAAATTGCCCTAGCTGAATTCTCTAAGGATTTGAAAGCAGTCTTTATTTGTAGCGATGCCGCTGTTTTCTTCATTCATTTGATTTTGAAATACCAAACCTACAATAATGATTGCTTTAATTATTTTGCCACTGAAATAGTGGGGAAGAAAGGCAAAAGGGGGTAACACTTTGAGGTTAATATGGAACTGATACTTTCAGCCTTATTCTTTCGGGCAACGCAGACTGCACCTCTCACAGACATAGAACAAATAGAGATATACGTGTTATCTTCAATCAAGCAAGCATTTTCCAGAGTGAGTGATTAAATCTATATTACCAATAGTTATAACTTCATTCTCTGTTATATTTGATAGATGATATTGTAGAACTTTTACGTTGAAAGGCAGCAAAAAAGAATTTTGTAAAATTGTTATTATTAAATGGGTGAATGATAAAAGATCAGTTGGTCACTTCCTTGAGCATTACCAGAAAATATGACTTTTCTTTGATCCCTTCAACCTAAGGAATTATACTCTGAATTCTTAACTGCAGGAAAGTGTATTCTGTTAATGCTTAAAAGATTCTTAAGAAGTCTGCATAGAATAGTAATCAGAACTGATAGTTGGAGACATAAGTGATTGTACGTATAAAAATTGTGTGCTTTACTAATGCCTTTGAGAAAACCCACAGATTTAATCATGCTCTACATTATTATTTTAGGCTAAAAGTGTTGCATATGCTGTATTTGTATCTTCCTGAGATATGTAGCTCCTTCTAGGCAGATAATACTGAAAATGCGCAACTCTGCTTATCTAGCACGAGAAACTAATTGAGAAGACAGGCTATTGCTTTTTTGCTTCTTGTATCTGCATCTATGATTTCCAGGGCATTCTTATTCTTCTCCTAGCCTTAGCAAACATGTCTAATTTAATTCTAAAAGCTAAATGGTGTTACTGATAGTCTCCTTGTCTTGAGAATTTTAATTGTTTATAGCTATAGATTAGAAGGTTTAAAAGTCAGAAGCTACAGTATTGGATTACTAGAGTTACTTTTACATGGCAATTATTCGATCTTTCCCCACCCCTCCTCCCGGACCCCTATCTTGCTGATATCACTCTGTTGTACTAGTGAAAAGTTTCTATTCTATATATTGAAATAATAGAAAGTTTTTTATTTTATCTTGATTTCCATCTTTCCAGATTACACAGGATGTTGAAGCATTATCTGACACATCAAATGAACATCCTTTAGCATTACTTGTTGAACAGACGAATAGGCTTTTGAGAAAAGATACAACCATGTATTTACCAATACTAACACTATGGCATCGAAATGCAAGTGCAGTTTCAGCATCTCTTATTCACAAGCTTTATGGTATCAAACTGGTAAGACTGCATCTTAATATTTCTTCATCAATTTGAGTAATGCTGAAGTCTAACTATTCTAATTTCTTCAGAAACCATTCCTTGATAGCGCTGAACGTCTCACAGAGGATGTTGTATCTGTGTTTCCGGCTGCTGATAATCTTGAGCAAATCTGTCATCACATCTTCTTGTAAAGAGGGAACTGCAGAGGCTTACCTCAAGAAACTAAACTCTTACAAGGTGAGGTTGTCATTTAAATTTATTTCTAGATCAACTCCTTGCAAATGATCATATCAATTATAATTTTCTTCACCCTAGCCGAGTTACTTTAAACTAAATTTTAGTGCTGATAAATATTATTAGGTAATATGATGAAGAATTCAGAGTCCTATCGTGCTCAGAGTGAATAGCTGTGTAAACAAACATATATATTCATATTGTATATATTTAGAAACTAGTTTAGACTAAGGGCTGATAAATGTTATTAGGTAATATGATGAAGAATTAAGAGTCCTATTGTGCTAAGAGTGAATAGTTGTGATAATAATTAGTTTCTTCTTCAAAACTAAAAGATATACTGTATGAAAATATATGTTTGTTTGTTTGTTTATACGTGTCCATGTGTTTCTACTTGTTTCCAATTTAAAATTGCATAGGAACAGTTTAAAGAAAATAAGCATCCAACCGCCGAGAACACACGCTGCTTCTCTTCTGCATGATTCCAGTGGAAACCACTACCAATTCCACCAAATTACTGAAACACACCACAACCACCTGCTCAATTAGATTAAACAGTGATTACCACTTTGATTTGTCAATTTTCTTACTATCACGGTGGGGTACTAATTTCTTTTTCAAAATGGTTTTCAATTTCATGACAGGGAATTTCAATTATTTTGGGTGGAGTTTGAAAGTCATCCCGACCCCACCAATTTGTTAAAGAAAGCAAGCTGTGCTGTCGAGATACCTAGAACGCACTAAATTGGGATGCTAATCCTTCTAACCCGCCTACATAATAGCTCACTCTTCAGGGATGTTTTCTCTTTCTTTTCTTTTACATCCTCCTTTTTGTTTGTTTCCATTTTTTCTGCTTTCCCGTTTTGTGTGTTTTTTGTGTCTACATTGGGGAACAATGTAGAGGATAGATGTTGGGGATCTAAGGTGTTTTTAGGGTTGTGTTTTTGGTTAAGTTTGAGCAAAATTTTCTAAATTTTGATGATTTTTGAGCTAATTGTGTGCTTATTCATCTTATATTGCCAAAATTCATCGTTGCATTGTTGTGTTTAAGCATGATGACTTGATAGGAGACGAGTGTGATTGATTTCTTTGTTCTAAACGAGTGAAGTGTCTCATCAACCTTGATCATGGATAGAATGAAAACATGCGAGATTCCTCATAAATAGCCAACTTGTGAGATTTTGAGCCTAAAGAGCAACACATCCACCATATATGCTCTCTTTCTTTGTTTGTGTGTGATCATGCATTATGTGTTCGTTCTAGAACTTGCTTTGTTATGCATTTCGAGACTACATTAATGGATTTGTGCATTTAAAATGATAAGGGCATTTAGGCTTAACCATTTTCTAGACCTTTCTTTGAAATTGCCTACCTTTACATGTTTTTCCCTAGTTAGCCCCTTTGAGCTTGTAGCCTTTCATTTGTTTTAACACACATATGATGAGCTCGTATCCCTTTTTCTTCAATTTATCCATCATCTTGTTGAACCCTTCTTGTCAAGAAGTGTGAGAATTGAATGCATGTCAAATTTGAATTGTAATAAAAGTTGAATGAAAAAGGATGGAAGAAAGGGGCTGGAGGTGAGAAAGTTCTTGTGGCAATGAGAAAAAAAAATTGAAAAAAAAAGGAAGAAAAAAAAAAGAAAAAAAAAAAGAGAATAAAGAAAAAAAAGAAAAAAAATATTGCCACAATGAAGAAAGATGGAAAAAGTATAGAAGTTTGATTTGCATGGAGCTTGATACCATTGTGTTTGAGAGTTCCCAATTATGACAAAGGAAGAAAGTTGGTAGAAAAAGGTTTGGTGATAAATAGTACAATGAAGTTGTTCAGAAGTTAGATTTGTGCATGAAATTCTCACATCTTTTTGGCATTGCTACACTCATATATTATCCTTTTATCCTACCCTTACCTAAGCCCCATTACAATCGAAGGAAAGACCCTTTGATTTTTTGCATGAATTCATATGTCTAGTAGTGGAGATTTGATATATTAGCAAGCCTATGGTAACGACATGTATGTATTGATTTAGAGTGAAAATTTGACCCTTTAAACACTTGAGAGTGTATTGAGAGTTATCTTATTCTCAAAAAAAAAAAAAAAAAAAAAGAGTGATCCCTGGTGAGATGTGGGATTTTGCAATGTTGGATCTTATTGAAATGATTAAGTGTTGATGAGATATGAATTTTGTTGAAAATCAAGGGAATCATGATCATTTACTCTTTGAAGGTTGTCGACCTTTTCACTTCATTATATGATGAGTTTTGGGATATTTTTTAGAAGCACTAGATTGCCATATATCCAAATTTATCTATAACCAATAAAAATAAAAGTTAAAAATTGAATTTTTTTTCCCTTAATATATGTAAATAACATTAAAAAAATTTAAACTTCATTTAGGTTTTGTCTATTTATTATCTTTATTTTTGTGTCAAGATATGTTGCGAGACCTGCCTTGTTGGTCGTGGATAGCATTGTTTAGTGGGTTACCATAAGGATCTCTATTTTCAATTGAATCTGTCATTTACTATTAGTTTGCGTACTTGAAGTTTGAGAGTTCTTACATCTAAATATAGGCTAAATTGGTCTGTTTTTTGGCAGCATCACATGTTCCAGCGAGATTCAAGGGATAGGATTGTACTGTTCCTGTTCTTATGACACTACTGTTAAAGTGTGGGACTTCTCTAGGTGCCAAGAGGAGCACTCATTATCTGGTAATCTCATCACTGAAAATCGATTCTCTTAAGATACTTTTGGACTTCATAGATTGAATCTTGACTCCTGAAATTATTGGTGATGTTGACTTTCCAATGAGAAGAAGCTGAAAGCTCCATTAAGCCATCTTAAGAAAGTAAATGTCATATAGTAATGAATGAAGTGAATCTACTCTGGATAATAGAGGATACCTCCTGCGAAAGGAGCTAATATATCTGGTCATTCTGCAAAAAAGTTTAGAATGCTTTGACAGCTTTTGTGTCAGTTCATTGATTCTATCAATTCTTGATCTCTCTTGCAATGCAAAGCGATTTATTTAATATCTGAAACTGATTCATGCACAAAGAGTTGAGCTTGCATATACTTGTTCCGTGGAAAAATGTCTTCTCCAGAATGACATTTTTCAAAAAAATTGTTTAGATTTGAGACAACAACTTATCTTGATTTTATCTATTGTCCATGTGTCTATTTCTTTACATGATACCTTAATTCCCTTTTTCAAGTCAAAGACTAATCTATAGTTGTAGTTTTTTTTATTTATAGTACTTTCCTTTTTTCAAGTCAAGGACTAATCTATAATTTTATTTATAGTCCTTTGCTTTTTTCATGTCAAGGACTAATCTATAGTATTTGATTGTTTTATTTACAGTTCATGCGATGGTATAGCTGATAATTCATTTCTGAACGAGCATCTTTCAAATGCTTTATTAAATTATCAGTTAATCAAGTGTAAATGAAGTTGTGGATAAAAAATTTGAATAGGATAAATGATATGAATATTTGATATGCCTCACAAAAAGTCTGTAGTTGATTGAAATACACATCTCTGTATTAAGGAAGGAGCTTATAAGCTGTAGTGTTTGCCTGTTTGGTGAAGATTTTAAAAACAATAACATATTTTCTCATGTGCAAGGCTTCAATTCAAGGTAATTCGCCTGTTTGTGAGGGTGTGTTGCAGATATTAAGAATTAATATGACACTCCTCTCTAACAACTGTAGAGATAAGGTGGTCATTTAATAGTTTGATCTAGATTTTCTCGACTATATTGGAGATTTTAAGCTTTTATTTACTGTTTATGCCGTGTGAATCATCATCTCTTCCATGTAATTCATTTTCATCATGCCTCAGGGAGCCTGTCTTGCGCAAAATGCTGGAAAATGGTATGAAAGTGTGGGAGAACTTTGTGCCTTTCATGAATTTCCACCACCTCTGCATGAGGAGAAACTTCCTGTTGGTACAGGCAGTAATCCTGTAAGTTTTGTGCTAACAATCATGCATCTGTGGGGCATACAAAATAGCTGACTCTTACATTCTACTTGAGTCATTGCATGATCTCAATTTTCAAGTGACTGTCATTAGTTATATTCCTGGAACTATAAATTGATACTTAAAATTACTGTTTACATTTTCAACAATAAGCCTAGTTTAACAATATTTCAATTGTCTGACATGAATAGTCATATAATTGTGTTTTCATATTTGATGGGCCCGCTCTATGTTAACAGGTTTATCTTGTTTTAACGACCATGTGATAAAAAAAATTGTTGAAGGAGGGCTGGAAGCTTCTCTTTTTGGTTTAGGAACTGAGGTATGATATTCATGGTCTTGTAGTGCAGCTGTTAGTACTGCTTTTCCTTCTCTCTTATCAACATCTTGAACCTTTTTTCCTTTTCAGCTTGAGTTCTACAATCTACTACATACATTGAACTCCTCTTTGAAGAATTACATACCAGAAGTATTGGCAAGTGGGTTTCTCCTTTTCGAAAATGGATCATATAGAGTTATGCCCTGGGATGGTAGAGGCATACCTAACAATATTGCCAGCAGCAATGCCATATCGATAAAGCATAAAGAAGTCGATTATTCATTTGGTATCTGGGGTAAAAAAGCATTTGATTATCAAAATGCTGGAAGGCCATTACATGCATCTGGAAATTGTGGTAAAAGTTCTTTATTGTGGCCATATATAGTAGTAACAAAAAGATGCAGAGGGAAAATATTTGCTGAACTGTAAGTGGATTTCCGATTTTTAGTATAATTTGGTGCTGTTATTAAGTATAGCTATGTAAAGGGCAGAAGCCAGTATGCATAACTTTTACATTGTTCAAATTGCAGGAGAGATGCACTCGTATCAGAAGATGCACTGAACTTAGCTTCTTTTTTGGGTGAGCAGCTGCATAATCTTCACCTTTTTCCAGTGCCTCGTCCATCCACTAGTGACTCAATTCCAATGGTCAGAGAATATGATATACAGCCATCACTTGGTAATGGCTTCTCGAAAAATGTTACAGATAAGACTGACCGTCCGCCTGAACTGAAATTGTTTATCAACATTCTGAACCGCAAAAGAAAGGATGTTTCGAGCCGTTTGGCTGAATGGTAAGGACGGTTTTATATTTTCAATGTGCTCAGTTCAGGGTTCCACTTGAGCCTTACTTAAATACGTGGAGTACATATAATACCTTTCTGAAGCTAATGAAATTATAACCCACAGATATACTTGGAGATCATATCAACTTATATACTTATATTCATTCCAAGCCATTGCTCTCGATATTGTAATTATGTTTATTGGCATATAATAATTTCTCATAATTTGTGCTAATTATTGGATTTTGAAGCAACGCTAACCCTTTATTATACTGTAATCTCAGTGCCTGTATAGAAGTTTGTATGTAACTAGTGCTCTTTTTTCTTATGTCCTTTTTGTGGTCTTTTACTTATGATACTTATCTTCCATTTTCATTGTGATAGCGTTGGCCTGCCACCTGTTTCATGAGGAGTATTTTGATAGTGGGAGTTATGATGGATCAATGTAGGAGTCTTTGACTTTTGCTTGTCATCTAATCTAGATTGTACATGTAATGTATGATACATTGGAGATTCTCTTTTTTTTGCCCTTTCAAGTTCCCTTTTAGTTTTTCATTGCTTATATTTAAAATGAGTGTTTGAGAGAGAGATAGAAGTCAGAACTTTGCATGATATATAAGTTTCAACATTTGTGTTCTCAAAGTTTTAGCTATCTGTATTTTACAAAAAAGAACAACAGTATTATGAGAATTGTGGATAATGCTTGAATAACACATTTTATTACCTACATTTGCATCACTTCCAAAATTGTTGCAACCATTTTAATCGTAACTACAATGAGATGTTTCTATTGTAAATTCTCGTTTGAAAATAGATGCAACATTTTCTTCAATAGAATTTTGTTTGTACTTATCAAATTAAATTTGATAATTTTGATGAAAGGTTGTGCTATAATTCTGTCTTCTATGAATATGCTGCCACCTATGTCAGTTTCAGGGCCTCCTCCTCCTCTGCCAGGCATCCATTTCTTTTGGCAGGCAAACAACAACAACCTTATCAACAAAATGCTCCATCAGTCCAACAGCAAATGTCCTCACTGCCATTGCAGCCCCCAACCCCAGCTACAACAGCATAAGACATCTGGTTTGTGCCTTCTTCAATGCCAGGAACTATGTCTATCCCTTCCATGCCTGGTCCAATGGTAAGAATATGTTCTCTATTTTTACTACATAGATTACTTGTAAGTGTCTACATGTTTGATTTTTGAACATTCTCTTTTAGGCATATCCTAGTTTTAGTTAATTTCTGATGTCCAGCATGTTGGACTTTGTTTTTGTGGCCTGTAAACTTAAGGTTTTGATCCTCCCTCTCTCTTTATTTTAATTTGATTAAATGCACAGGGTTGTGGTTGGTGTGATGTCGAGGTGTGGATGGAATTTATTTCATGTCTTTGTGCGGGTTTTACAGGAATGGTGTTGTCACTGCTTCCCCCCCAATGCGAAGGCTTTGGGGGTGGCTTGGTTATTCAAATTTGACAAGGGCTTATGTCCTTGTCTAGGGTTATTTGCTTGCTTAATCTCTAAATTTGGTGCTTCTTGATTTTATGGAATTAAGCATGCTTCTGTCTTGGGGTTCTTGTAATTTTTGTCTAGGTTTATTATTATTATTATTATTATTATTATTATTATTATTATTATTATTAATTTATAATAATAGCATTATCATTATCTTTAATTTATTTGGTAGTCAAGTTGTAGTTCTAGTTTCATTCATAATAGAATAAATATAAAATTATTATTATTATTATTATCTCAATGACAATTGAATAAAAATAAGATTACATATATTACTAGCTTAAAAAAAGTATAAAATTATTATTATTATTATTATTATTATTATTATTGTTGGTAATGTTGTAATTATTTATTCTTATCATTATCACGGCTAGTATCGTGATTATTTTATTATTATTATTATCATTATTATAATTATTTACCATTATTATTATTGTAATTATTTTTTATTATTATCTTCATTATAGAAATTCTTATCATTATTATTATTATTGTTGTCACATACTATTATTATTATTATTATTATTATTAATTTATTACCGTCCACATTATTATAATTTTTTTTATTATTATTATTAGCATTATAATTATCTTTTATTAACATTATTATTGTTTCTATCATCATTGTCATTATTATTATTCTCATTATCACTGATAGTTTTGTTGTTATTATTATTATTATTATTATTATTATTATTGTTATTATTATTATTGCAGAAATTATTTATTATTATTATTGTCATTATAGAAATTGTCATTATTATTATTATTATTAATTTATAATAATAGCATTACATATATTACTAGTATAAAATTATTATTATTATTATTATTATTATTATTATTATTATTATTATTATTATTATTGTTATTATTATTGTTGTTGTTAATGTTGTTGTAATTATTTATTCTTATTATTATTACATAAACTATTTATTATTATATCATTATCACTTATTATTATTATTATCATTATCATTATTATAATTATTTACCATTATTATTATTGTAATTATTTATTATTATTATTATCTTCATTATAGAAATTCTTATTATTATTATTATTATTCATTTATTATTGTCCTCATTATTATAATTTTTATTATTATTATTAGCATTATAATTATCTTTTATTAACATTATTATTGTTTCTATCATCATCATTATTGTCATTGTTATTATTCTTATTATCACTAGTAATTTTGTTGTTGTACTTATTATTATTATTATTATTATTATTATTATTATTATTATTATTATTATTATTATTACTACTACTACTGTTATTATTTATTGTTATTATTATTATTGCAGAAATTATTTATTATTATTGTTGTCATTGTAGAAATTGTCATTATTATTATTATTATTATTAATTTGTAATAATAGCATTATCATTATCTTTAATTTATTTGGTAGTCAAGTTGTAGTTCTAGTTTCATTCATAATAGAATAAATATAAAATTATTATTATTATTATTATTATTATTATTATTAATTTATAATAATAGCATTATCATTATCTTTAATTTATTTGGTAGTCAAGTTGTAGTTCTAGTTTCATTCATAATAGAATAAATATAAAATTATTGTTGTTATTATTATTATTATTATTATTATTATTATTATTATTAACATTACTATCGTTGCTATTATTATCATCATTATTATTATTATTTATTTATTCTTAATAATTAGAAGCTCAATAACAATTGAATAAAAATAGGATTACATATATTACTAGTATAAAATTATTATTATTATTATTGTTATTATTATTATTATTGTTGTTGTTGTTAATGTTGTAATTATTTATTCTTATTATTATTACATAAACTATTTATTATTATATCATTATCACTGCTAGTATCTTGATTATTTTTTTATTATTATTATCATTATCATTATTATAATTATTTACCATTATTATTATTGTAATTATTTTTTATTATTACTATCTTCATTATAGAAATTGTTATCATTATTATTGTTGTTGTCACATACTATTATTATTATTATTATTAATTTATTATCGTCCTCATTATTATAATTTTTATTATTATTATTAGCATTATAATTATCTTTTATTAACATTATTATTGTTTCTATCATCATCATTATTGTCATTATTATTATTCTTATTATCACTAGTAGTTTTGTTGTTGTTGTTATTATTATTATTATTATTATTGTTATTATTATTATTGCAGAAATTATTTATTATTATTATTGTCATTGTAGAAATTATTATTATTATTATTATTATTAATTTATAATAATAGCATTATCATTATCTTTAATTTATTTGGTAGTCAAGTTGTAGTTCTAGTTTCATTCATAATAGAATAAATATAAAATTATTATTATTATTATTATTATTATTATTATTATTATTATTATTATTATTAACATTACTATTGTTGCTATTATTATCATCATTATTATTATTATTTATTTATATTTATTTATTCATAATAATTAGAAGCTCAATAACAATTGAATAAAAATAAGATTACATATATTACTAGTATAAAATTATTATTATTATTATTATTATTATTATTATTATTGTTATTATTATTGTTGTTGTTGTTAATGTTGTTGTAATTATTTATTCTTATTATTATTACATAAACTATTTATTATTATATCATTATCACTGCTAGTATCGTGATTATTTTATTATTATTATTATCATTATCATTATTATAATTATTTACCATTATTATTATTGTAATTATTTATTATTATTATTATCTTCATTATAGAAATTCTTATTATTATTATTATTATTAATTTATTATCATCCTCATTATTATAATTTTTTTATTATTATTAGCATTATAATTATCTTTTATTAACATTATTATTGTTTCTATCATCATCATTATTGTCATTGTTATTATTCTTATTATCACTAGTAGTTTTGTTGTTGTTATTATTATTATTATTATTATCATTATTATTACTGTTATTATTTATTGTTATTATTATTATTGCAGAAATTATTTATTATTATTATTGTCATTATAGAAATTGTCATTATTATTATTATTATTATTATTATTATTATTATTATTATTAATTTGTAATAATAGCATTATCATTATCTTTAATTTATTTGGTAGTCAAGTTGTAGTTCTAGTTTCATTCATAATAGAATAAATATAAAATTATTATTATTATTATTAATTTATAATAATAGCATTATCATTATCTTTAATTTATTTGGTAGTCAAGTTGTAGTTCTAGTTTCATTCATAATAGAATAAATATAAAATTATTGTTATTATTATTATTATTATTATTAACATTACTATCGTTGCTATTATTATCATCATTATTATTATTATTTATTTATATTTATTTATTCATAATAATTAGAAGCTCAATAACAATTGAATAAAAATAAGATTACATATATTACTACTATAAAATTATTATTATTATTATTATGATTATTATTGTTATTATTATTATTATTATTATTATTATTGTTGTTGTTAATGTTGTTGTAATTATTTATTCTTATTATTATTACATAAACTATTTATTATTATATCATTATCACTGCTAGTAACTTGATTATTTTTTTTTTATTATTATCATTATCATTATTATAATTATTTACCATTATTATTATTGTAATTATTTTTTATTATTACTATCTTCATTATAGAAATTGTTATCATTATTATTGTTGTTGTCGTCACATACTATTATTATTATTATTATTATTATTATTATTATTATTATTAATTTATTATCGTCCTCATTATTATAATTTTTATTATTATTATTAGCATTATAATTATCTTTTATTAACATTATTATTGTTTCTATCATCATCATTATTGTCATTATTATTATTCTTATTATCACTAGTAGTTTTGTTGTTGTTGTTATTATTATTATTATTATTATTGTTATTATTTATTGTTATTATTATTATTGCAGAAATTATTTATTATTATTATTGTCATTGTAGAAATTATTATTATTATTATTATTATTAATTTATAATAATAGCATTATCATTATCTTTAATTTATTTGGTAGTCAAGTTGTAGTTCTAGTTTCATTCATAATAGAATAAATATAAAATTATTATTATTATTATTATTATCTCAATGACAATTGAATAAAAATAAGATTACATATATTACTAGCTTAAAAAAAGTATAAAATTATTATTATTATTATTATTATTATTATTATTATTATTATTATTATTATTGTTGGTAATGTTGTTGTAATTATTTATTCTTATCATTATCACGGCTAGTATCGTGATTATTTTATTATTATTATTATCATTATTATAATTATTTACCATTATTATTATTGTAATTATTTTTTATTATTATCTTCATTATAGAAATTCTTATCATTATTATTATTATTGTTGTCACATACTATTATTATTATTATTATTAATTTATTACCGTCCACATTATTATAATTTTTTTTATTATTATTATTAGCATTATAATTATCTTTTATTAACATTATTATTGTTTCTATCATCATTGTCATTATTATTATTCTCATTATCACTAATAGTTTTGTTGTTATTATTATTATTATTATTATTATTATTATTATTATTATTATTGTTATTATTATTATTGCAGAAATTATTTATTATTATTATTGTCATTATAGAAATTGTCATTATTATTATTATTATTAATTTATAATAATAGCATTATCATTATCTTTAACTTATTTGGTAGTCAAGTTGTCTAGTTTCATTCATAATAGAATAAATATAAAATTATTATTATTATTATTATTAACATTACTAACGTTGCTATTATTATCATTATTATTATTATTATTTATTAATATTTATTTATTCTTAATAATTAGAAGCTCAATAACAATTGAATAAAAATAAGATTACATATATTACTAGTATAAAATTATTATTATTATTATTATTATTATTATTATTATTATTATTATTATTATTATTGTTATTGTTATTATTATTATTGTTGTTGTTAATGTTGTAATTATTTTTTCTTATTATTATTACATAAACTATACATAAACTATTTATTATTATATCATTATCACGGCTAGTATCGTGATTATTTTATTATTATTATTATTATTATCATTATTATAATTATTTACCATTATTATTATTGTAATTATTTATTATTATTATCTTCATTATAGAAATTGTTATCATTATTATTATTATTGTTGTCACATACTACTACTATTATTATTATTATTATTATTATTATTATTATTATTATTATTATTATTAATTTATTACCGTCATTATTATAAATTTTTATTATTATTATTAGCATTATAATTATCTTTTATTAACATTATTATTGTTTCTATCATCATCATCATTATTGCCATTATTATTATTCTCATTATCACTAGTAGTTTTGTTGTTGTTGTTATTATTATTATTATTATTATTGTTATTATATATTGTTATTATTATTATTGTAGAAATTATTTATTATTATTATTGTCATTATAGAAATTGTCATTATTATTATTAATTTATAATAATAGCATTATCATTATCTTTAATTTATTTGGTAGTCAAGTTGTAGTTCTAGTTTCATTCATAATAGAATAAATATAAAATTATTATTATTATTATTATTATTATTATTAACATTACTATCGTTGCTATTATTATCATCATTATTATTATTATTTATTTATATTTATTTATTCATAATAATTATCTTTTATAATTATCTTTTATTAACATTATTATTGTTTCTATCATCATCATTATTGTCATTGTTATTATTCTTATTATCACTAGTAGTTTTGTTGTTGTTATTATTATTATTATTATTATTATTATCATTATTATTACTGTTATTATTTATTGTTATTATTATTATTGCAGAAATTATTTATTATTATTATTGTCATTATAGAAATTGTCATTATTATTATTATTATTATTATTATTAATTTGTAATAATAGCATTATCATTATCTTTAATTTATTTGGTAGTCAAGTTGTAGTTCTAGTTTCATTCATAATAGAATAAATATAAAATTATTATTATTATTATTATTATTAATTTATAATAATAGCATTATCATTATCTTTAACTTATTTGGTAGTCAAGTTGTCTAGTTTCATTCATAATAGAATAAATATAAAATTATTATTATTATTAACATTACTAACGTTGCTATTATTATCATTATTATTATTATTATTTATTAATATTTATTTATTCTTAATAATTAGAAGCTCAATAACAATTGAATAAAAATAAGATTACATATATTACTTCTATACTTTTTCCATCTTTCTTCATTGTGGCAATATTTTTTTTCTTTTTTTTCTTTATTCTCTTTTTTTTTTTTTTTTTTTTTCTTCCTTTTTTTTTCAATTTTTTTTTCTCATTGCCACAAGAACTTTCTCACCTCCAGCCCCTTTCTTCCATCCTTTTTCATTCAACTTTTATTACAATTCAAATTTGACATGCATTCAATTCTCACACTTCTTGACAAGAAGGGTTCAACAAGATGATGGATAAATTGAAGAAAAAGGGATACGAGCTCATCATATGTGTGTTAAAACAAATGAAAGGCTACAAGCTCAAAGGGGCTAACTAGGGAAAAACATGTAAAGGTAGGCAATTTCAAAGAAAGGTCTAGAAAATGGTTAAGCCTAAATGCCCTTATCATTTTAAATGCACAAATCCATTAATGTAGTCTCGAAATGCATAACAAAGCAAGTTCTAGAACGAACACATAATGCATGATCACACACAAACAAAGAAAGAGAGCATATATGGTGGATGTGTTGCTCTTTAGGCTCAAAATCTCACAAGTTGGCTATTTATGAGGAATCTCGCATGTTTTCATTCTATCCATGATCAAGGTTGATGAGACACTTCACTCGTTTAGAACAAAGAAATCAATCACACTCGTCTCCTATCAAGTCATCATGCTTAAACACAACAATGCAACGATGAATTTTGGCTATATAAGATGAATAAGCACACAATTAGCTCAAAAATCATCAAAATTTAGAAAATTTTGCTCAAACTTAACCAAAAACACAACCCTAAAAACACCTTAGATCCCCAACATCTATCCTCTACATTGTTCCCCAATGTAGACACAAAAAACACACAAAACGGGAAAGCAGAAAAAATGGAAACAAACAAAAAGGAGGATGTAAAAGAAAAGAAAGAGAAAACATCCCTGAAGAGTGAGCTATTATGTAGGCGGGTTAGAAGGATTAGCATCCCAATTTAGTGCGTTCTAGGTATCTCGACAGCACAGCTTGCTTTCTTTAACAAATTGGTGGGGTCGGGATGACTTTCAAACTCCACCCAAAATAATTGAAATTCCCTGTCATGAAATTGAAAACCATTTTGAAAAAGAAATTAGTACCCCACCGTGATAGTAAGAAAATTGACAAATCAAAGTGGTAATCACTGTTTAATCTAATTGAGCAGGTGGTTGTGGTGTGTTTCAGTAATTTGGTGGAATTGGTAGTGGTTTCCACTGGAATCATGCAGAAGAGAAGCAGCGTGTGTTCTCGGCGGTTGGATGCTTATTTTCTTTAAACTGTTCCTATGCAATTTTAAATTGGAAACAAGTAGAAACACATGGACACGTATAAACAAACAAACAAACATATATTTTCATACAGTATATCTTTTAGTTTTGAAGAAGAAACTAATTATTATCACAACTATTCACTCTTAGCACAATAGGACTCTTAATTCTTCATCATATTACCTAATAACATTTATCAGCCCTTAGTCTAAACTAGTTTCTAAATATATACAATATGAATATATATGTTTGTTTACACAGCTATTCACTCTGAGCACGATAGGACTCTGAATTCTTCATCATATTACCTAATAATATTTATCAGCACTAAAATTTAGTTTAAAGTAACTCGGCTAGGGTGAAGAAAATTATAATTGATATGATCATTTGCAAGGAGTTGATCTAGAAATAAATTTAAATGACAACCTCACCTTGTAAGAGTTTAGTTTCTTGAGGTAAGCCTCTGCAGTTCCCTCTTTACAAGAAGATGTGATGACAGATTTGCTCAAGATTATCAGCAGCCGGAAACACAGATACAACATCCTCTGTGAGACGTTCAGCGCTATCAAGGAATGGTTTCTGAAGAAATTAGAATAGTTAGACTTCAGCATTACTCAAATTGATGAAGAAATATTAAGATGCAGTCTTACCAGTTTGATACCATAAAGCTTGTGAATAAGAGATGCTGAAACTGCACTTGCATTTCGATGCCATAGTGTTAGTATTGGTAAATACATGGTTGTATCTTTTCTCAAAAGCCTATTCGTCTGTTCAACAAGTAATGCTAAAGGATGTTCATTTGATGTGTCAGATAATGCTTCAACATCCTGTGTAATCTGGAAAGATGGAAATCAAGATAAAATAAAAAACTTTCTATTATTTCAATATATAGAATAGAAACTTTTCACTAGTACAACAGAGTGATATCAGCAAGATAGGGGTCCGGGAGGAGGGGTGGGGAAAGATCGAATAATTGCCATGTAAAAGTAACTCTAGTAATCCAATACTGTAGCTTCTGACTTTTAAACCTTCTAATCTATAGCTATAAACAATTAAAATTCTCAAGACAAGGAGACTATCAGTAACACCATTTAGCTTTTAGAATTAAATTAGACATGTTTGCTAAGGCTAGGAGAAGAATAAGAATGCCCTGGAAATCATAGATGCAGATACAAGAAGCAAAAAAGCAATAGCCTGTCTTCTCAATTAGTTTCTCGTGCTAGATAAGCAGAGTTGCGCATTTTCAGTATTATCTGCCTAGAAGGAGCTACATATCTCAGGAAGATACAAATACAGCATATGCAACACTTTTAGCCTAAAATAATAATGTAGAGCATGATTAAATCTGTGGGTTTTCTCAAAGGCATTAGTAAAGCACACAATTTTTATACGTACAATCACTTATGTCTCCAACTATCAGTTCTGATTACTATTCTATGCAGACTTCTTAAGAATCTTTTAAGCATTAACAGAATACACTTTCCTGCAGTTAAGAATTCAGAGTATAATTCCTTAGGTTGAAGGGATCAAAGAAAAGTCATATTTTCTGGTAATGCTCAAGGAAGTGACCAACTGATCTTTTATCATTCACCCATTTAATAATAACAATTTTACAAAATTCTTTTTTGCTGCCTTTCAACGTAAAAGTTCTACAATATCATCTATCAAATATAACAGAGAATGAAGTTATAACTATTGGTAATATAGATTTAATCACTCACTCTGGAAAATGCTTGCTTGATTGAAGATAACACGTATATCTCTATTTGTTCTATGTCTGTGAGAGGTGCAGTCTGCGTTGCCCGAAAGAATAAGGCTGAAAGTATCAGTTCCATATTAACCTCAAAGTGTTACCCCCTTTTGCCTTTCTTCCCCACTATTTCAGTGGCAAAATAATTAAAGCAATCATTATTGTAGGTTTGGTATTTCAAAATCAAATGAATGAAGAAAACAGCGGCATCGCTACAAATAAAGACTGCTTTCAAATCCTTAGAGAATTCAGCTAGGGCAATTTTTCATGTGAGGTCTGTAGAAAACATTAACTAACAGAAAAATATTTCAAAAATTAAAATCTAGTTGAAGATTTCCAAGGAACAGAAGTTAATAACGAGATTAATCAAGGAAAACCATATTACCAACTCAGGTTCTTCAAGAAGAAGCCTCCGTCAAACGACTCGAACCATTGAGACAACTAATGCATTCTCCATCATTTTCAATCCCTAAAAACAATGACAAAAACATTACCTAGTTATGATCATCTTCTAGAATTTTGATCATGATTCATGGTGAGCAATATCAAAATAAAAAGAATAACCAACAACAGAATATACCAGAACTAAAAACTACACATTTTAGTCCAAAGTGAACAATCAGGTATGTGAGATGGTTCGCCTATTAGAACAGGGAAGTAAAATTTCTAGTATGTTGCACTTTGCAATTCAAAGTAAATTAATACATAACTATGTATCACTATGTTGTGAAATAATTACAATAGCTGAAATTAAATATGTCAAACTTTTGAATAGATCAAAATGCATGAATACAAGTAAAGGTTAAACGACATAAAATCCTTTTCCTTTTAATCTCCAGAGTTCTCTCATGTATTTTGCATTATCTTCTGCATTCAGGTCAACCTCACAAAGACCAAGAAAAAACTGCCCAAGACTCAACTCAACTCTTAGTCTTCCATTCATCAATTTCCATATATATTTGACTGAGGTGCAGTTACATATTCATTCAAATGGAGAATTAGCTAGGGAAGATTTCAATGTTAACAGAGTCAGTCAATAGTGAAATATCATTTTAAAATCACCAGTATACTACAATTCATAACTATTTAAACTCGCCTGTATTTTCAATGGAATAACAGATAAAATTTGGCAAAGGACAATGAGAAGTAGAAAATGTCAGCCCTTTTGTTGAGTTAACCAAACTACTTTGTCTAACATATGATGTATTGAGTATAACCAAACAAGAGTTGATGTTTAAATGTGCTATGAATCAAATTTAAATTAGGGAATTAAGAAATAAACAAACAAATAGCAGTATTCATGATAAAGCGTACAGAAACAAACAACTGTAAATAAACTTTCGCGTAATCAATCACATGAAGTATTCGAAAAGAGCAGGTAATTAGCACATATACATACCCATGAATCAATTGAGCAACCTGGGGTTGCAATTCTTCATCCCTCAACTTTTGTATCCTGCTTGAAATGGTACCAATTGATTTGATGCTAACATCAAGCTTTGTTAGTAATCTTCTGAGAGACTCTCGAGCAGCGTCAATGTTGGTAGACTCGGCTCCTTCCTGATCCAAGGTTTTTAGCCTCTTGTACTGCTTCTCATAAATGACCAGCAATCTTTCTTCATCCTAATCAAAGTAACCACCTAAAAAAATTGAGACAATTGAATTGCAAGAGCAGGTTCGTTGATAATTGTTTTATCCATCCAAGGTATTTGAATACAGCCATAGTCGCAGAAAAAATATTGGCAGTACAAAAGTTCTCATCTGCTTACAATGCATATTAAATATCTAAACACCATAAAACATTTTCAGCATAAAACAAGACCCACTTAACTCATTGTCAAGCTCATTGTGTAAGTTTTAAGAATTTGAACGAATGATTAAACAGAGCATGAATATAGCCACTAGCTACTAAGAAATCATAAGATGATGAACTTTTACCTTTACTTCTTTGTACAACTTTTTCTCCCAAGCATACAGCTTGTCCATAGTGGACGAGAGGCTACAAGCCTTCAAGTTTACATCCTTCCCAACATCATCAAAGTAAGATCTTGCTATCTTCATTGTGCTGGTAGCTAATTTTGTGGATTGCTTTGATGGAAGATCCCATAATGACATTGATGGAGATATCAGATCAATAGTCGCAACATAATTACTGCAAAAAACACGACTTGATTCTCAAAAAAGGAATTACCATAACAAAAAACATTATATAAACAAATAAAGAACAAGAAGACATCATTGAACTCTAACAGATAGAAGGAAGCTCAATGCATTATCCTAATAGCAATTTCTATAGTTTTCACTGCGCTCCCATATTCTGGCAGAAAAGAAGCTTAACCAATCCAGAGAAATTCGAATACCTCGTGAAATTAAAACCATAATCCATTAAGACAAGATGTCAATCAATGTCCACGTATATGGACTAGCAGGATGAGAAAGTCGAAGCAAGTGGTTTCCAGATGCATTACGGCAGTAATAATAACAGGAAACAGATAGAACCTATCATTATTCATGACAACGATACATATTTCAAGTCTACTCATATTGAATCACAACACAAACGTTGCAAAGATACCAACTCAAGGCACCAATTTCATATCTACAACACATTTATTCATAAGCTTTTCAACCAGAAATGCATAGCAGAAAGTTCACACCTTTAAGAAAACTAGGCTGATAAGGCAGCTTGCCAACCTCAAGCAACACAGCAACCTCCTTCCCATAACTAGAAGCAGTCTCGAATTCATCTCTAATTTCAGCAACAACCTCACGGAGATCCCGAGTGCCATGAGGAGACTCGTCACACTACTCACTTTCCTGCTTCGATGTTTCTTCCACCTCAAACGTCACCCCTTTCTTCTTCACAGAAACCGAACCCTCATCCACACTCTTCATCACTACATTCTCTGAGCTGCTTTTATCATCACTCAAACTAATCGAACTTGGGATTTCCCCATTCATCGAATGATCTCCCCACAACGCCCCATTACCATATGGATGTACGTTTGATGGCTTCGCACTCTCCTCACTATACCGCGAATCATTTGAAGGCTTCGAACTTTCCCCATTATGATGATGTGGTACAGATGGTATCTCACCCTCATCACTAATCCATGAAGGCACTGATCTTGAACTACTACCACCTTTATGCAACGGAACCGACCTCGAACTGCCATTGCTCTTGTTGGTTGGCACCAATTTCAAACTACCCTCGTTTCTATGCAATGGCTTCGATCTAGAACTACCCTTACCTCTATTCGACACTGATTTCGAACTACCCTCACTATTCCTAAGCACACTGCCATCCTCAAAACTCTTTTTCGCCTTATCTTTCATTTTGCCCCCATTTAGACTCTCCTTATACACCTCATTCTCAGTTTCTTCTTCCAAATCAGGGATCCCCTCCCTCTCTCTCATCTCGCTTGAATCAGGGCTGCTGTAATTTGATCCGTATGCCGGTTTCCCACTTGAATAATAGCCAGGGTATCCATTGTCGAACACATCGAAAGGATTGAAGAAATCCCACGCCGATGCTTTCGGAGACGGCAGAGGCGGCGCCTTGAGTGAGTTCGTTGTGGCAGAATCCTCATTACTACCCACATGCGAACCCATTGGAAAATACCCGTAATTACCATTATATCCCGCCGGGGAATTCCAATACGAATCGGAGTAGCCATAACCCGGCTCCACCGGAGGGCTCTGAACCACCATTCTCGCCGCCGGAGCTGACTTCTTCATGTGGTGGACATTCGAGTTGCTCAAATAGTACCACGGCGGCACTCCTCCCTGAGGGTCCCATCGGTCCTTGCCGTACCCTCGCTGCTGCGGTGGGAACGGGTATGAATACAGGTACGGGTTCGCGAACGGGTCATTGACAAGTCCACCCCCAAATCCATTAGCGTAGCCATTAAACCACCGTGAGGATAATGAGATGGGGATGGAGATGGGGATTCCTCATCGTTGTGTAGATGCCTCGATTCGTCTCCAAAACCCTTCCCCTTGTGAACATGGGAGTGACGATTCTGATTATGATTGTGATTGTGATTGTGATGCGGATGTTGATGCGTACCATCTTCTGCTCCGTTTTCATGGCGGTGATGTGCGTGATGCCTGTAATCTTCTGAATCGTCGTCTTCAGTAGAAGAATCGGATATGTACAGATGCGACTCATCCTCCTCATCGTCGTCATCGTGTAAATGCAACGAAGATTCATCAGCATTGTCGCGTTTCTTCTTCGAACTCGGCGGCAAAATCAGAGACGGGATGAGAAAGAGGAGGAGGAGGAGGAGGAAGGGGTGGTGGTGACGAGCTCTTCATCCACGAATTTCCGGAGCGCATCGCCGACCTCCTTGAGTGATCGGAAGTAGGAGACGTGAGCAGCGGCGAGGGCGTAGCGGTGGTTCGCGGCGGCGCGTATGAGTTCCCTCCGCTCACGACAGCGAACCACCAACGGCAAGTCCTCCTCCTTGGACCCACTGCAACCCATCTCACAATGGGCTTCACCTGCAGTATTCTTGGACAGATTTCGCGCAATTGCATAGTGAGATATGCCCAAGAAAGTTCTAGAGAGAGGGAAGGGTTTTACTCCTGCATAAAACGAAATTGCCGTTGGATGAGGATATTGAAATTGAATGCGGAATTTTTGGGCGTGAAATCGATGGCGATGCGAAATTGTTCAGCTATAAGGCAATGTAAGTCGCAAAGAGGAAGGCACAATGCGCATTGGATTCTGCTGTAGAGAGAGGAGAAACGCGGTAAGAACTGGTTTGGTAAGAATTGGGAAAGGGGTTTGGAAGAATTTGGAAAATCCCAGACCGTTATTTTGAAGAGATTCAATTCTGGTCGTCGTTTAATAAGGGCCTCTTTTCTTTTCTTTTCTTTTCTCCATTATCATTCCATCAGCGTCGTAAGAATACTGTATTCTGAATTTATGTAATTTTGAAAGTAATTTATTAAAAATACGAAAAAAAAAAAAAAAGGTTTAATACCCCCATATACCCCATTTTAAATAACAACCTACAATTCTACCCCCAAATATAAGGAAATATCCCAAAATACCCACTTTCCTTTATACCCGTCGACCCCACTGGTTTTAATCATTGGAAAAGGCTTTCTCCAAGTATCTTTTACTAACTTCAATCTTTATCTTTTTAATTTTGTTTAATAATTCTAACTCCAAAAATTGATATAATCCGAGTTTTTAAACGGGTATATTTTCTTTTGGAAAAATATATAGGCTGGAATACTTTTCTCGTGCCAATACTGTCTAAAAAACAGTGGTCTGGAATGTGCAACAACGTCACGTACAATTTCTTTAGAAAATTAAACCCGAAGGAATACGAGACCGAAAATGGTATCAAAGCTTATAAAAAACCCCGAGCCTCTACTGCGTGACGTATGGGCCTGAAGCGCAGCTCTCCGTAGGGGATGACCTATCACCTAATCCAAAAAATGGTGCTCTGGGTTAGCAAACTGATAGGTGCCTTTTGATGGGAAACTCCTTTGCGGGAGTGGGGCGGTCAAAATGATATCAGAGCCTAGGTTTATTAAGAACTTTTAAGTTATATTTATTTTTATGTAATTAACCTTTGGTGAGGAGAATTTCTCGCGAAATATGGATCTGGACAATTGTCCAAGATGTATACCATACAGGAGATATCGTCAAATCTTGACGATGTATAAACTAGAACACCAGAGCAAGATAATGTATTGGGAAGACCAATATGTTGAACGAGCAAATGCAGGAGCATGTAGGGAAGCCCTGAGGCAATGCAATATACAAGCAGCATATCATTTGGATTACCTCGAGGTTAACCAAATGTTATATGCTGAACTGATGACCTTGCAAGAAGCAGCCCATCAGAATCATGGTTCCTAAAGGAGAATCAGAGTGGAACGAGATACTTCTGGATACATCTAAGCTCTTTCTAGATCTTAGAGAAATCCAGAAGACGGTTCAGAATTATGGCAACCGCCATAATCATCTACCAATACAAGTCCATCAAATCCAAAAACAGATGGAGACGATGGTGAAATATCAGAAGGAAACTCTTGAAATCCTTCATGATATCGAAAGACGAGTCAAGAATCTGGAGGACAGACCAAGTCTTGCCGGAGGAAGGAAACGTATTGATTTTGGTAAGAAGGAGGAAGGAAACGTATCTAAAAACACAAAACACCTAATTAAATAAGAAGCTAAAACTATGTTTATTATGAGATTTCTGTCTCCTAAAAATTAGCTAGCATTTATAATTATCAACAAGTCCACATCGAAATACAATGATAGAAAGGATTATTCAGGCTGCAGAAAAGTGATACTAAGAGTGGGACAAGTTTTTAAAGAATCTCTTGAGATACTTAATAAGTGATAAAGAATCTGATAATATGAATGTACTCAGCTTCCAATACAGCAACAATCTGTTAATTTGAATAAGATTTCATATGATGGCAAAAGTATCCACTATATGTACCTTTCAAAGATTCATTCACAAGTCGAAAATCGGAGTTGAATTTAGGAGATATCCCTAATGAAACGAACTCAGATGCCAGATCGGCTAATACACTATTTAATATACAATTTACACTAAACCCAAATAAAAAAAATTATTAATAACACATGATCAAACACTATGATGTATGAGAAAACTCAGGAAAACATTTAAAAGGAAAAGAACTTCATGAGAAAAAATAAAAGCAGAAAACAAAATTCATTTTAGCCCAACTTCACCAATGAGCATCAGTGAAGGAGAAAGGACAAAAGACTAATTAGGTGTAGTTTATCTATTAGCAGCGCAATCTCCTAAAATTGATGCATTTGATAAACTGCATCAATTAGTCTGATCAAGTGCATCAATTTTAGTTCACCAATGGGCCATTGATGCAATTTCATCCTTGCCAAACATAGTAGTCAACAGTGAATCAAGTAAAATTTGATCCTCTTGCATGTCATCTGTAGACACATCAACCTTCAGCCATCATATGAAATGTCAGTATCAAATACGGAAGTTGAAGTGCAAAACCAATATTGAGAACATGTAATCACAGTTAAATAGGAAAATACCCAGTAGTGCTATGTAACATCAGCTGAGACATTAAAATTGATTCAAAAGCATCATGCAGTCGAAAAAATGAACTAGACATTCCCCACGTTTAGTGAAAGATAAAATGTCTTTGTTGTTTATCAACACGATTTTTTAGTCATTAGAAGTCTTTCCATATGCTAGAAAGTAAAATGAGTACCATATCAAACAAAATTTATTGCAGACACCAATTATCGATGCAAACACATTTGTTGTGTGAATAGAAAGATCAAACGGTTTGGATCACCAAGAAATCCATAATGAATGCCCAATAGCAGCAATATGAAATGAAATTTACTCAAAAGTACAACTTACCATACACAATTTAACTACAACCTCAAATATGTGGATATTATTCTGAGAGAAAAGTTCAACTAGGCCAAACAACTAACTAGGCAAAAGTGCAGAAAAGGAGCATCAAGGTGGAGAGATGCAACAAACAGTGGCAGGTGGGGATTCAGAAATCAAGAAGTACAGAATCAAGAAATCGAATTTACCTGTTCGCCTGCAGATCAAAACTTGTGGAAACGCAACTCTTCCACCAATTTCTTATTCTCCTCCTCCAAATCAAGGTTCCGAATCTCAGCTTCCTTGGCCCTCTTGTCTGCCTCGTTGGCGAAATCCATTAAAGCTTCACGATCGTGGTCGTAAAGTGAACACTCCCTCTCCCACTTGTTGCACGCAGCCAACAAATTAGAACACTCCATAGCCAGTTTCTGGTTTTCCTCCACGAATTTCTTTAAAGCCACCGCATTCATGCTCGCCTCAGCCTGGACAGAAAAAATCGGAATCAATTTCAAAATGAACACAGAATTAGGGTTTCAATTGGGAGGGAAAAGAAATTTATAAAAAAAAAAAGCGGCGAAATGAAATACAATGATAAAAGCAAAACAAACCCTAGATCGTTCGATGTCATCATCTTTATCTTTGAGCTTAGAGTGGAGAGAGAGATATTGATGGCGGAGGTAGAGATGTGAGGCTTCGAGAGCGCGGAGTTTATGAAGAAGAGTGTCAGTGGAAACAGGGAGACCAAGGGTGTGATCAATGGATTGTCGTATATAATCATCGGTTTCTTGAGAAATTGGATCTTCACACGCAGAAAAGAAGAGAAAATAAGAAAAAGTTGTGGTCTCTGAATTTGAAATGGGAGCCCTTTCTGAAATATAGCCGTTTTATATTTTTGCTGTCTTGCCTTATTGTTTTGTATCCTCTCTCTCCCTCCCCCTCTCTCCTCCTTTTTTTTTTTTTAAAGAGTTTGAAAGTTTTTTATTTTGTTTTTCAATTGTTTGAATATTTCTATATGTGGGGTTGGCTATTTGACACCCCAAATTTGTATTGATATACTTACCAAAATAATTAGATAAAATTAATTTCTTATAAATTAGTTAAAATTTCTTTATAAATAAATGATGAAAAAACATATTTACACATTTAATTCCTAATTATTTCATGAGAAGGGTTGATGTGTCTTCTGGGGTATAGTACGTCTCTGATCTCAATTTTACTATATTTAAGTAATATGATTAATATCATTACATGTAACAAGTAGTAACAAATATATGGAAAAAATAATGAATTATGGAAAAGTTAAAGATGTCTTTTTAATAAAAATTAGTTTTTAAAATATAGACATAAATTGTTGTATATAATCATCGATTTCTTGAGGAAGTTCCATGGCTGGGGCTGAATAACAAGAAATTGGATCTTCACACGTAGAGAAGAAGAAAAAGAAGTTGTGGTCTCATTCTCTGAATTTGAAATGGGAGCCTTTCTGAAATAGCAGTTTGAGATTAAATGATTGAGACATGAAAATATAGATTTATGTAATGATTGAATACCTCACTGTGTTGTGGTGGGTCTATTTTCATGTCCGATATTAGATTGTGCACCTACTTTAATGGGTTGGTACCTATCTAAACTTTTATGTTTCTTAGGTGGATTGTGTTTTCTTCAATATTTCAGTGTCTCCAATTAAGTTTCATGTTGGTTCCTAGTCTGATGGTGTCATTCAATGTTTACTTATATGAGCCCTTTACTTGCCTTCTATAGTTTGTGTCCGTGAGGGTAGTAGCTGATTGACAAGATGATGCAACAGCTGTTGATGCTGTTTTTAGATGATGCAGCAGCTGTTGATGCTCTATTTTTATATTACTGTTGATGTTGATTGTTATGATATCTTGCTGGTGATGATCCAAGTTTTGTTTACAAACTTTCTGAGTGTGTCATGATTGATAAGGTAATGGATACTACCATGTTACACGAGATTGACATTGTAATTTCTTAATATCACCTAAAAGCCTTTATTTCTACTATGATTGTGGGAATTAAATTTGATTTGGACGAGTGATCATTTGATGTTGCTGGGTGAATATGAGGTGTAGTGTGGCTGGAGCCAGATGACTTATGGATGAATGTTCTCTTTGCCGGTAACATTTTAGATCACTTCTGAGATATTTTGCAGTGTTACTATCTATCCCCAATAAGTGGTAAGATTTAATGATTTGCTCATTATTGTGTGTTTTCAAAATTCATTTTCCTTACTTGGAAAAGGTTATCTAGCTGAATATGGCTGGTAAGAGTGAATGAATGCTGATATCAGTTACTCTGTTACAAAAATGAGATCGTGTTGTAGCAGTGAGCTGTGTAGCGTATACTCTTTGTTGATCGGTTGTTGCTGATAGCTATAGATACTGATGCTGCTTTTTGATGATTGGTTTTAGTAGTTGTGTTGCAATTGGATGCATCGGCATGTGCTGTATAGCTATTATCTCGTTTTTTCATGACACAATTAATGAGCTGTCCCAGCGTATCTGAAAATTTGATATCGTACTTTTTTCTATTTCTAATACTGAATTGATGTTTAATCTTCATTAGATGATCTAATAGATCTCCATTGTTTTAGTAGTGATGCTCATTTTAGGTTATTGGTTGCCAAATTAGGTGGTTAATCCCTTTTTATGTAAGAAGTTATATGATAGTGCTCTATGGATGTAATTCTATTAGTCAGAAATTCAAATTCATTTTCACAAGTTAAACTTTGTTTTGTAGGATGACCTGTCTCATTGAATTTGATCTTTGAAATTATCTTAATAATACCAAATTTACAACATTGATTATTGATACTTTGTTCTCACAACTCTGATCATTGATCTCTTTTATTGAGGGGCTTTATTTGCTTCCATAGACAAGTGTGGTAGGCACATTGGTTAGCTCTGAGCATAATGAGCTATGAAGTTTCAACATAATCTCGAATAAAATCTTAGCCAGCATAACAACTCCAACTCAAGCTTGTAAACCTTTTCTCAATGAATCAATTGTATGCAGCAACTAGCATAATGTGTCACGCCCCGAAATCTTTTAGTATTTTATCAGAGTTTTACCGTTGGGCGTGAAGAGAGAAATAGCAAGAGACGCATACACAACAGAAAGAATAAGCAAGAGACGACAGAAGAAAGAGGTAAGAGACGAAATGATTCCTTTACTTAACAACAATCGGCCTCTGCCGATAGCAATCAGTCTCACTACTGATAATGTACATCATACGCAGCGGAAATAACATCAGGATCACTCGTTCACAGAATACTCAGAATATAATTACAAAACGTGAATAAACTTATAACATATTGTTTTGATAAAGAGATAGAAATTACCCCCACCTTGTTCGGTGGTACCCACGTGAGTTGATAAATCCGAAAGTCTGATAACTAGGAGCTCGAGTAGCGAGTGTCAACAGTCAGATAACTCAACGTCAATCCTGTTCGGTGGTACCCACGTGAGTTGATAAATCCGAAAGTCTGATAACTAAGAGCTCGAGTAGCGAGTGTCAACAGTCAGATAACTCAACGTCAATCCAACAGGTAGCCTATATACGTTACAGTGTTCTTAGATCCTTAATAAATTATAATTAAAGCTGTAAAAGGTTCCGTCGGAAAACGGTCGTTAAATACGCAACGGATCGAGCGATCTAAAGATTGGAGTTCAAGAAACGAGAGGATCAGATCTGAATAAGGGGCTGAATAGATAGGAAATGAAATAAGGATCGCAACGCAAAAAGAATGAGCTCAATCGGAGTTGAAACGAGCTCAAACGGAGCATTTTAAGTTTAGGGGTAAAATGGTAATTTTGGTCGAGAGGTTGACTTTGATCGGGCCCACGGACCCCGATAAACGACGTCTCGTCATCGATGACTCGATACGGATGAACGACAAAAAGAAAACAAGGTTCGGATCGAAAACATGGCGTTGGGTGCGCGTCGGCACCCGACGGGCGCGCACGGGCGCGCACGGTGCGCGTGGCTTCCCGACACCCGACGGCTGCCGAGTTTTCTCGGCAGTGGGTAAGCCCGTCTCGACAGCTGCCGAGTTTTCTCGGCAGCGGGTGCCCGGATTTTCCCGACGTCGGCCCTGCTCGCCTGTCACTTTCCCGGCGTCGCCCGGCGCGGTGGCGCCACCCCCAGCCACCACCACCTACCTCACCGGATACCTCGCACCGCCGGCTACCACCTCCGGCCGTCCATCGCCGGATTCCAGCATGAATAGTGCCCGGAAACTTCGCCGCAAAATCCTTCGAAGTCACATTTTTCCAAAATCCAACACCTATCCAAAAGCTCCGGCCGGCGACTCCAGTCGCCGGCGACCACCACCAGACCTTCCGCCGGCGACTCCCCGTCGTCGGCAACCTTTCCCGGCCAACCTAACACCCCAACACAGCCATATACACACGTGCATGGATCACACACTCACACGTATCTCATACACACACACACACGGTTTCCCAGCTCTGGCCGGTGGCCACCTGCCGCTGGCGACCACCACCCCTCACTGTGACCCTGGCCGGCGATCCCCCCCGTCGCCGGCCACCACCAGCCGCCGCGAAACCTCACACACCGGAGCACCCACACACACACAACGCGAGGTGAAACTACACACACACACTCACTGTTATGGCTTAGCCGGCGGTCACCAGCCGCCGACTGCCTCCTCCTCCACCTCGCCGGCGACCTCCCGTCGCCGGCCGTTCCTTCCCCCACGGCGGCGCCACCATGCGCCACCCCAACAACATGCAAACACACTCACACACTAACACACCTACATACACACGCACATGCACAAATACATACATATATACATACTGTCCTTCTCCGGCGCCGCCACCCACGGTGGCGCCGGCACTCCAGCGTCTGACCACGACCTCCGGCAGCTTCTCCGGCGCGGTGGAGAGAGAAAGAACAGAGGAGAGAGAAAGGGTGATCAAGGGTTAGGGTTTAGGGTTTGGCGGCTGTTTTTCACCGTTTTCCGGCGAACGAGAAATCGGATTTGAAATCCGAGACCTATCCTAGATTCGTCTCGTCGAGACGAACGTCGTGTGCGAAAATCGCCCGATTCCGACAACGTTGAAATTTTCCGGCAACCGGCCGGCGGCGCCGCCGCCGCGCCGGCGGCGCCGCCGACCAGAAAACAGAAAACGAAGAGAGAGAGAGGAGAGAGAGAACTTATGAGTTTTCGGCGCGTTCGGCTCGTTCGGAAAAACGGTGAAAAATGAATCGGAGGAGCCCCTATTTATAGAAGTTGGAAAACACTATTCACGTGAAAATATCTCGTCACTATTCATCGGTTGAATTTTCCACGCTACTATTCACCGAAATATCTTCCGGTTTTCCGAAACCTCGTGTTTCGCCCTTTTCGTCGCCGGTTGAGCTACGGGTCTCCGATTGACTCCTAGTTCGTTTCTATCTTCTCGTTTTCTCGATACGTATCTACTGATATAAAATTACCCTATGTTCCACGTCTAATAAAAATTATTGATCTAAACCTCTCATTAAAACACGTATCTGAAACGCATGAAATAAATTAAACAATTAAATCATACGCACAAAATTATTAAATCATAAGTTAAAATATTTAATTAATTAATTATGCTCGTTTTGATCCGGGGCGCTACATAATGCTTGTCTTTGTTTCTTGGAATGAATCACATTTTTTATTTCATTTATTAGCTATGTTAATGAAAATAATGAAAATGATGATAATGATAATAAATATAATAACAATGATAAAATTATAAAAATAATAAAAATACGATACTAATAGTGCTGATGTGATGACGACAATAATAATAATAATAATAATAAATAAATAAATAATGATAAAAATAATAGTTATGATAATAATGTTAATAATATATTACAATAATATTAATTATAATTATAATAACGATAATAATGTTGACAATAGAAATCAATAACAACGATAATAATGATAGTGCGAATAATAATAACAATAACAACAACAATAACGATGATAATACTAATAATAATAATAATATTAATACTAATAATAATAATATTAATAATAATATTTATAATAATAATAATAATAATAATGATAATACCGATGATAATGATAATAAATATAATAACAATGATAAAATTATAATAATAATAGTGATTATGTGACAACAATAATAATGATAATGATAATAATTTCTATAATGACAATAATAATAATAAATAATTATAGTAATAATTATAATGATAATAATAATAATAATAATAATAAATAACGATACTAGTAGTTAATGATAATGATAATAATAATAAATAAATATAGTAGTAGTAGTAGTAATAATAATATTATTATTAATAATAATTTTATATCGGTTCTATTAAAAATGAAAGTAGAATGTAATATGATTGTCAAGTAAATTAACGATAACGATAATGATAATGATAATGCTAATAATAATAATGATAACGAAGAAGAAGAAGGATAATAAGTACAACAATAACAACAATAATAATAATAATGAGGATGACAATAAATAACAATAATAATAAATAATAGTAATGATAATAATAATATCAACGATAATAATGTTAACAACAACAACTACAACAACAAGGACGATGATGATGATAATGATAATATCAATAATAATTGATATAACAATACAAAATGATGATGATAATACAAATAATAACAATGATAATAATTCTATTAATAATAAAAATACGATACTAATAGTGATTATGATGACAATTATTTATTTTAATAATAATAAAAATCAACAACAATCATAATTATGATAGTGGTGAAGAATAATAATAATAATAATAATGATAATGATAATAAATAATGATAATAATAATAGCAACGATGATGATGATGATAATAATAATAATAATTTTATATCGGTTCTATTAAGAATGAAACTAGAATGTAATTTGACTGTCAAATAAATTAACGATAACAATAATGATAATGATAATGCTAATAATAATAATGATAATGAAGAAGAAGAAGAATAATAATAAGTATAACAATAATAATGAGGATGACAATGAATAACAATAATGTCACGCCCCAAAATCTTTTCGTATTTTATCAGAGTTTTACCGTTGGGCGTGAAGAGAGAAAATAGCAAGAGACGCAAACTCAACAGAAAGAATAAGTAAGAGACGACAGAAGAAAAAGGTAAGGGACGAAGTGACTCTTTCACTTAACAACAATCGGCCTCTGCCGATAGCAATCAGTCTCACTATTGATAATATACATCATACGCAGCGGAAAAAAAACATCAGGATCTCTCGTTCAAAGAATATTCAGAATTAGTTACAAAACGTGAATAAACTTATAACATATTGTTTTGAAAATGTTTGTGCGACACACTCTAAAAATCACAAGTTCAAAAGCAGCACCGCCTCTCTCCATCTAAGGTTCATCATGCTCAGCAGCTCCTGTAGTGTGAGTACAGAATAGGGGGGGTGAGTGCGTGGAATACACTCGTGGGGATAACTCTGTCTCTTGTGACTCTCAACAAATATATAAAAACTAGTAAAATAATCTTACGTCACGTTGTCACAACACATAAAATGCATAGCAGATATTCAAAGCAACTTGACTCAGGTGCGGGTATCCCCCGTCTTACCCCTACAAAGCTCAGGTGCAGGTATTACCTGACTTACCCCTACAAAACTCAGGTACGGGAATCACCTGACCCTACGGAAACTCAGGTACGGGCATCACCCGACCCTACAATATCTCAGGTACGGGTATCACCCGACCTTACGGAAACTCAGGTACGGGCATCGCCCGACCCTACAATATCTCAGGTACGGGTATCTCCCGACCTTACGGAAACTCAGGTGCGGACATCTCCCGACCCTACGTAAGAATGAATATGGACCCACGTCCTTTCACAATATATCATGATCATGTATTCAAAGCATATAATCACAACATTTAGTATTCCGCCAATCATGCTTTAAATAGGGAAAACTGTAAACAGATAAAAGTTAGAAATTACCCCCACCTTGTTCGGTAGTTACCCGCGTGAGTCGCTAGTCTCAAAAGTCTGATAACACAAGTCCAATCCAACAGTAACTCAAGCTCAATCCAATATATAGCCTACACAAGTTACGGTGTTGCTTAGATCTTAAATATTGTATAAATAAAGCTGTAAAAGGTTCCGGCGGAAAAACGTTCGTTAACGACACGATGGATCGAACGATCTAAAGTTTGGAGTTCAAGAAACGAGAGGGTCAGATCTATATAAGTGGCTGAAAAGATAGGAAATGAAATAAGGATCACAACGCAAAAAGAATGAGCTCAATCGGAGTTGAAACGAGCTCAAACCGAGCATTTTAAGTTTAGGGGTAAAATAGTAATTTTGGTCAAAGGGTTGACTTTGACCGGGCCCACGACCCTCGGTCAATGATGTCTCATCAGCGACGACTCGATATGGATGAACGACAGAAAGAAAACGAGGTTCGGATCGAAAACACGGCATCGGGTGCGCGTTGGCACCCGACGGGTGCGCACGGGCACGCACGGTGCGCGCGCGGGTTCCCGACACCCGACGGCTGCCGAGTTTTCTCGGCAGCGGGTGGCCCATCTCGGCAGCGGGCGCCCAGACTTTCCCGACGTCGGCCCTGCTCGCCTGTCACTTTCTCGGCTTCGCCCGGCGCGGCGGCGCCGCCATCAGCCACCACCACCTACCTCTCCGGATACCTCGCACCGCCGGCTACCACCTCCGGCCGTCCATCGCCGGATTCCGACATGAATAGTGTCCGGAAATCTCGCCGCAAAAACCTTCGAAGTCCAGTTTTTTTCGAAAATCCAACACCTATCCAAATGCTCCGACCGGCGACCCCAGTCGCCGGCGACCACTCCCAGCTCCTCCGCCGGCGACTCCCCGTCACCGGCAACCCATTCCAGCCAAGCCCATCCACCAACACAGCCACCACACACAAGCATGAACACACACACAAACATCTCTCTGGCCGGCGGCCACCAGCCGCCGGCGACCCACCAAACCACCTCGCCGGCGACCTCCCGTCGCCGGCTGTCCCTTCCCCCACGGCGGCGCCACCCAGCGCCGCCCCAACAGCGAGCCACACAACACACACACACTTATACACCATACTACACACACACATGCATGCATACATATCTCTTCCATTTTTCCGGCCAGGCGCCGCCACCAGCGGCGGCGCCACCTCCTCCACATCACCACCTCACCACCACCAGCTTCTCCGGCCACCGCTCCGGCAAGAGGACGAGGAGAGAGAGAAAACAGAGGAGAGAGAAAGGGTGATCAAGGGTTAGGGTTTAGGGTTTGACTGTTTTTCGCCGTTTTCCGGTGAATGAGAAGTCGGATTTGAAATCCGAGACCTATCCTAGATTCGTCTCGTCGAGACGAACGTTGTGTGTGAAAATCGTCCGATTCCGACAACGTTGAAATTTTCTGGCGACCAGCCGGCGGCGGCGCCGGTGGTGGCGCCGCCGACCAGAAAACAGAAAACGAAGAGAGAGAGAGGAGAGAGAGAACTTACGAGTTTTCGGCGCGTTCGGAAAAACGGTGAAAAATGAATCGGAGGAGCCCCTATTTATAGAAGTTGGAAAACACTATTCACGTGAAAATATCTCGTCACTATTCATCGGTTGAATTTTCCATGCTACTATTCACCGAAATATCTTCCGGTTTTCCGAAACCTCATGTTTCGCCCTTTTCGTCGTCGGTTGAGCTACGGGTCTCCGATTGACCCCTAGTTCGTTTCTATCTTCTCGTTTCCTCGGTACGCATCTAACGGTATATAAATATCCTATGTTCCACGTCTAATAAAATTATCGATCTCTAATGTGCATTAAACACTTATCTGAAACACACGTATTTAATTAAACAGCCAAAACATACACACATAATTATTAAATTATAGGTTTAAAATATTTAATTAATTAATTATGCTCGTTTTGATCCGGGGCGCTACAAATAATAATAAATAACAATAATGATGATAATAATAGCAACAATAATAATGTTAACAACAACTACAACAACAAGAACGACGATGACGATGATGATGATAATAATAATAATAATAATAATAATAATAATAATTGATATAGCAATACAACAATGATAATGCTAATAGTAATAATGATAACAATGATGATGATGATAATACAAATAATAACAATGATAATAATTCTATTAATAATAAAAATACGATACTAATAGTGATTATGGTAACAATTATTTATTTTAATAATAATAAAAATCAACAAAAATGATAATTATGATAGTGGCGAAGAATAATAATAATAATAATAATAATAATTTTATACTGTTAAGAATGAAACTAGAACTACAACTTTACGGTCAAATAAAATAATAATAATGATGAACATGACGATAATGATGGGATACCAATAATAATAATACTAATAATGACGACGACAATAAATAACAATAACAATAATAATAATAATAAATAAATAAATAATGATAATAATAATAACAACGATAATAATGTTAATAATATATTAAAATAATAATAATTATAATTATAATAATGATAATAATATTGACAATAAAAATTGTAGCACCCTGGACCAAAATGAAACATAATTTATTAATTAAATATTTAAACTCAGGAATTAACATATATGTGCGTGTGTTTTAACTGTTTAAATACGTGCATTTCAGATAAGTGTTAAATGCATGTATGAGATGGATATTTTACCTAGACGTGGGATATAGGATATTCTTATATCACTAGATGCGTTTTGGAAAAATGAGAAGATAGAAATGAACTAGGGGTCAATCGGAGACCCGTAGCTCGAACGACGATAAAAAGGATAAAACACAAGGTTTCAGAAATATTGGAAGATATTTACGGTGAATAGTAAACGAGATATTTACCAGTGAATAGTAACTTCCGAAATCTATAAATAGAGGCTCCTTTCAGTTCATTTTTCACCCCTTTCTTCGAACGAGCCAAAAAGCGATGAAAAACACGTAAGTCTCTCTTCTCTCTCTCGTTTCTTTTTCAGCCTCCGGCGCGCCACCGCCGGCGCCGTTGCCGACGCGGTGGTGCCGCCGCCGGAGTTCACCGGAAAATTTCAAAGTTGTCGGTTTCGGCCGATTTTTGCACACAACGTAGATTTTGACGAGACGAGTCTAGAATAGGTCTCAGATTTCTAATCCGATTTCTCGTTTGCCGGAAAATGGTGAAAAACCATTTCAAAATCCTAAAACCCTAACCCTAGCCAACTTTTCTCTCTCCTCGGTTTTCTCTCTTTTCCTCCGTTCTTTTAGCCGGAGATGTTGTCGAAGATTCTCCCGGAGGTAAGGGTAAGTTGTTGGATGAACAGCGCCGCCGTGAGTAGTGGCGTCGGAGCTATACCAGATAGGGTTATGATATATGCATGTGTGTGTGTGTTTGTGTATGATCTTTGTTGGGGGCGACACAAGTGGTGCCGCCATGAGGAAAGTGATGACTGGCGCTGGTGATGCACCGATGAGTTGAGATAATGCGCCGGCCAAGTGTTTTTTGGGATGTGTGTGTTTGCATATGTATATGTGTTTGTATGTGTGAGATGGGGTTGGGGAAGAGTGGTTTCATAACGGGGTTGTAGTAGGTGGAAACGAGGTAGCTGGAGTGTCGGGAGGGGAAGACGCCGGATAACAACGAGGCAGTCGGGGGAGGCTGCCGGGCGCGCAGGCTGCTAGCCGCACTGGCGCGCGGTCGTGTCGGAGAGCACGACCGTGTGCGAGCCAGCAGAAGCCACTGGAGGGTGGTACACGGTCGTGCCTGGGTAGCACGGTCGTGCGCGAGCCGACAGGATCCACTAGAAGCTGGCGCACGGTCGTGCCTGGGTAGCACGGTTGTGCGCGAGCTGACAGGAGCTACTGGAGGGTAGCGCACAGTCGTGCCAGGAGGGCACGGTCAGGCGCTGGATGGGCGCGCCGGGAGTGGGCATCGGGTGCTAGATGCATGTCGGGTGATGCCGTGTTTTCAATCCCTTTTCCATTCCTTTCCCTTTGCACTCTTATCATCGAGACTTAGTTGACGAGATGTCGTTGACCGAGGGTCGAGGGCCTGGTCAAAGTTAACCCTTTGATACCTTTATACCTTCAACCTTTATATACGTTGTTGAGCTCGTATCAACTCCGAACGAGCTCGTTCCTTATCCAATCTTTAGGTCTCTCGTCTCATCGCGTAAAACGTTTATCGCTTTAATTATAATTAATAAGAAACTAAGAACATTATAACATGTGTAGGCGACTTATTGGATTGAGCTTGTGATATTGGTTGGATTGAGCTTGTGTTACGAGACTTTTGGTACTAGCGACTCACGCGGAAAACCACCAAATGAGATGGGGGTAATTTCTAACTCTTCATCTGTTTACCGTTTTCCCTAGTAAACGCATGAATAAGGAATACTAAGTGTTGTGTTTATACTTGCTGTGCCATATATAACTGTGAAAGGACCGAGGTCCACTCTGTTCGTCCCCTGCTATTTTCTACTACTCTGCTGAGGTTTGGTGAACCTCTTGAAATGCACTAGCGGTATATGAGACCATTTATTAGGGTAAGACGGGAGAATCCCGCACCTACTCGTCCCTTGCCATTTCTAATATCTGCTTTGCAATTTATGTGCTGTGACAACGTGACTGTAGGTTAGTTTTTCGGTATTTAATTTTGTCATGAGTCATATGAGGCGGATTTTATCCCCACGGGTGTATTCCACACACTCACCCCTTTAATCTGTACTCACACTATAGGAGATGATGAACAAGAGATGGAGAGAGTGATGGGCTATCTTTGGTTTCGTATGTTTGAACTGATGTAACCTGAACATTTTACAAACAATGTTTTAAACAAATTATGTTTTGTAATATTTGGATATATGAGAGGATGTGAGATACTGATGTTTTGTTCCACTGCATATGCTGTATGTTATCGGTAGTGAGATCGATTGTTATCGACAGAGGTCGAATGATGATAAGTGAAAGATTCACTTCGTCCCTTACCTCTTTCTTCTGGCGTCCCCTACTTCTTTCTGATTGTGTTATATGTGTCCCTTGCCTATTTCTATCCTCACGCCCTATGGAAAAACTCTGATAAAATATGAAAAGATTTTGGGGCGTGACAAAAATCAATAACAACGATAATAATGATAGAGCGAATAATAATAATAACAACAACAATGATGATAATGCTAATAATAATAATGATAATAGCGATGATAATGATAATAAATATAATAAAAATGATAAAATTATAATAAATAAAGATAACAATTTCTACAATGACAATAATAATAATAATAATAATAAATAATTACAGTAATAGTTATAATGATGATGATAATAATAATAATAAATAAATAATAACGATACT
Source organism: Scutellaria minor (assembly GCA_954870855.1). Classification (NCBI taxonomy): domain Eukaryota; kingdom Viridiplantae; phylum Streptophyta; class Magnoliopsida; order Lamiales; family Lamiaceae; genus Scutellaria; species Scutellaria minor. Next base: position 11,652,848 of record OX940737.1, read on the forward strand.
AGTAGTTAATCATAGTGATAATAATAATATTAATAAATAAATACATTAATAATAATGATAAAAAAATAATAATAATTTTATATCGGTTCTATTAAGAATGAAACTAGAATGTAATATGACTGCCAAATAAATTAACAATAACGATAATGATAATGATAACGCTAATAATAATAATGATAACGAAGTAGAAGAAGAATAAAAACAATAACAAACAATAATAATAATGAGGACGACAATAAATAACAATAATAATAAATAATAATAGTGATAATAATAATAGCAACAATAATAATGTTAACAACAACAACTACAACAACAAGGACGATGATGATGATGATGATGATATAATAATAATAATAATAATAATTTTATACTATTTTTTATTAAGAATGAAACTAAAACTACAACTTTACGGCCAAATAAATTAATAATAATAATAGTAATAGTAGTAGTAGTAATAATAATAATAATAATGTTAATAATATATTACAATAATAATAATTATAATTATAATAATGATAGTTATATTGACAAGAAATATCAATAACAACGATAATAATGATGTGTGAATAATAATAACAACAACGATGATAATGCCAATAATAATAGTGATAATAGCGATGATAATGATAATAAATTAAACAATGATAAAATAATAATAATAATAATAGTGCTTATGTGACGACAATAATAATAATAATAATTATAACAATTTCTATAATGACAATAATTGGAGGACCATCAAGCGCTTACCGCTACACCAAAAGGATATCCTGTGGGCATAGGACGCAACTTTAATGTCTTATACTTATGTAGCTTCGTGCTCACGGTTTCCAATCTGGCAGAGCCGCGCCTAGCACCAATTTAAGCTCCAACCCAAGGCAGGATACTGGGAAAATTCCCAACAATCCCCCCAGCACCTGCCTTTCCAGGCCAGCAACCCAAAGCAGGATACTGGGAAAATTCCCAACAATCCCCCCAGCACCTGCCTTTCCAGGCCAGCAACCTTGGATACAGCTTCCTACTGCAACCTAGAGCAACCTGCTCCTACTGCAACTTAGCTCCTGCTGCAACCTGCTGTTTCTGCTGCAACCTAGGCCAGCTTACTTAGTAGCACCCTAGGTCAGCTTACTTGCCCAATAGCAACCTCAAGTCAGCTTACTCAGTAGCAACCTAGCTTACTGCCCGACATCTTCATGACTTGGCACCGACATGCCTTCTCGCCATCCTTGATATCACCGTGACTCGGCGTCGTCACACCTCCGCGCCACCACCATGACTCGGCGTCACCACGCCTCCGCGCCATGCTTCTTGCTACGCCAGCATCTTCAGTTCCAAGGTCCGTTCACCTTCTTCAGGTCCCGGCTATCTCAACAACCTAGTTCTAGGTCCGTTCACCTTCCTTCCTGCTGCAACCTAGGCCAGCTTACTTAGAGCAACCTAGGTCAACTTACTCAATAGCAACCTAGCTTACTGCCCGACATCTTCATGACTTGGCACCGACATGCCTTCTCACCATCCTCGATATCACTGTGACTCGACGTCGTCACGCCTCCGCACCACCACCATGACTCGGCGCCACCACGCCTCCGCGCCATGTTTCCTGCTATGCCAGCATCTTCAGTTCCAAGGTCCGTTCACCTTCCTCAGGTCCCGGCCATCTCAGCAACCTAGTTCTGGGTCTGTTCACCTTCCTCAGGTCCCGGCCACCTAGTAACCTCCTGCGCATCAGCATTTTCTCAATTCCAAGGCCCTGGCAGCTTACTCCTGCAATGTGCTCTCGAGGGGATTCAAACCCGTGACTTGCTCTGATACCAAGTGTTGGACCATCAAGTGCTTACCGCTACACCAAAAGGATATCCTGTGGGCATAGTGCGCAACTTTAATGCCTTATACTTATGTAGCTTCGCGCTCACGATTTCAAATCTGGCAGAGCCGCGCATAGCGCCAATTTAAGCTCCGACCCAAGGCAGGATGCTGGGAAAATTCCCAACAACAATAATAATAACAATAAATAATTACAATAATAATAATAACAACAACAACAACAACAACAATACTAGCAGTTAATGATAATGAAAATAATAATGCTAATAAATAAATACAGTAATAATAATAATAATTTTATATCGGTTCCATTAAGAATGAAACTAGAATGTAATATGACTGCCAAATAAATTAACAATAACAATAATGATAATGATAATGAGTCAATGACGAAGAAGAAGAATAATAATAAAAACAACAACTTACAATAATAATAATGAGGACAATAATAAATAACAATAATAATAAATAATAATAATGATAATAATAATAATAATAATAGCAAAGATAATAATGTTAACGACAACTACAACAGCAAGGACGACGACGATGATGATGATGATGATGATGATGATGATAATAATAATAATATAAATGATAATAATAATAATAATAGTAATAATATAAATAATAATAATAATAATTTTATATTAACTTTTATTAAGAATCAAACTAGAACTACAACTTTACGGCCAAATAAATTAATAATAGTGACGAACATGATGATAATGACGACGACAATAAATAATAATAATAATTATTATTATTATTATTATTAAATAATGATAATAATAATAGCAACGATAATAATGTTAATAATATATTACAATAATAATTATTATAATTATAATAATGACAAAAATATTGACAATAAAAATCAATAACAACGATAGTAATGATAGTGCGAATAATAATAACAATAACAACAACAACAACGCTAATAATAATAATGATAATAGCTATGATAATGATAATAAATATAATAACAATGATAAAATAATAATAATAATAATAATAATAATAATAATAGTGCTTAGACAATAATAATAATAATGATAACAATTTCTATAGACAATAATAATAATAAATAACAATGATACTAGAAGTTAATGATAATAGTAATATTAATAAATATATAATAATAATAATAATAATAATAATATATCGGTTCTATTAAGAATGAAACTAAAATGTATTATTATTGCCAAATAAATTAACGATAACGATAATGATTATGATAATGCTAATAATAATAAGAACAACAACAACAATAATAATAATAATAATAATAATAATGATAATAATAATAATAAATAATAATAATGATAATAATAATAGCAACGATAATAATGTTAACAACAACAACAAGGACGATGATGATGATGATGATGATGATGATAATAATAATAATAATACATATAATAATAATTTTATACTACTTTTTATTAATAATAGGTCTCTGGTACAATAGAAACCTTGAGGGTTTATCCATCAAGAAAGTCAGAAAATTGGAGAACGGATCAAGGATCAGTAAGCAAATGAAACACAAAGTTTTGGAAGACTGGAAGCTGATTGAAGGATCACAGAACAGGAAGTTGTTCAAGAATTAGGAAGACAACGCAAGATCAGGGAGCCGACACATACAACAAACAATACTAAAACCTGAGCAGTAAATTGAAAATCGAAACTTCCTATTTAATACTGTACGAGGTTTGTATTGAAAGATATACAAGAGATGGCTCCTGTCAAAGACCCGTTAGACAGAAGTCTGTTCCAAACCAATAAGGTGATGCCACCTGGATCTGCGTCTCTACAAAAACGATGTAGCTGAAGTATGGCGCCATTAATACAATTCAGACTAGGATAAGACTTTTTCCCTCAGTTGTTCAGTCGCATTAATTGTTACACTTTGGGTTACAGATTAGTTTTATATTGAGTTGGAAGATTAATCGAGTACCATTAACTCTTTAGAAGATGAATCGAGTATAATTAACTCTTTTCTTGATCAACAAGTTTTCTATAATAGTTACACTTAGATTTACAGAATAGGTTTATGTTGAGTTAGAAAATTATTCGAGTACCATCAATTCTTTAGAAGATGAATCGAGTACAATTAACTCTTTACTTGGTAATCAAGTTTTCAATAATCATTACATTTAGAGTTACGTATTAGTTTTATGTTGAGTTAGAAGATTAATCGAGTATAATTGACTCTACAGAAGATGATTCAAGTACAATTAATTCTTTACTTGGTTAACAAGTTTTCAATAATCGTTACACTTAGAGTTACAGATTAGTTTTATGTTGAGTTAGAAGATTAATCGAGAACCATTAACTCTTTAGAAGATGAATCGAGTACAATTAACTCTTTACTTGGTCAACAAGTTTTCAATCATCGTTACACTTAGAGTTACGGATTAGTGTTATGTTGAGTTAGAAGATTAATTGAGTACCATTAACTCTTTAGAAGATGAATCGAGTACAATTAACTGTTTACTTGGTCAATAAGTTTTCAATAATCGTTACACTTAAGCTTACATATTAGTTTTTTGTTGAGTTAGAAGATTAATCGAGTACCATTAACTCGTTAGAAGAAGAATCGAGTATAATTAACTCTTTTCTTGGTCAACAAGTTTTCTATAATAGTTACACTTTGATTTACAGATTAATTTTATGTTGAGTTAGAAAATTATTCGAATATCATTAACTCTTTAGAAGATGAATCGAGTACAATTAACTCTTTACTTGGTAATCAAGTTTTCCATAATCATTACACTTAGAGTTACGTATTAGTTTTATGTTGAGTTAGAAGATTATTTGAGAAAAATTAACTGTTTAGAAGATTATTCGAATACAATTAACTCTTTACTTGTTCAACAAGTTTTCAATAGTCATTACACTTGGAGTTACAGATTAATTTTATGTTGAGTTAGAAGATTAATCGAGTATAATTAACTCTACAGAAGATGATTCAAGTACAATTAATTCTTTACTTGGTTAACAAGTTTTCAATAATTGTTACACTTGGAGTTACAGATTAGTTTTATGTTGAGTTAGGAGATTAATCGAATACCATTAACTCTTTAAAAGATGAATCGAGTACAATTAACTCTATACTTGGTCAACAAGTTTTCAATAATCGTTAGACTTAGAGTTACGGATTAGTGTTATGTTGAGTTAGAAGATTAATTGAGTACCGTTAACTCTTTAGATGATGAATCGAGTACAATTAACTGTTTACTTGGTCATTAAGTTTTTAATAATAGTTACACTTAGAGTTACAGATTAGTTTTATGTTGAGTTAGAAGATTAATCGAGTATCATTAACTCGTTAGAAGATGAATCGAGTATAATTAATTCTTTTCTTGGTCAACAAGTTTTCTATAATAGTTACACTTAGATTTACGGATTAATTTTATGTTGAGTTAGAAAATTATTCGAGTACCATTAACTCTTTAGAAGATGAATCGAGTACAATTAACTCTTTACTTGGTCAACAAGTTTTTAATAATCGTTACACTTAGAGTTACGTATTAGTTTTATGTTGAGTTAGAAGATTATTTGAGTAAAACTAACTCTTTAGAAGATTATTCGAGTACAATTAACTCTTTACTTGGTCAACAAGTTTTCAATAATTGTTACACTTTGGGTAACAGATTAGTTTTATATTGAGTTAGAAGATTAATCGAGTACCATTAACTCTTTAGAAAATGAATCGAGTATAATTAACTCTTTTCTTGGTCAACAAGCTTTCTATAATAGTTACACTTTGAGTTACAGATTAGGTTTATGTTGAGTTAGAAAACTATTCGAGTACCATTAACTCTTTAGAAGATGAATCGAGTACAATTAACTCTTTACTTGGTAATCAAGTTTTCAATAATCATTACACTTAGAGTTACGTATTAGTTTAATGTTGAGTTAGAAGATTATTTGAGAAAAATTAACTGTTTAGAAGATTATTCGAATACAATGAACTCTTTACTTGGTCAACAAGTTTTCAATAGTCATTACACTTGGAGTTACAGATTAATTTTATGTTGAGTTAGAAGATTAATCGAGTATAATTAACTCTACAGAAGATGATTCAAGTACAATTAATTCTTTACTTGGTTAACAGGTTTTCAATAATCGTTACACTTAGAGTTACAGATTAGTTTTATGTTGAGTTAGAAGATTAATCGAGTACCATTAACTCTTTAGAAGATGAATCGAGTACAATTAACTCTTTACTTGGTCAACAAGTTTTCAATAATCGTTACACTTAGAGTTACGGATTAGTGTTATGTTGAGTTAGAAGATTAATTGAGTACCGTTAACTCTTTAGAAGATGAATATAGTACAATTAACTGTTTACTTGGGCAATATGTTTTCAATAATCGTTACACTTAGGGTTACAGATTAGTTTTATGTTGAGTTAGAAGATTAATCTAGTACCATTAACTCGTTAGAAGATGAATCGAGTATAATTAACTCTTTTCTTGGTCAACAAGTTTTCTATAATAGTTACACTTAGATTTACGGATTAATTTTATGTTGAGTTAGAAAATTATTCCAGTACCATCAACTCTTTAGAAGATGAATCGAATACAATTAACTCTTTACTTGGTCAACAAGTTTTCAATAATCGTTACACTTAGAGTTACGTATTAGTTTTATGTTGAGTTAGAAGATTATTCAAGTACAATTAACTCCTTACTTGGTCAACAAGTTTTCAATAATCATTACATTTGGAGTTACAGATTAATTTTATGTTGAGTTAGAAGGTTAATCGAGTACCATTAACTCTTTAGAAGATGAATCGAGTACGATTAACTCTTTACTTGGTCAACAAGTTTTCAAAAATCGTTACACTTAGAGTTACATATTAGTTTTATGTTGAGTTAGAAGATTAATCGAGTACCATTAACTCTTTAGAAGATGAACCGAGTACAATTAACACTTTACTTGGTCAACAAGTTTTCAATAATTGTTACACTTTAGGTTACAGATTAGTTTTATATTGAGTTAGAAGATTAATCGAGTACCATTAACTCTTTAGAAGATGAATCGAGTATAATTAACTCTTTTCTTGGTCAACAAGTTTTCTATAATAGTTACACTTAGATTTACAGATTAGGTTTATGTTGAGTTAGAAAACTATTCGAGTACCATTAATTCTTTAGAAGATGAATCGAGTACAATTAACTCTTTACTTGGTAATCAAGTTTTCAATAATCATTATACTTAGAGTTACGTATTAGTTTAATGTTGAGTTAGAAGATTATTTGAGAAAAATTAACGGTTTAGAAGATTATTCGAATACAATGAACTCTTTACTTGGTCAACAAGTTTTCAATAGTCATTACACTTGAAGTTACAGATTAATTTTATGTTGAGTTAGAAGATTAATCGAGTATAATTAACTCTACAGAAGATGATTCAAGTACAATTAATTCTTTACTTGGTTAACAAGTTTTCAATAATCGTTACACTTAGATTTAAAGATTATTTTTATGTTGAGTTAAAAGATTAATCGAGTACCATTAACTCTTAAGAAGATGAATCGAGTATAATTAACTCTTTTCTTGGTCAACAAGTTTTCTATAATAGTTACACTTAGATTTACAAATTAGTTTTATGTTGAGTTAGAAAATTATTCGAGTACCATTAATTCTTTAGAAGATGAATCGAGTACTATTAACTCTTTACTTGGTAATCAAGTTTTCTATAATCATTACTCTTAAAGTTACGTATTAGTTTTATGTTGAGTTAGAAGATTATTTGAGTAAAATTAACTCTGTAGAAGATTATTCGAGTACAATTAACTCTATACTTGGTCAACAAGTTTTCAATAATCGTTACACTTAGGGTTACAGATTAGTTTTATGTTGAGTTAGAAGGTTTATCGAGTACCATTAACTCTTTAGAAGATGAATCGAGTACGATTAACTTTTTACTTGGTCAACAAGTTTTCAATAATCGTTACACTTAGAGTTACATATTAGTTTTATGTTGAGTTAGAAGATTAATCGAGTACCATTAACTCTTTAGAAGATGAATCAAGTATAATTAACTCTTTACTTAGTCAACAAGTTTTCAATAATCGTTACACTTGGAGTTACAGATTAGTTTTATGTTGAGTTAGAAGGTTAATCGAGTACCATTAACTCTTTAGAAGATGAATCGAGTACAATTAACTCTATACTTGGTCAACAAGTTTTCAATAATTGTTACTCTTTGTGTTACAGATTAATTTTATATTGAGTTAGAAGATTAATCGAGTACCATTAACTCTTTAGAAGATGAATCGAGTACAATTAACTCATTACTTGGTCAACAAGTTTTCAATAGTCATTACACTTGAAGTTACAGATTAATTTTATGTTGAGTTAGAAGATTAATCGAGTATAATTAACTCTACAGAAGATGATTCAAGTACAATTAATTCTTTACTTGGTTAACAAGTTTTCAATAATCGTTACACTTAGATTTAAAGATTATTTTTATGTTGAGTTAAAAGATTAATCGAGTACCATTAACTCTTAAGAAGATGAATCGAGTATAATTAACTCTTTTCTTGGTCAACAAGTTTTCTATAATAGTTACACTTAGATTTACAAATTAGTTTTATGTTGAGTTAGAAAATTATTCGAGTACCATTAATTCTTTAGAAGATGAATCGAGTACTATTAACTCTTTACTTGGTAATCAAGTTTTCTATAATCATTACTCTTAAAGTTACGTATTAGTTTTATGTTGAGTTAGAAGATTATTTGAGTAAAATTAACTCTGTAGAAGATTATTCGAGTACAATTAACTCTATACTTGGTCAACAAGTTTTCAATAATCGTTACACTTAGGGTTACAGATTAGTTTTATGTTGAGTTAGAAGGTTTATCGAGTACCATTAACTCTTTAGAAGATGAATCGAGTACGATTAACTTTTTACTTGGTCAACAAGTTTTCAATAATCGTTACACTTAGAGTTACATATTAGTTTTATGTTGAGTTAGAAGATTAATCGAGTACCATTAACTCTTTAGAAGATGAATCGATTACGATTAACTCCTTACTTGGTCAACAAGTTTTCAATAATCGTTACATTTAGAGTTACATATTAGTTTTATGTTGAGTTAGAAGATTAATCGAGTACCATTAACTCTTTAGAAGATGAATCGAGTACGATTAACTCTTTACTTGGTCAACAAGTTTTCAATAATCGTTACACTTGGAGTTACATATTAGTTTTATGTTGAGTTAGAAGATTAATCGACTACCATTAACTCTTTAGAAGATGAATCGATTACAATTAACTCTTTACTTGGTCAACAAGTTTTCAATAATCATTACACTTGGAGTTACAGATTAGTTTTATGTCGAGTTAGAAGATTAATCGAGTACGATTAACTCTTTACTTGGTCAACAAGCTTTCAATAATTGTTACACTTTGGGTTACAGATTAGTTTTATGTTGAGTTAGAAGATTAATCGAGTACCATTAACTCTTTAGAAGATGAATCGAGTATAATTAACTCTTTTCTTGGTCAACAATTTTTCTATAATAGTTACACTTAGATTTACAGATTAGTTTTATATTGAGTTAGAAGATTAATCGAGTACCATTAACTCTTTAGAAGATGAATCGAGTACGATTAACTCTTTACTTGGTCAACAAGTTTTCAATAATTGTTACACTTTGGGTTACAGATTAGTTTTATGTTGAGTTAGAAGATTAATCGAGTACCATTAACTCTTTAGAAGATGAATCGAGTATAATTAACTCTTTTCTTGGTCAACAATTTTTCTATAATAGTTACACTTAGATTTACAGATTAGTTTTATATTGAGTTAGAAGATTAATCGAGTACCATTAACTCTTTAGAAGATGAATCGAGTACAATTAACTCATTACTTGGTCAACAAGTTTTCAATAATCGTTACACTTAGAGTTACAGATTAGTTTTATGTCGAGTTAGAAGATTAATCGAGTACCATTAACTCTTTAGAAGATGAATCGATTACGATTAACTCCTTACTTGGTCAACAAGTTTTCAATAATCGTTACACTTGGAGTTACAGATTAGTTTTATGTTGAGTTAGAAGGTTAATCGAGTACCATTAACTCTTTAGAAGATGAATCGAGTACGATTAACTCTTTACTTGGTCAACAAGTTTTCAATAATCGTTACACTTGGAGTTACAGATTAGTTTTATGTTGAGTTAAAAGATTAATCGAGTACCATTAACTCTTTAGAAGATGAATCGAGTACGATTAACTCTTTACTTGGTCAACAAGTTTTCAATAATCGTTACACTTGGAGTTACATATTAGTTTTATGTTGAGTTAGAAAATTAATCGAGTACCATTAACTCTTTAGAAGATGAATCGAGTACAATTGACTCTTTACTTGGTAATCAAGTTTTCAATAATCATTACACTTGGAGTTACGTATTAGTTTTATGTTGAGTTAGATGATTATTTGAGTAAAATTAACTCTGTTGAAGATTATTCGAGTACAATTAACTCTTTACTTGGTCAACAAGTTTTCAATAATCGTTACACTTGGAGTACAGATTAGTTTTATGTTGAGTTAAAAGGTTAATCGAGTACCATTAACTCTTTAGAAGATGAATCGAGTACGATTAACTCTTTTCTTGGTCAACAAGTTTTCAATAATCGTTACACTTAGAATTACATATTAGTTTTATGTTGAGTTAGAAGATTAATCAGGTACCATTAATTCTTTAGAAGATGAATCGAGTACTATTAACTCTTTACTTGGTAATCAAGTTTTCTATAATCATTACTCTTAGAGTTACGTAATAGTTTTATGTTGAGTTAGAAGATTATTTGAGTAAAATTAACTCTGTAGAAGATTATTCGAGTACAATTAACTCTTTACTTGGTCAACAAGTTTTCAATAATCGTTACACTTAGGATTACAGATTAGTTTTATGTTGAGTTAGAAGATTAATCGAGTACCATTAACTCTTTAGAAGATGAATCGAGTACGATTAACTCTTTCCTTGGTCAACAAGTTTTCAATAATCGTTACCTTTAGAGTTACATATTAGTTTTATGTTGAGTTAGAAGATTAATCGAGTACCATTAACTCTTTAGAAGATGAATCGAGTACAATTAACTCTTTACTTGGTCAAATTTTTTTTAATAATCATTACACTTGGAGTTACAGATTAGTTTTATGTTGATATAGAAGGTTAATCGAGTACCATTAACTCTTTAGAAGATGAATCGAGTACAATTAACTCTATACTTGGTCAACAAGATTTCAATAATTGTTACTCTTTGGGTTACAGATTAATTTCATATTGAGCTAGAAGATTAATCGAGTACCATTAACTCTTTAGAAGATGAATCGAGTACAATTAACTCATTATTTGGTCAATAAGTTTTCAATAATTGTTACACTTAGAGTTACATATTAGTTTTATGTTAAGTTAGAAGACTAATCGAGTACCATTAACTCTTTAGAAAATGAATCCTGTACAATTAACTCTTTACTTGGTCAACAAGTTTTCAATAATCTTTACACTTGGAGTTACAGATTAGTTTTATGTTGAGTTAGAAGATTATTTGAGAAAAATTAACTGTTTAGAAGATTATTCGAATACAAATAACTCTTTACTTGGTCAACAAGTTTTCAATAGTCATTACACTTGGTGTTACAGATTAATTTTATGTTGAGTTAGAAGAATAATCGAGTATAATTAACTCTACAGAAGGAGATTCAAGTACAATTAATTCTTTACTTGGTTAACAAGTTTTCAATAATTGTTACACTTAGAGTTACAGATTAGTTTTATGTTGAGTTAGAAGACTAATCGAGTACCATTAACTCTTTAGAAGATGAATCGAGTACAATTAACTCTTTACTTGGTCAACAAGTTTTCAATAATCGTTATAGTTAGAGTTACAGATTAGTTTTATGTTGAGTTAGAAGATTAATCGAGTACCATTAACTCATTAGAAGATGAATCGAGTACAATTAACTCTTTACTTGGTCAAGAAGTTTTCAATAATCATTATAGTTAGAGTTACAGATTAGTTTTATGTTGAGTTAGAAGATTAATCGACTACCATTAAACCTTTAGAAGATGATTCCAGTACAATTAACTCTTTACTTGGTCAACAAGTTTTCAATAATCGTTACACTTAGAGTTACATATTAGTTTTATGTTGAGTTAGAAGATTAATCGAGTACCATTAACTCTTTAGAAGATGATTCGAGTACGATTAACTCTTTACTTGGTCAACAAGTTTTCAATAATCGTTACGATTAACATAACACTAATTCGTAACTCTAAGTGTAACGATTATTGAAAACTTGTGGACCAAGTAAAGACTTAATTGTACTCGATTCATCTTGTAAAGAGTTAATGGTATTCGATTAATCTTCTAACTCAACATAAAACTAATCTGTAACTCTAAGTGTAACAATTATTGAAAACTTGTTAACCAAGTAAAGAATTAATTGTACTTGAATCACCTTCTATAGAGTTAATTATACTCGATTATTCTTCTAACTCAACATAAAATTAATCTGTAACACCAAGTGTAATAACTATTGAAAACTTGTTGACCAAGTAAAGAGTTATTTGTATTCGAATAATCTTCTAAACAGTTAATTTTTCTCAAATAATCTTCTAACTCAACATAAAACTAATACGTAACTCTAAGTGTAATGATTATAGAAAACTTGATTACCAAGTAAAGAGTTTATTGTACTCGATTCATCTTCTAAAGAGTTAATGGTACTCGAATAATTTTCTAACTCAACATAAAAGTAATCCGTAAATGTAAGTGTAGCTATTATAGAAAACTTGTTGACCAAGAAAAGAGTTAATTATACTCGATTCATCTTCTAACGAGTTAATGGTACTCGATTAATCTTCTAACTCAACATAAAAGTAATTTGTAACCCTAAGTGTAACGATTATTGAAAACTTATTGACCAAGTAAACAGTTAATTGTACTCGATTCATCTTCTAAAGAGTTAATGGTACTCAATTAATCTTCTAACTCAATCTAACACTAATCCGTAACTCTAAGTGTAACGATTATTGAAAACTTGTTGACCAAGTAAAGAGTTAATCGTACTCGATTCATCTTCTAAAGAGTTAATGGTACTCGATTAATCTTCTAACTCAACATAAAACTAATCTGTAACTCCAAGTGTAATGATTATTGAAAACTTGTTGACCAAGTAAAGAGTTAATTGTACTCGATTCATCTTCTAAAGAGTTAATTATACTCGATTATTCTTCTAACTCAACATAAAATTAATCTGTAACACCAAGTGTAATAACTATTGAAAACTTGTTGACCAAGTAAAGAGTTATTTGTATTCGAATAATCTTCTAAACAGTTAATTTTTCTCAAATAATCTTCTAACTCAACATAAAACTAATACGTAACTCTAAGTGTAATGATTATAGAAAACTTGATTACCAAGTAAAGAGTTTATTGTACTCGATTCATCTTCTAAAGAGTTAATGGTACTCGAATAATTTTCTAACTCAACATAAAAGTAATCCGTAAATGTAAGTGTAACTATTATAGAAAACTTGTTGACCAAGAAAAGAGTTAATTATACTCGATTCATCTTCTAACGAGTTAATGGTACTCGATTAATCTTCTAACTCAACATAAAAGTAATTTGTAACCCTAAGTGTAACGATTATTGAAAACTTATTGACCAAGTAAACAGTTAATTGTACTCGATTCATCTTCTAAAGAGTTAATGGTACTCAATTAATCTTCTAACTCAATCTAACACTAATCCGTAACTCTAAGTGTAACGATTATTGAAAACTTGTTGACCAAGTAAAGAGTTAATCGTACTCGATTCATCTTCTAAAGAGTTAATGGTTCTCGATTAATCTTCTAACTCAACATAAAACTAATCTGTAACTCCAAGTGTAATGATTATTGAAAACTTGTTGACCAAGTAAAGAGTTAATTGTACTCGATTCATCTTCTAAAGAGTTAATGGTACTCGATTAGTCTTCTAACTCAACATAAAACTAATATGTAACTCTAAGTGTGACGATTATTGAAAACTTGTTGACCAAGTAATGAGTTAATAGTACTCGATTCATCTTCTAAAGAGTTAATGGTACTCGATTAATCTTCTAGCTCAATATGAAATTAATCTGTAACCCAAAGAGTAACAATTATTGAAAACTTGTTGACCAAGTATAGAGTTAATTGTACTCGATTCATCTTCTAAAGAGTTAATGGTACTCGATTAACCTTCCAACTCAACATAAAACTAATCTGTAACTCCAAGTGTAATGATTATTAAAAACTTGTTGACCAAGTAAAGAGTTAATTATACTCGATTCATCTTCTAAAGAGTTAATGGTACTCGATTAATCTTCTAACTCAACATAAAACTAATCTGTAACTCTAACTATAATGATTATTCAAAACTTGTTGACCAAGTAAAGAGTTAATTGTACTGGAATCATCTTCTAAAGGGTTAATGGTAGTCGATTAATCTTCTAACTCAACATAAAACTAATCTGTAACTCTAACTATAACGATTATTGAAAACTTGTTGACCAAGTAAAGAGTTAATTGTACTCGAGTCATCTTATAATGAGTTAATGGTACTTGATTAATCTTCTATCTCAACATAATGCTGATCCGTAACTCTATGTCTAACGATTATTGAAAACTTGTTGACAAAGTAAAGAGTTAATTGTACTCGATTTATCTTCTAAAGAGTTAATGTACTCGATTAATCTTCCAACTCAACGTAAAATAATCCATAATTCTAAGTGTAACTATTATTGGAAACTTGTTAACCAAGTCAAGAGTTAATTGTACTCGATTCATCTTCTAAAGAGTCAGTGATGCACAATTAATCTTCTAACTCAACATCATGCTGATCCGTAACTCTAAGTGTAACGATTATTGAAAACTTATTGACCAAGTAAAGAGTTAATTGTACTCGAATCATCTTCTAAAGAGTTAATGGTACTCGATTAATCTTCTAACTCAACATAAAACTAATCTGTAACTCAAAGTGTAACGATTATTGAACACTTGTTGACCAAGTAAAGAGTTAATTGTACTGGAATCATCTTCTAAAGGGTTAATGGTAGTCGATTAATATTCTAACTCAACATAAAACTAATCTGTAACTCTAACTATAATGATTATTGAAAACTTGTTGACCAAGTAAAGAGTTAATTGTACTCGATTCATCTTCTAATGAGTTAATGGTACTCGATTAATCTTCTAACTCAACATAAAACTAATCTGTAACTCTAACTATAACGATTATTGAAAACTTGTTGACCAAGTAAAGAGTTAATTGTACTCGAATCATCTTCTAATGAGTTAATGGTACTAGATTAATCTTCTATCTCAACATAATGCTGATCCGTAACTCTAAGTGTAACGATTATTGAAAACTTATTGACAAAGTAAAGAGTTAATTGTACTCGATTTATCTTCTAAAGAGTTAAGGCACTCGATTAATCATCTAAAGAGTTAAGGTACTCGATTAATCTTCCAACTCAACGTAAAACTAATCCGTAATTCTAAGTGTAACTATTATTGGAAACTTGTTGACCAAGTCAAGAGTTAATTGCACTCAATTCATCTTCTAAAGAGTCAGTGATGCTCAATTAATCTTCTAACTCACTATCATGCTGATCCGTAACTCTAGGTGTAACGATTATTGAAAACTTGTTGACCAAGTAAAGAGTTAATTGTACTCGAATCATCTTCTAAAGAGTTAATGGTACTCGATTAATCTTCTAACTCAACATAAAACTAATCTGTAACTCTAAGTGTAAAGATTATTGAAAACTTTTTGACCAAGTATAGAGTTAATTGTACTGGAATCATCTTCTAAAGGGTTAATGGTAGTCGATTAATCTTCTAACTCAACATAAAACTAAGCTGTAACTCTAACTATAATGGTTATTGAAAACTTGTTGACCAAGTAAAGAGTTAATTGTACTCGATTCATCTTCTAATGAGTTAATGGTACTCGATTAATCTTCTAACTCAACATAAAACTAATCTGTAACTCTAACTATAATGATTATTCAAAACTTGTTGACCAAGTAAAGAGTTAATTGTACTGGAATCATCTTCTAAAGGGTTAATGGTAGTTGATTAATCTTCTAACTCAACATAAAACTAATCTGTAACTCTTAAGTGTAACGATTATTGAAAACTTGTTGACCAAGTAAAGAGTTAATCGTACTCGATTCATCTTCTAAAGAGTTAATGGTACTCGATTAATCTTCTAACTCAACATAAAACTAATCTGTAACTCCAAGTGTAATGATTATTGAAAACTTGTTGACCAAGTAAAGAGTTAATTGTACTCGATTCATCTTCTAAAGAGTTAATGGTACTCGATTAGTCTTCTAACTCAACATAAAACTAATATGTAACTCTAAGTGTGACGATTATTGAAAACTTGTTGACCAAGTAATGAGTTAATAGTACTCGATTCATCTTCTAAAGAGTTAATGGTACTCGATTAATCTTCTAGCTCAATATGAAATTAATCTGTAACCCAAAGAGTAACAATTATTGAAAACTTGTTGACCAAGTATAGAGTTAATTGTACTCGATTCATCTTCTAAAGAGTTAATGATACTCGATTAACCTTCCAACTCAACATAAAACTAATCTGTAACTCCAAGTGTAATGATTATTAAAAACTTGTTGACCAAGTAAAGAGTTAATTGTACTCGATTCATCTTCTAAAGAGTTAATGGTACTCGATTAATCTTCTAACTCAACATAAAACTAATCTGTAACTCTAACTATAATGATTATTCAAAACTTGTTGACCAAGTAAAGAGTTAATTGTACTGGAATCATCTTCTAAAGGGTTAATGGTAGTCGATTAATCTTCTAACTCAACATAAAACTAATCTGTAACTCTAACTATAACGATTATTGAAAACTTGTTGACCAAGTAAAGAGTTAATTGTACTCGAGTCATCTTATAATGAGTTAATGGTACTTGATTAATCTTCTATCTCAACATAATGCTGATCCGTAACTCTATGTCTAACGATTATTGAAAACTTGTTGACAAAGTAAAGAGTTAATTGTACTCGATTTATCTTCTAAAGAGTTAATGTACTCGATTAATCTTCCAACTCAACGTAAAACTAATCCATAATTCTAAGTGTAACTATTATTGGAAACTTGTTAACCAAGTCAAGAGTTAATTGTACTCGATTCATCTTCTAAAGAGTCAGTGATGCACAATTAATCTTCTAACTCAACATCATGCTGATCCGTAACTCTAAGTGTAACGATTATTGAAAACTTATTGACCAAGTAAAGAGTTAATTGTACTCGAATCATCTTCTAAAGAGTTAATGGTACTCGATTAATCTTCTAACTCAACATAAAACTAATCTGTAACTCAAAGTGTAACGATTATTGAACACTTGTTGACCAAGTAAAGAGTTAATTGTACTGGAATCATCTTCTAAAGGGTTAATGGTAGTCGATTAATCTTCAAACTCAACATAAAACTAATCTGTAACTCTAACTATAATGATTATTGAAAACTTGTTGACCAAGTAAAGAGTTAATTGTACTCGATTCATCTTCTAATGAGTTAATGGTACTCGATTAATCTTCTAACTCAACATAAAACTAATCTGTAACTCTAACTATAACGATTATTGAAAACTTGTTGACCAAGTAAAGAGTTAATTGTACTCGAATCATCTTCTAATGAGTTAATGGTACTTGATTAATCTTCTATCTCAACATAATGCTGATCCGTAACTCTAAGTGTAACGATTATTGAAAACTTATTGACAAAGTAAAGAGTTAATTGTACTCGATTTATCTTCTAAAGAGTTAAGGCACTCGATTAATCATCTAAAGAGTTAAGGTACTCGATTAATCTTCCAACTCAACGTAAAACTAATCCGTAATTCTAAGTGTAATTATTATTGGAAACTTGTTGACCAAGTCAAGAGTTAATTGCACTCGATTCATCTTCTAAAGAGTCAGTGATGCTCAATTAATCTTCTAACTCACTATCATGCTGATCCGTAACTCTAAGTGTAACGATTATTGAAAACTTGTTGACCAAGTAAAGAGTTAATTGTACTCGAATCATCTTCTAAAGAGTTAATGGTACTCGATTAATCTTCTAACTCAACATAAAACTAATCTGTAACTCTAACTATAACGATTATTGAAAACTTGTTGACCAAGTAGAGAGTTAATTGTACTCGATTCATCTTATAATGAGTTAATGGTACTTGATTTCTATCTCAACATAATGCTGATCCGTAACTCTAAGTGTAACGATTATTGAAAACTTGTTGACAAAGTAAAGAGTTAATTGTACTCGATTCATCTTCTAATGAGTTAATGGTACTCGATTAATCTTCTAACTCAACATAAAACTAATCTGTAACTCTAACTATAATGATTATTCAAAACTTGTTGACCAAGTAAAGAGTTAATTGTACTGGAATCATCTTCTAAAGGGTTAATGGTAGTCGATTAATCTTCTAACTCAACATAAAACTAATCTGTAACTCTAACTATAACGATTATTGAAAACTTGTTGACCAAGTAAAGAGTTAATTGTACTGTAATCATCTTCTAAAGAGTTAATGGTACTCGATTAATCTTCTAACTCAACATAAAACTAATCTGTAACTCTAACTATAACGATTATTGAAAACTTGTTGACCAAGTAAAGAGTTAATTGTACTCGATTCATCTTATAATGAGTTAATGGTACTTGATTAATCTTCTATCTCAACATAATGCTGATCCGTAACTCTAAGTGTAACGATTATTGAAAACTTGTTGACAAACTAAAGAGTTAATTGTACTCGATTTATCTTCTAAAGAGTTAAGGTACTCGATTAATCTTCCAACTCAACGTAAAACTAATCCATAATTCTAAGTGTAACTATTATTGGAAACTTGTTGACCAAGTCAAGAGTTAATTGTACTCGATTCATCTTCTAAAGAGTCAGTGATGCACAATTAATCTTCTAACTCAACATCATGCTGATCCGTAACTCTAAGTGTAACGATTTTTGAAAACTTATTGACCAAGTAAAGAGTTAATTGTACTCGAATCATCTTCTAAAGAGTTAATGGTACTCGATTAATCTTCTAACTCAACATAAAACTAATCTGTAACTCAAAGTGTAACGATTATTGAACACTTGTTGACCAAGTAAAGAGTTAATTGTACTGGAATCATCTTCTAAAGGGTTAATGGTAGTCGATTAATCTTCTAACTCAACATAAAACTAATCTGTAACTCTAACTATAATGATTATTGAAAACTTGTTGACCAAGTAAAGAGTTAATTGTACTCTAATCATCTTCTAAAGAGTTAATGGTACTCGATTAATCTTCTAACTCAACATAAAACTAATCTGTAACTCTAACTATAACGATTATTGAAAACTTGTTGACCAAGTAAAGAGTTAATTGTACTCGATTCATCTTATAATGAGTTAATGGTACTTGATTAATCTTCTATCTCAACATAATGCTGATCCGTAACTCTAAGTGTAACGATTATTGAAAACTTGTTGACAAAGTAAAGAGTTAATTGTACTCGATTTATCTTCTAAAGAGTTAAGGCACTCGATTAATCATCTAAAGAGTTAAGGTACTCGATTAATCTTCCAACTCAACGTAAAACTAATCCGTAATTCTAAGTGTAACTATTATTGGAAACTTGTTGACCAAGTCAAGAGTTAATTGCACTCGATTCATCTTCTAAAGAGTCAGTGATGCTCAATTAATCTTCTAACTCACTATCATGCTGATCCGTAACTCTAAGTGTAACGATTATTGAAAACTTGTTGACCAAGTAAAGAGTTAATTGTACTCGAATCATCTTCTAAAGAGTTAATGGTACTCGATTAATCTTCTAACTCAACATAAAACTAATCTGTAACTCTAACTATAACGATTATTGAAAACTTGTTGACCAAGTAGAGAGTTAATTGTACTCGATACATCTTATAATGAGTTAATGGTACTTGATTTCTATCTCAACATAATGCTGATCCGTAACTCTAAGTGTAACGATTATTGAAAACTTGTTGACAAAGTAAAGAGTTAATTGTACTCGATTCATCTTCTAATGAGTTAATGGTACTCGATTAATCTTCTAACTCAACATAAAACTAATCTGTAACTCTAACTATAATGATTATTCAAAACTTGTTGACCAAGTAAAGAGTTAATTGTACTGGAATCATCTTCTAAAGGGTTAATGGTAGTCGATTAATCTTCTAACTCAACATAAAACTAATCTGTAACTCTAACTATAACGATTATTGAAAACTTGTTGACCAAGTAAAGAGTTAATTGTACTGTAATCATCTTCTAAAGAGTTAATGGTACTCGATTAATCTTCTAACTCAACATAAAACTAATCTGTAACTCTAACTATAACGATTATTGAAAACTTGTTGACCAAGTAAAGAGTTAATTGTACTCGATTCATCTTATAATGAGTTAATGGTACTTGATTAATCTTCTATCTCAACATAATGCTGATCCGTAACTCTAAGTGTAACGATTATTGAAAACTTGTTGACAAACTAAAGAGTTAATTGTACTCGATTTATCTTCTAAAGAGTTAAGGTACTCGATTAATCTTCCAACTCAACGTAAAACTAATCCATAATTCTAAGTGTAACTATTATTGGAAACTTGTTGACCAAGTCAAGAGTTAATTGTACTCGATTCATCTTCTAAAGAGTCAGTGATGCACAATTAATCTTCTAACTCAACATCATGCTGATCCGTAACTCTAAGTGTAACGATTTTTGAAAACTTATTGACCAAGTAAAGAGTTAATTGTACTCGAATCATCTTCTAAAGAGTTAATGGTACTCGATTAATCTTCTAACTCAACATAAAACTAATCTGTAACTCAAAGTGTAACGATTATTGAACACTTGTTGACCAAGTAAAGAGTTAATTGTACTGGAATCATCTTCTAAAGGGTTAATGGTAGTCGATTAATCTTCTAACTCAACATAAAACTAATCTGTAACTCTAACTATAATGATTATTGAAAACTTGTTGACCAAGTAAAGAGTTAATTGTACTCGATTCATCTTCTAAAGAGTTAATTATACTCGATTATTCTTCTAACTCAACATAAAATTAATCTGTAACACCAAGTGTAATAACTATTGAAAACTTGTTGACCAAGTAAAGAGTTATTTGTATTCGAATAATCTTCTAAACAGTTAATTTTTCTCAAATAATCTTCTAACTCAACATAAAACTAATACGTAACTCTAAGTGTAATGATTATAGAAAACTTGATTACCAAGTAAAGAGTTTATTGTACTCGATTCATCTTCTAAAGAGTTAATGGTACTCGAATAATTTTCTAACTCAACATAAAAGTAATCCGTAAATGTAAGTGTAGCTATTATAGAAAACTTGTTGACCAAGAAAAGAGTTAATTATACTCGATTCATCTTCTAACGAGTTAATGGTACTCGATTAATCTTCTAACTCAACATAAAAGTAATTTGTAACCCTAAGTGTAACGATTATTGAAAACTTATTGACCAAGTAAACAGTTAATTGTACTCGATTCATCTTCTAAAGAGTTAATGGTACTCAATTAATCTTCTAACTCAATCTAACACTAATCCGTAACTCTAAGTGTAACGATTATTGAAAACTTGTTGACCAAGTAAAGAGTTAATCGTACTCGATTCATCTTCTAAAGAGTTAATGGTACTCGATTAATCTTCTAACTCAACATAAAACTAATCTGTAACTCCAAGTGTAATGATTATTGAAAACTTGTTGACCAAGTAAAGAGTTAATTGTACTCGATTCATCTTCTAAAGAGTTAATTATACTCGATTATTCTTCTAACTCAACATAAAATTAATCTGTAACACCAAGTGTAATAACTATTGAAAACTTGTTGACCAAGTAAAGAGTTATTTGTATTCGAATAATCTTCTAAACAGTTAATTTTTCTCAAATAATCTTCTAACTCAACATAAAACTAATACGTAACTCTAAGTGTAATGATTATAGAAAACTTGATTACCAAGTAAAGAGTTTATTGTACTCGATTCATCTTCTAAAGAGTTAATGGTACTCGAATAATTTTCTAACTCAACA
The DNA here is from genome assembly GCA_954870855.1 of Scutellaria minor. Lineage (NCBI taxonomy): Eukaryota > Viridiplantae > Streptophyta > Magnoliopsida > Lamiales > Lamiaceae > Scutellaria > Scutellaria minor. Next base: position 11,674,826 of record OX940737.1, read on the forward strand.
TAAAAGTAATCCGTAAATGTAAGTGTAACTATTATAGAAAACTTGTTGACCAAGAAAAGAGTTAATTATACTCGATTCATCTTCTAACGAGTTAATGGTACTCGATTAATCTTCTAACTCAACATAAAAGTAATTTGTAACCCTAAGTGTAACGATTATTGAAAACTTATTGACCAAGTAAACAGTTAATTGTACTCGATTCATCTTCTAAAGAGTTAATGGTACTCAATTAATCTTCTAACTCAATCTAACACTAATCCGTAACTCTAAGTGTAACGATTATTGAAAACTTGTTGACCAAGTAAAGAGTTAATCGTACTCGATTCATCTTCTAAAGAGTTAATGGTTCTCGATTAATCTTCTAACTCAACATAAAACTAATCTGTAACTCCAAGTGTAATGATTATTGAAAACTTGTTGACCAAGTAAAGAGTTAATTGTACTCGATTCATCTTCTAAAGAGTTAATGGTACTCGATTAGTCTTCTAACTCAACATAAAACTAATATGTAACTCTAAGTGTGACGATTATTGAAAACTTGTTGACCAAGTAATGAGTTAATAGTACTCGATTCATCTTCTAAAGAGTTAATGGTACTCGATTAATCTTCTAGCTCAATATGAAATTAATCTGTAACCCAAAGAGTAACAATTATTGAAAACTTGTTGACCAAGTATAGAGTTAATTGTACTCGATTCATCTTCTAAAGAGTTAATGGTACTCGATTAACCTTCCAACTCAACATAAAACTAATCTGTAACTCCAAGTGTAATGATTATTAAAAACTTGTTGACCAAGTAAAGAGTTAATTATACTCGATTCATCTTCTAAAGAGTTAATGGTACTCGATTAATCTTCTAACTCAACATAAAACTAATCTGTAACTCTAACTATAATGATTATTCAAAACTTGTTGACCAAGTAAAGAGTTAATTGTACTGGAATCATCTTCTAAAGGGTTAATGGTAGTCGATTAATCTTCTAACTCAACATAAAACTAATCTGTAACTCTAACTATAACGATTATTGAAAACTTGTTGACCAAGTAAAGAGTTAATTGTACTCGAGTCATCTTATAATGAGTTAATGGTACTTGATTAATCTTCTATCTCAACATAATGCTGATCCGTAACTCTATGTCTAACGATTATTGAAAACTTGTTGACAAAGTAAAGAGTTAATTGTACTCGATTTATCTTCTAAAGAGTTAATGTACTCGATTAATCTTCCAACTCAACGTAAAATAATCCATAATTCTAAGTGTAACTATTATTGGAAACTTGTTAACCAAGTCAAGAGTTAATTGTACTCGATTCATCTTCTAAAGAGTCAGTGATGCACAATTAATCTTCTAACTCAACATCATGCTGATCCGTAACTCTAAGTGTAACGATTATTGAAAACTTATTGACCAAGTAAAGAGTTAATTGTACTCGAATCATCTTCTAAAGAGTTAATGGTACTCGATTAATCTTCTAACTCAACATAAAACTAATCTGTAACTCAAAGTGTAACGATTATTGAACACTTGTTGACCAAGTAAAGAGTTAATTGTACTGGAATCATCTTCTAAAGGGTTAATGGTAGTCGATTAATATTCTAACTCAACATAAAACTAATCTGTAACTCTAACTATAATGATTATTGAAAACTTGTTGACCAAGTAAAGAGTTAATTGTACTCGATTCATCTTCTAATGAGTTAATGGTACTCGATTAATCTTCTAACTCAACATAAAACTAATCTGTAACTCTAACTATAACGATTATTGAAAACTTGTTGACCAAGTAAAGAGTTAATTGTACTCGAATCATCTTCTAATGAGTTAATGGTACTAGATTAATCTTCTATCTCAACATAATGCTGATCCGTAACTCTAAGTGTAACGATTATTGAAAACTTATTGACAAAGTAAAGAGTTAATTGTACTCGATTTATCTTCTAAAGAGTTAAGGCACTCGATTAATCATCTAAAGAGTTAAGGTACTCGATTAATCTTCCAACTCAACGTAAAACTAATCCGTAATTCTAAGTGTAACTATTATTGGAAACTTGTTGACCAAGTCAAGAGTTAATTGCACTCAATTCATCTTCTAAAGAGTCAGTGATGCTCAATTAATCTTCTAACTCACTATCATGCTGATCCGTAACTCTAGGTGTAACGATTATTGAAAACTTGTTGACCAAGTAAAGAGTTAATTGTACTCGAATCATCTTCTAAAGAGTTAATGGTACTCGATTAATCTTCTAACTCAACATAAAACTAATCTGTAACTCTAAGTGTAAAGATTATTGAAAACTTTTTGACCAAGTATAGAGTTAATTGTACTGGAATCATCTTCTAAAGGGTTAATGGTAGTCGATTAATCTTCTAACTCAACATAAAACTAAGCTGTAACTCTAACTATAATGGTTATTGAAAACTTGTTGACCAAGTAAAGAGTTAATTGTACTCGATTCATCTTCTAATGAGTTAATGGTACTCGATTAATCTTCTAACTCAACATAAAACTAATCTGTAACTCTAACTATAATGATTATTCAAAACTTGTTGACCAAGTAAAGAGTTAATTGTACTGGAATCATCTTCTAAAGGGTTAATGGTAGTTGATTAATCTTCTAACTCAACATAAAACTAATCTGTAACTCTTAAGTGTAACGATTATTGAAAACTTGTTGACCAAGTAAAGAGTTAATCGTACTCGATTCATCTTCTAAAGAGTTAATGGTACTCGATTAATCTTCTAACTCAACATAAAACTAATCTGTAACTCCAAGTGTAATGATTATTGAAAACTTGTTGACCAAGTAAAGAGTTAATTGTACTCGATTCATCTTCTAAAGAGTTAATGGTACTCGATTAGTCTTCTAACTCAACATAAAACTAATATGTAACTCTAAGTGTGACGATTATTGAAAACTTGTTGACCAAGTAATGAGTTAATAGTACTCGATTCATCTTCTAAAGAGTTAATGGTACTCGATTAATCTTCTAGCTCAATATGAAATTAATCTGTAACCCAAAGAGTAACAATTATTGAAAACTTGTTGACCAAGTATAGAGTTAATTGTACTCGATTCATCTTCTAAAGAGTTAATGATACTCGATTAACCTTCCAACTCAACATAAAACTAATCTGTAACTCCAAGTGTAATGATTATTAAAAACTTGTTGACCAAGTAAAGAGTTAATTGTACTCGATTCATCTTCTAAAGAGTTAATGGTACTCGATTAATCTTCTAACTCAACATAAAACTAATCTGTAACTCTAACTATAATGATTATTCAAAACTTGTTGACCAAGTAAAGAGTTAATTGTACTGGAATCATCTTCTAAAGGGTTAATGGTAGTCGATTAATCTTCTAACTCAACATAAAACTAATCTGTAACTCTAACTATAACGATTATTGAAAACTTGTTGACCAAGTAAAGAGTTAATTGTACTCGAGTCATCTTATAATGAGTTAATGGTACTTGATTAATCTTCTATCTCAACATAATGCTGATCCGTAACTCTATGTCTAACGATTATTGAAAACTTGTTGACAAAGTAAAGAGTTAATTGTACTCGATTTATCTTCTAAAGAGTTAATGTACTCGATTAATCTTCCAACTCAACGTAAAACTAATCCATAATTCTAAGTGTAACTATTATTGGAAACTTGTTAACCAAGTCAAGAGTTAATTGTACTCGATTCATCTTCTAAAGAGTCAGTGATGCACAATTAATCTTCTAACTCAACATCATGCTGATCCGTAACTCTAAGTGTAACGATTATTGAAAACTTATTGACCAAGTAAAGAGTTAATTGTACTCGAATCATCTTCTAAAGAGTTAATGGTACTCGATTAATCTTCTAACTCAACATAAAACTAATCTGTAACTCAAAGTGTAACGATTATTGAACACTTGTTGACCAAGTAAAGAGTTAATTGTACTGGAATCATCTTCTAAAGGGTTAATGGTAGTCGATTAATCTTCAAACTCAACATAAAACTAATCTGTAACTCTAACTATAATGATTATTGAAAACTTGTTGACCAAGTAAAGAGTTAATTGTACTCGATTCATCTTCTAATGAGTTAATGGTACTCGATTAATCTTCTAACTCAACATAAAACTAATCTGTAACTCTAACTATAACGATTATTGAAAACTTGTTGACCAAGTAAAGAGTTAATTGTACTCGAATCATCTTCTAATGAGTTAATGGTACTTGATTAATCTTCTATCTCAACATAATGCTGATCCGTAACTCTAAGTGTAACGATTATTGAAAACTTATTGACAAAGTAAAGAGTTAATTGTACTCGATTTATCTTCTAAAGAGTTAAGGCACTCGATTAATCATCTAAAGAGTTAAGGTACTCGATTAATCTTCCAACTCAACGTAAAACTAATCCGTAATTCTAAGTGTAATTATTATTGGAAACTTGTTGACCAAGTCAAGAGTTAATTGCACTCGATTCATCTTCTAAAGAGTCAGTGATGCTCAATTAATCTTCTAACTCACTATCATGCTGATCCGTAACTCTAAGTGTAACGATTATTGAAAACTTGTTGACCAAGTAAAGAGTTAATTGTACTCGAATCATCTTCTAAAGAGTTAATGGTACTCGATTAATCTTCTAACTCAACATAAAACTAATCTGTAACTCTAACTATAACGATTATTGAAAACTTGTTGACCAAGTAGAGAGTTAATTGTACTCGATTCATCTTATAATGAGTTAATGGTACTTGATTTCTATCTCAACATAATGCTGATCCGTAACTCTAAGTGTAACGATTATTGAAAACTTGTTGACAAAGTAAAGAGTTAATTGTACTCGATTCATCTTCTAATGAGTTAATGGTACTCGATTAATCTTCTAACTCAACATAAAACTAATCTGTAACTCTAACTATAATGATTATTCAAAACTTGTTGACCAAGTAAAGAGTTAATTGTACTGGAATCATCTTCTAAAGGGTTAATGGTAGTCGATTAATCTTCTAACTCAACATAAAACTAATCTGTAACTCTAACTATAACGATTATTGAAAACTTGTTGACCAAGTAAAGAGTTAATTGTACTGTAATCATCTTCTAAAGAGTTAATGGTACTCGATTAATCTTCTAACTCAACATAAAACTAATCTGTAACTCTAACTATAACGATTATTGAAAACTTGTTGACCAAGTAAAGAGTTAATTGTACTCGATTCATCTTATAATGAGTTAATGGTACTTGATTAATCTTCTATCTCAACATAATGCTGATCCGTAACTCTAAGTGTAACGATTATTGAAAACTTGTTGACAAACTAAAGAGTTAATTGTACTCGATTTATCTTCTAAAGAGTTAAGGTACTCGATTAATCTTCCAACTCAACGTAAAACTAATCCATAATTCTAAGTGTAACTATTATTGGAAACTTGTTGACCAAGTCAAGAGTTAATTGTACTCGATTCATCTTCTAAAGAGTCAGTGATGCACAATTAATCTTCTAACTCAACATCATGCTGATCCGTAACTCTAAGTGTAACGATTTTTGAAAACTTATTGACCAAGTAAAGAGTTAATTGTACTCGAATCATCTTCTAAAGAGTTAATGGTACTCGATTAATCTTCTAACTCAACATAAAACTAATCTGTAACTCAAAGTGTAACGATTATTGAACACTTGTTGACCAAGTAAAGAGTTAATTGTACTGGAATCATCTTCTAAAGGGTTAATGGTAGTCGATTAATCTTCTAACTCAACATAAAACTAATCTGTAACTCTAACTATAATGATTATTGAAAACTTGTTGACCAAGTAAAGAGTTAATTGTACTCTAATCATCTTCTAAAGAGTTAATGGTACTCGATTAATCTTCTAACTCAACATAAAACTAATCTGTAACTCTAACTATAACGATTATTGAAAACTTGTTGACCAAGTAAAGAGTTAATTGTACTCGATTCATCTTATAATGAGTTAATGGTACTTGATTAATCTTCTATCTCAACATAATGCTGATCCGTAACTCTAAGTGTAACGATTATTGAAAACTTGTTGACAAAGTAAAGAGTTAATTGTACTCGATTTATCTTCTAAAGAGTTAAGGCACTCGATTAATCATCTAAAGAGTTAAGGTACTCGATTAATCTTCCAACTCAACGTAAAACTAATCCGTAATTCTAAGTGTAACTATTATTGGAAACTTGTTGACCAAGTCAAGAGTTAATTGCACTCGATTCATCTTCTAAAGAGTCAGTGATGCTCAATTAATCTTCTAACTCACTATCATGCTGATCCGTAACTCTAAGTGTAACGATTATTGAAAACTTGTTGACCAAGTAAAGAGTTAATTGTACTCGAATCATCTTCTAAAGAGTTAATGGTACTCGATTAATCTTCTAACTCAACATAAAACTAATCTGTAACTCTAACTATAACGATTATTGAAAACTTGTTGACCAAGTAGAGAGTTAATTGTACTCGATACATCTTATAATGAGTTAATGGTACTTGATTTCTATCTCAACATAATGCTGATCCGTAACTCTAAGTGTAACGATTATTGAAAACTTGTTGACAAAGTAAAGAGTTAATTGTACTCGATTCATCTTCTAATGAGTTAATGGTACTCGATTAATCTTCTAACTCAACATAAAACTAATCTGTAACTCTAACTATAATGATTATTCAAAACTTGTTGACCAAGTAAAGAGTTAATTGTACTGGAATCATCTTCTAAAGGGTTAATGGTAGTCGATTAATCTTCTAACTCAACATAAAACTAATCTGTAACTCTAACTATAACGATTATTGAAAACTTGTTGACCAAGTAAAGAGTTAATTGTACTGTAATCATCTTCTAAAGAGTTAATGGTACTCGATTAATCTTCTAACTCAACATAAAACTAATCTGTAACTCTAACTATAACGATTATTGAAAACTTGTTGACCAAGTAAAGAGTTAATTGTACTCGATTCATCTTATAATGAGTTAATGGTACTTGATTAATCTTCTATCTCAACATAATGCTGATCCGTAACTCTAAGTGTAACGATTATTGAAAACTTGTTGACAAACTAAAGAGTTAATTGTACTCGATTTATCTTCTAAAGAGTTAAGGTACTCGATTAATCTTCCAACTCAACGTAAAACTAATCCATAATTCTAAGTGTAACTATTATTGGAAACTTGTTGACCAAGTCAAGAGTTAATTGTACTCGATTCATCTTCTAAAGAGTCAGTGATGCACAATTAATCTTCTAACTCAACATCATGCTGATCCGTAACTCTAAGTGTAACGATTTTTGAAAACTTATTGACCAAGTAAAGAGTTAATTGTACTCGAATCATCTTCTAAAGAGTTAATGGTACTCGATTAATCTTCTAACTCAACATAAAACTAATCTGTAACTCAAAGTGTAACGATTATTGAACACTTGTTGACCAAGTAAAGAGTTAATTGTACTGGAATCATCTTCTAAAGGGTTAATGGTAGTCGATTAATCTTCAAACTCAACATAAAACTAATCTGTAACTCTAACTATAATGATTATTGAAAACTTGTTGACCAAGTAAAGAGTTAATTGTACTCGATTCATCTTCTAATGAGTTAATGGTACTCGATTAATCTTCTAACTCAACATAAAACTAATCTGTAACTCTAACTATAACGATTATTGAAAACTTGTTGACCAAGTAAAGAGTTAATTGTACTCGAATCATCTTCTAATGAGTTAATGGTACATGATTAATCTTCTATCTCAACATAATGCTGATCCGTAACTCTAAGTGTAACGATTATTGAAAACTTATTGACAAAGTAAAGAGTTAATTGTACTCGATTTATCTTCTAAAGAGTTAAGGCACTCGATTAATCATCTAAAGAGTTAAGGTACTCGATTAATCTTCCAACTCAACGTAAAACTAATCCGTAATTCTAAGTGTAATTATTATTGGAAACTTGTTGACCAAGTCAAGAGTTAATTGCACTCGATTCATCTTCTAAAGAGTCAGTGATGCTCAATTAATCTTCTAACTCACTATCATGCTGATCCGTAACTCTAAGTGTAACGATTATTGAAAACTTGTTGACCAAGTAAAGAGTTAATTGTACTCGAATCATCTTCTAAAGAGTTAATGGTACTCGATTAATCTTCTAACTCAACATAAAACTAATCTGTAACTCTAAGTGTAAAGATTATTGAAAACTTGTTGACCAAGTATAGAGTTAATTGTACTGGAATCATCTTCTAAAGGGTTAATGGTAGTCGATTAATCTTCTAACTCAACATAAAACTAATCTGTAACTCTAACTATAATGGTTATTGAAAACTTGTTGACCAAGTAAAGAGTTAATTGTACTCGATTCATCTTCTAATGAGTTAATGGTACTCGATTAATCTTCTAACTCAACATAAAACTAATCTGTAACTCTAACTATAATGGTTATTGAAAACTTGTTGACCAAGTAAAGAGTTAATTGTACTCGATTCATCTTCTAATGAGTTAATGGTACTCGATTAATCTTCTAACTCAACATAAAACTAATCTGTAACTCTAACTATAATGATTATTCAAAACTTGTTGACCAAGTAAAGACTTAATTGTACTGGAATCATCTTCTAAAGGGTTAATGGTAGTTGATTAATCTTCTAACTCAACATAAAACTAATCTGTAACTCTTAAGTGTAACGATTATAGAAAACTTGTTGACCAAGTAAAGAGTTAATCGTACTCGATTCATCTTCTAAAGAGTTAATGGTACTCGATTAATCTTCTAACTCAACATAAAACTAATCTGTAACTCCAAGTGTAATGATTATTGAAAACTTGTTGACCAAGTAAAGAGTTAATTGTACTCGATTCAACTTCTAAAGAGTTAATGGTACTCGATTAGTCTTCTAACTCAACATAAAACTAATATGTAACTCTAAGTGTGACGATTATTGAAAACTTGTTGACCAAGTAATGAGTTAATAGTACTCGATTCATCTTCTAAAGAGTTAATGGTACTCGATTAATCTTCTAGCTCAATATGAAATTAATCTGTAACCCAAAGAGTAACAATTATTGAAAACTTGTTGACAAAGTATAGAGTTAATTGTACTCGATTCATCTTCTAAAGAGTTAATGATACTCGATTAACCTTCCAACTCAACATAAAACTAATCTGTAACTCCAAGTGTAACGATTATTGAAAACTTGTTGACCAAGTAAAGAGTTAATTGTACTCGAATCATCTTCTAAAGAGTTAATGGTACTCGATTAATCTTCTAACTCAACATAAAACTAATCTGTAACTCTAAGTGTAAAGATTATTGAAAACTTGTTGACCAAGTATAGAGTTAATTGTACTGGAATCATCTTCTAAAGGGTTAATGGTAGTCGATTAATCTTCTAACTCAACATAAAACTAATCTGTAACTCTAACTATAATGGTTATTGAAAACTTGTTGACCAAGTAAAGAGTTAATTGTACTCGATTCATCTTCTAATGAGTTAATGGTACTCGATTAATCTTCTAACTCAACATAAAACTAATCTGTAACTCTAACTATAATGGTTATTGAAAACTTGTTGACCAAGTAAAGAGTTAATTGTACTCGATTCATCTTCTAATGAGTTAATGGTACTCGATTAATCTTCTAACTCAACATAAAACTAATCTGTAACTCTAACTATAATGATTATTCAAAACTTGTTGACCAAGTAAAGAGTTAATTGTACTGGAATCATCTTCTAAAGGGTTAATGGTAGTTGATTAATCTTCTAACTCAACATAAAACTAATCTGTAACTCTTAAGTGTAACGATTATTGAAAACTTGTTGACCAAGTAAAGAGTTAATCGTACTCGATTCATCTTCTAAAGAGTTAATGGTACTCGATTAATCTTCTAACTCAACATAAAACTAATCTGTAACTCCAAGTGTAATGATTATTGAAAACTTGTTGACCAAGTAAAGAGTTAATTGTACTCGATTCATCTTCTAAAGAGTTAATGGTACTCGATTAGTCTTCTAACTCAACATAAAACTAATATGTAACTCTAAGTGTGACGATTATTGAAAACTTGTTGACCAAGTAATGAGTTAATAGTACTCGATTCATCTTCTAAAGAGTTAATGGTACTCGATTAATCTTCTAGCTCAATATGAAATTAATCTGTAACCCAAAGAGTAACAATTATTGAAAACTTGTTGACCAAGTATAGAGTTAATTGTACTCGATTCATCTTCTAAAGAGTTAATGATACTCGATTAACCTTCCAACTCAACATAAAACTAATCTGTAACTCCAAGTGTAATGATTATTAAAAACTTGTTGACCAAGTAAAGAGTTAATTGTACTCGATTCATCTTCTAAAGAGTTAATGGTACTCGATTAATCTTCTAACTCAACATAAAACTAATCTGTAACTCTAACTATAATGATTATTCAAAACTTGTTGACCAAGTAAAGAGTTAATTGTACTGGAATCATCTTCTAAAGGGTTAATGGTAGTCGATTAATCTTCTAACTCAACATAAAACTAATCTGTAACTCTAACTATAACGATTATTGAAAACTTGTTGACCAAGTAAAGAGTTAATTGTACTCGAGTCATCTTATAATGAGTTAATGGTACTTGATTAATCTTCTATCTCAACATAATGCTGATCCGTAACTCTATGTCTAACGATTATTGAAAACTTGTTGACAAAGTAAAGAGTTAATTGTACTCGATTTATCTTCTAAAGAGTTAATGTACTCGATTAATCTTCCAACTCAACGTAAAACTAATCCATAATTCTAAGTGTAACTATTATTGGAAACTTGTTGACCAAGTCAAGAGTTAATTGTACTCGATTCATCTTCTAAAGAGTCAGTGATGCACAATTAATCTTCTAACTCAACATCATGCTGATCCGTAACTCTAAGTGTAACGATTTTTGAAAACTTATTGACCAAGTAAAAAGTTAATTGTACTCGAATCATCTTCTAAAGAGTTAATGGTACTCGATTAATCTTCTAACTCAACATAAAACTAATCTGTAACTCAAAGTGTAACGATTATTGAACACTTGTTGACCAAGTAAAGAGTTAATTGTACTGGAATCATCTTCTAAAGGGTTAATGGTAGTCGATTAATCTTCTAACTCAACATAAAACTAATCTGTAACTCTAACTATAATGATTATTGATAACTTGTTGACCAAGTAAAGAGTTAATTGTACTCTAATCATCTTCTAAAGAGTTAATGGTACTCGATTAATCTTCTAACTCAACATAAAACTAATCTGTAACTCTAACTATAACGATTATTGAAAACTTGTTGACCAAGTAAAGAGTTAATTGTACTCGATTCATCTTATAATGAGTTAATGGTACTTGATTAATCTTCTATCTCAACATAATGCTGATCCGTAACTCTAAGTGTAACGATTATTGAAAACTTGTTGACAAAGTAAAGAGTTAATTGTACTCGATTTATCTTCTAAAGAGTTAAGGCACTCGATTAATCATCTAAAGAGTTAAGGTACTCGATTAATCTTCCAACTCAACGTAAAACTAATCCGTAATTCTAAGTGTAACTATTATTGGAAACTTGTTGACCAAGTCAAGAGTTAATTGCACTCGATTCATCTTCTAAAGAGTCAGTGATGCTCAATTAATCTTCTAACTCACTATCATGCTGATCCGTAACTCTAGATGTAACGATTATTGAAAACTTGTTGACCAAGTAAAGAGTTAATTGTACTCGAATCATCTTCTAAAGAGTTAATGGTACTCGATTAATCTTCTAACTCAACATAAAACTAATCTGTAACTCTAAGTGTAAAGATTATTGAAAACTTGTTGACCAAGTATAGAGTTAATTGTACTGGAATCATCTTCTAAAGGGTTAATGGTAGTCGATTAATCTTCTAACTCAACATAAAACTAATCTGTAACTCTAACTATAATGGTTATTGAAAACTTGTTGACCAAGTAAAGAGTTAATTGTACTCGATTCATCTTCTAATGAGTTAATGGTACTCGATTAATCTTCTAACTCAACATAAAACTAATCTGTAACTCTAACTATAATGGTTATTGAAAACTTGTTGACCAAGTAAAGAGTTAATTGTACTCGATTCATCTTCTAATGAGTTAATGGTACTCGATTAATCTTCTAACTCAACATAAAACTAATCTGTAACTCTAACTATAATGATTATTCAAAACTTGTTGACCAAGTAAAGACTTAATTGTACTGGAATCATCTTCTAAAGGGTTAATGGTAGTTGATTAATCTTCTAACTCAACATAAAACTAATCTGTAACTCTTAAGTGTAACGATTATAGAAAACTTGTTGACCAAGTAAAGAGTTAATCGTACTCGATTCATCTTCTAAAGAGTTAATGGTACTCGATTAATCTTCTAACTCAACATAAAACTAATCTGTAACTCCAAGTGTAATGATTATTGAAAACTTGTTGACCAAGTAAAGAGTTAATTGTACTCGATTCATCTTCTAAAGAGTTAATGGTACTCGATTAGTCTTCTAACTCAACATAAAACTAATATGTAACTCTAAGTGTGACGATTATTGAAAACTTGTTGACCAAGTAATGAGTTAATAGTACTCGATTCATCTTCTAAAGAGTTAATGGTACTCGATTAATCTTCTAGCTCAATATGAAATTAATCTGTAACCCAAAGAATAACAATTATTGAAAACTTGTTGACAAAGTATAGAGTTAATTGTACTCGATTCATCTTCTAAAGAGTTAATGATACTCGATTAACCTTCCAACTCAACATAAAACTAATCTGTAACTCCAAGTGTAACGATTATTGAAAACTTGTTGACCAAGTAAAGAGTTAATTGTACTCGAATCATCTTCTAAAGAGTTAATGGTACTCGATTAATCTTCTAACTCAACATAAAACTAATCTGTAACTCTAAGTGTAAAGATTATTGAAAACTTGTTGACCAAGTATAGAGTTAATTGTACTGGAATCATCTTCTAAAGGGTTAATGGTAGTCGATTAATCTTCTAACTCAACATAAAACTAATCTGTAACTCTAACTATAATGGTTATTGAAAACTTGTTGACCAAGTAAAGAGTTAATTGTACTCGATTCATCTTCTAATGAGTTAATGGTACTCGATTAATCTTCTAACTCAACATAAAACTAATCTGTAACTCTAACTATAATGGTTATTGAAAACTTGTTGACCAAGTAAAGAGTTAATTGTACTCGATTCATCTTCTAATGAGTTAATGGTACTCGATTAATCTTCTAACTCAACATAAAACTAATCTGTAACTCTAACTATAATGATTATTTAAAACTTGTTGACCAAGTAAAGAGTTAATTGTACTGGAATCATCTTCTAAAGGGTTAATGGTAGTTGATTAATCTTCTAACTCAACATAAAACTAATCTGTAACTCTTAAGTGTAACGATTATTGAAAACTTGTTGACCAAGTAAAGAGTTAATCGTACTCGATTCATCTTCTAAAGAGTTAATGGTACTCGATTAATCTTCTAACTCAACATAAAACTAATCTGTAACTCCAAGTGTAATGATTATTGAAAACTTGTTGACCAAGTAAAGAGTTAATTGTACTCGATTCATCTTCTAAAGAGTTAATGGTACTCGATTAGTCTTCTAACTCAACATAAAACTAATATGTAACTCTAAGTGTGACGATTATTGAAAACTTGTTGACCAAGTAATGAGTTAATAGTACTCGATTCATCTTCTAAAGAGTTAATGGTACTCGATTAATCTTCTAGCTCAATATGAAATTAATCTGTAACCCAAAGAGTAACAATTATTGAAAACTTGTTGACCAAGTATAGAGTTAATTGTACTCGATTTATCTTCTAAAGAGTTAATGATACTCGATTAACCTTCCAACTCAACATAAAACTAATCTGTAACTCCAAGTGTAATGATTATTAAAAACTTGTTGACCAAGTAAAGAGTTAATTGTACTCGATTCATCTTCTAAAGAGTTAATGGTACTCGATTAATCTTCTAACTCAACATAAAACTAATCTGTAACTCTAACTATAATGATTATTCAAAACTTGTTGACCAAGTAAAGAGTTAATTGTACTGGAATCATCTTCTAAAGGGTTAATGGTAGTCGATTAATCTTCTAACTCAACATAAAACTAATCTGTAACTCTAACTATAACGATTATTGAAAACTTGTTGACCAAGTAAAGAGTTAATTGTACTCGAGTCATCTTATAATGAGTTAATGGTACTTGATTAATCTTCTATCTCAACATAATGCTGATCCGTAACTCTAAGTGTAACGATTATTGAAAACTTGTTGACAAACTAAAGAGTTAATTGTACTCGATTTATCTTCTAAAGAGTTAAGGTACTCGATTAATCTTCCAACTCAACGTAAAACTAATCCATAATTCTAAGTGTAACTATTATTGGAAACTTGTTGACCAAGTCAAGAGTTAATTGTACTCGATTCATCTTCTAAAGAGTCAGTGATGCACAATTAATCTTCTAACTCAACATCATGCTGATCCGTAACTCTAAGTGTAACGATTTTTGAAAACTTATTGACCAAGTAAAGAGTTAATTGTACTCGAATCATCTTCTAAAGAGTTAATGGTACTCGATTAATCTTCTAACTCAACATAAAACTAATCTGTAACTCAAAGTGTAACGATTATTGAACACTTGTTGACCAAGTAAAGAGTTAATTGTACTGGAATCATCTTCTAAAGGGTTAATGGTAGTCGATTAATCTTCTAACTCAACATAAAACTAATCTGTAACTCTAACTATAATGATTATTGAAAACTTGTTGACCAAGTAAAGAGTTAATTGTACTCTAATCATCTTCTAAAGAGTTAATGGTACTCGATTAATCTTCTAACTCAACATAAAACTAATCTGTAACTCTAACTATAACGATTATTGAAAACTTGTTGACCAAGTAAAGAGTTAATTGTACTCGATTCATCTTATAATGAGTTAATGGTACTTGATTAATCTTCTATCTCAACATAATGCTGATCCGTAACTCTAAGTGTAACGATTATTGAAAACTTGTTGACAAAGTAAAGAGTTAATTGTACTCGATTTATCTTCTAAAGAGTTAAGGCACTCGATTAATCATCTAAAGAGTTAAGGTACTCGATTAATCTTCCAACTCAACGTAAAACTAATCCGTAATTCTAAGTGTAACTATTATTGGAAACTTGTTGACCAAGTCAAGAGTTAATTGCACTCGATTCATCTTCTAAAGAGTCAGTGATGCTCAATTAATCTTCTAACTCACTATCATGCTGATCCGTAACTCTAAGTGTAACGATTATTGAAAACTTGTTGACCAAGTAAAGAGTTAATTGTACTCGAATCATCTTCTAAAGAGTTAATGGTACTCGATTAATCTTCTAACTCAACATAAAACTAATCTGTAACTCTAACTATAACGATTATTGAAAACTTGTTGACCAAGTAGAGAGTTAATTGTACTCGATACATCTTATAATGAGTTAATGGTACTTGATTTCTATCTCAACATAATGCTGATCCGTAACTCTAAGTGTAACGATTATTGAAAACTTGTTGACAAAGTAAAGAGTTAATTGTACTCGATTCATCTTCTAATGAGTTAATGGTACTCGATTAATCTTCTAACTCAACATAAAACTAATCTGTAACTCTAACTATAATGATTATTCAAAACTTGTTGACCAAGTAAAGAGTTAATTGTACTGGAATCATCTTCTAAAGGGTTAATGGTAGTCGATTAATCTTCTAACTCAACATAAAACTAATCTGTAACTCTAACTATAACGATTATTGAAAACTTGTTGACCAAGTAAAGAGTTAATTGTACTCTAATCATCTTCTAAAGAGTTAATGGTACTCGATTAATCTTCTAACTCAACATAAAACTAATCTGTAACTCTAACTATAACGATTATTGAAAACTTGTTGACCAAGTAAAGAGTTAATTGTACTCGATTCATCTTATAATGAGTTAATGGTACTTGATTAATCTTCTATCTCAACATAATGCTGATCCGTAACTCTAAGTGTAACGATTATTGAAAACTTGTTGACAAACTAAAGAGTTAATTGTACTCGATTTATCTTCTAAAGAGTTAAGGTACTCGATTAATCTTCCAACTCAACGTAAAACTAATCCATAATTCTAAGTGTAACTATTATTGGAAACTTGTTGACCAAGTCAAGAGTTAATTGTACTCGATTCATCTTCTAAAGAGTCAGTGATGCACAATTAATCTTCTAACTCAACATCATGCTGATCCGTAACTCTAAGTGTAACGATTTTTGAAAACTTATTGACCAAGTAAAGAGTTAATTGTACTCGAATCATCTTCTAAAGAGTTAATGGTACTCGATTAATCTTCTAACTCAACATAAAACTAATCTGTAACTCAAAGTGTAACGATTATTGAACACTTGTTGACCAAGTAAAGAGTTAATTGTACTGGAATCATCTTCTAAAGGGTTAATGGTAGTCGATTAATCTTCTAACTCAACATAAAACTAATCTGTAACTCTAACTATAATGATTATTGAAAACTTGTTGACCAAGTAAAGAGTTAATTGTACTCTAATCATCTTCTAAAGAGTTAATGGTACTCGATTAATCTTCTAACTCAACATAAAACTAATCTGTAACTCTAACTATAACGATTATTGAAAACTTGTTGACCAAGTAAAGAGTTAATTGTACTCGATTCATCTTATAATGAGTTAATGGTACTTGATTAATCTTCTATCTCAACATAATGCTGATCCGTAACTCTAAGTGTAACGATTATTGAAAACTTGTTGACAAAGTAAAGAGTTAATTGTACTCGATTTATCTTCTAAAGAGTTAAGGCACTCGATTAATCATCTAAAGAGTTAAGGTACTCGATTAATCTTCCAACTCAACGTAAAACTAATCCGTAATTCTAAGTGTAACTATTATTGGAAACTTGTTGACCAAGTCAAGAGTTAATTGCACTCGATTCATCTTCTAAAGAGTCAGTGATGCTCAATTAATCTTCTAACTCACTATCATGCTGATCCGTAACTCTAAGTGTAACGATTATTGAAAACTTGTTGACCAAGTAAAGAGTTAATTGTACTCGAATCATCTTCTAAAGAGTTAATGGTACTCGATTAATCTTCTAACTCAACATAAAACTAATCTGTAACTCTAACTATAACGATTATTGAAAACTTGTTGACCAAGTAGAGAGTTAATTGTACTCGATACATCTTATAATGAGTTAATGGTACTTGATTTCTATCTCAACATAATGCTGATCCGTAACTCTAAGTGTAACGATTATTGAAAACTTGTTGACAAAGTAAAGAGTTAATTGTACTCGATTCATCTTCTAATGAGTTAATGGTACTCGATTAATCTTCTAACTCAACATAAAACTAATCTGTAACTCTAACTATAATGATTATTCAAAACTTGTTGACCAAGTAAAGAGTTAATTGTACTGGAATCATCTTCTAAAGGGTTAATGGTAGTCGATTAATCTTCTAACTCAACATAAAACTAATCTGTAACTCTAACTATAACGATTATTGAAAACTTGTTGACCAAGTAAAGAGTTAATTGTACTCTAATCATCTTCTAAAGAGTTAATGGTACTCGATTAATCTTCTAACTCAACATAAAACTAATCTGTAACTCTAACTATAACGATTATTGAAAACTTGTTGACCAAGTAAAGAGTTAATTGTACTCGATTCATCTTATAATGAGTTAATGGTACTTGATTAATCTTCTATCTCAACATAATGCTGATCCGTAACTCTAAGTGTAACGATTATTGAAAACTTGTTGACAAACTAAAGAGTTAATTGTACTCGATTTATCTTCTAAAGAGTTAAGGTACTCGATTAATCTTCCAACTCAACGTAAAACTAATCCATAATTCTAAGTGTAACTATTATTGGAAACTTGTTGACCAAGTCAAGAGTTAATTGTACTCGATTCATCTTCTAAAGAGTCAGTGATGCACAATTAATCTTCTAACTCAACATCATGCTGATCCGTAACTCTAAGTGTAACGATTTTTGAAAACTTATTGACCAAGTAAAGAGTTAATTGTACTCGAATCATCTTCTAAAGAGTTAATGGTACTCGATTAATCTTCTAACTCAACATAAAACTAATCTGTAACTCAAAGTGTAACGATTATTGAACACTTGTTGACCAAGTAAAGAGTTAATTGTACTGGAATCATCTTCTAAAGGGTTAATGGTAGTCGATTAATCTTCTAACTCAACATAAAACTAATCTGTAACTCTAACTATAATGATTATTGAAAACTTGTTGACCAAGTAAAGAGTTAATTGTACTCTAATCATCTTCTAAAGAGTTAATGGTACTCGATTAATCTTCTAACTCAACATAAAACTAATCTGTAACTCTAACTATAACGATTATTGAAAACTTGTTGACCAAGTAAAGAGTTAATTGTACTCGATTCATCTTATAATGAGTTAATGGTACTTGATTAATCTTCTATCTCAACATAATGCTGATCCGTAACTCTAAGTGTAACGATTATTGAAAACTTGTTGACAAAGTAAAGAGTTAATTGTACTCGATTTATCTTCTAAAGAGTTAAGGCACTCGATTAATCATCTAAAGAGTTAAGGTACTCGATTAATCTTCCAACTCAACGTAAAACTAATCCGTAATTCTAAGTGTAACTATTATTGGAAACTTGTTGACCAAGTCAAGAGTTAATTGCACTCGATTCATCTTCTAAAGAGTCAGTGATGCTCAATTAATCTTCTAACTCACTATCATGCTGATCCGTAACTCTAAGTGTAACGATTATTGAAAACTTGTTGACCAAGTAAAGAGTTAATTGTACTCGAATCATCTTCTAAAGAGTTAATGGTACTCGATTAATCTTCTAACTCAACATAAAACTAATCTGTAACTCTAACTATAACGATTATTGAAAACTTGTTGACCAAGTAGAGAGTTAATTGTACTCGATACATCTTATAATGAGTTAATGGTACTTGATTTCTATCTCAACATAATGCTGATCCGTAACTCTAAGTGTAACGATTATTGAAAACTTGTTGACAAAGTAAAGAGTTAATTGTACTCGATTCATCTTCTAATGAGTTAATGGTACTCGATTAATCTTCTAACTCAACATAAAACTAATCTGTAACTCTAACTATAATGATTATTCAAAACTTGTTGACCAAGTAAAGAGTTAATTGTACTGGAATCATCTTCTAAAGGGTTAATGGTAGTCGATTAATCTTCTAACTCAACATAAAACTAATCTGTAACTCTAACTATAACGATTATTGAAAACTTGTTGACCAAGTAAAGAGTTAATTGTACTCTAATCATCTTCTAAAGAGTTAATGGTACTCGATTAATCTTCTAACTCAACATAAAACTAATCTGTAACTCTAACTATAACGATTATTGAAAACTTGTTGACCAAGTAAAGAGTTAATTGTACTCGATTCATCTTATAATGAGTTAATGGTACTTGATTAATCTTCTATCTCAACATAATGCTGATCCGTAACTCTAAGTGTAACGATTATTGAAAACTTGTTGACAAACTAAAGAGTTAATTGTACTCGATTTATCTTCTAAAGAGTTAAGGTACTCGATTAATCTTCCAACTCAACGTAAAACTAATCCATAATTCTAAGTGTAACTATTATTGGAAACTTGTTGACCAAGTCAAGAGTTAATTGTACTCGATTCATCTTCTAAAGAGTCAGTGATGCACAATTAATCTTCTAACTCAACATCATGCTGATCCGTAACTCTAAGTGTAACGATTTTTGAAAACTTATTGACCAAGTAAAGAGTTAATTGTACTCGAATCATCTTCTAAAGAGTTAATGGTACTCGATTAATCTTCTAACTCAACATAAAACTAATCTGTAACTCAAAGTGTAACGATTATTGAACACTTGTTGACCAAGTAAAGAGTTAATTGTACTGGAATCATCTTCTAAAGGGTTAATGGTAGTCGATTAATCTTCTAACTCAACATAAAACTAATCTGTAACTCTAACTATAATGATTATTGAAAACTTGTTGACCAAGTAAAGAGTTAATTGTACTCTAATCATCTTCTAAAGAGTTAATGGTACTCGATTAATCTTCTAACTCAACATAAAACTAATCTGTAACTCTAACTATAACGATTATTGAAAACTTGTTGTCCAAGTAAAGAGTTAATTGTACTCGATTCATCTTATAATGAGTTAATGGTACTTGATTAATCTTCTATCTCAACATAATGCTGATCCGTAACTCTAAGTGTAACGATTATTGAAAACTTGTTGACAAAGTAAAGAGTTAATTGTACTCGATTTATCTTCTAAAGAGTTAAGGCACTCGATTAATCATCTAAAGAGTTAAGGTACTCGATTAATCTTCCAACTCAACGTAAAACTAATCCGTAATTCTAAGTGTAACTATTATTGGAAACTTGTTGACCAAGTCAAGAGTTAATTGCACTCGATTCATCTTCTAAAGAGTCAGTGATGCTCAATTAATCTTCTAACTCACTATCATGCTGATCCGTAACTCTAAGTGTAACGATTATTGAAAACTTGTTGACCAAGTAAAGAGTTAATTGTACTCGAATCATCTTCTAAAGAGTTAATGGTACTCGATTAATCTTCTAACTCAACATAAAACTAATCTGTAACTCTAACTATAACGATTATTGAAAACTTGTTGACCAAGTAGAGAGTTAATTGTACTCGATACATCTTATAATGAGTTAATGGTACTTGATTTCTATCTCAACATAATGCTGATCCGTAACTCTAAGTGTAACGATTATTGAAAACTTGTTGACAAAGTAAAGAGTTAATTGTACTCGATTCATCTTCTAATGAGTTAATGGTACTCGATTAATCTTCTAACTCAACATAAAACTAATCTGTAACTCTAACTATAATGATTATTCAAAACTTGTTGACCAAGTAAAGAGTTAATTGTACTGGAATCATCTTCTAAAGGGTTAATGGTAGTCGATTAATCTTCTAACTCAACATAAAACTAATCTGTAACTCTAACTATAACGATTATTGAAAACTTGTTGACCAAGTAAAGAGTTAATTGTACTCTAATCATCTTCTAAAGAGTTAATGGTACTCGATTAATCTTCTAACTCAACATAAAACTAATCTGTAACTCTAACTATAACGATTATTGAAAACTTGTTGACCAAGTAAAGAGTTAATTGTACTCGATTCATCTTATAATGAGTTAATGGTACTTGATTAATCTTCTATCTCAACATAATGCTGATCCGTAACTCTAAGTGTAACGATTATTGAAAACTTGTTGACAAACTAAAGAGTTAATTGTACTCGATTTATCTTCTAAAGAGTTAAGGTACTCGATTAATCTTCCAACTCAACGTAAAACTAATCCATAATTCTAAGTGTAACTATTATTGGAAACTTGTTGACCAAGTCAAGAGTTAATTGTACTCGATTCATCTTCTAAAGAGTCAGTGATGCACAATTAATCTTCTAACTCAACATCATGCTGATCCGTAACTCTAAGTGTAACGATTTTTGAAAACTTATTGACCAAGTAAAGAGTTAATTGTACTCGAATCATCTTCTAAAGAGTTAATGGTACTCGATTAATCTTCTAACTCAACATAAAACTAATCTGTAACTCAAAGTGTAACGATTATTGAACACTTGTTGACCAAGTAAAGAGTTAATTGTACTGGAATCATCTTCTAAAGGGTTAATGGTAGTCGATTAATCTTCTAACTCAACATAAAACTAATCTGTAACTCTAACTATAATGATTATTGAAAACTTGTTGACCAAGTAAAGAGTTAATTGTACTCTAATCATCTTCTAAAGAGTTAATGGTACTCGATTAATCTTCTAACTCAACATAAAACTAATCTGTAACTCTAACTATAACGATTATTGAAAACTTGTTGACCAAGTAAAGAGTTAATTGTACTCGATTCATCTTATAATGAGTTAATGGTACTTGATTAATCTTCTATCTCAACATAATGCTGATCCGTAACTCTAAGTGTAACGATTATTGAAAACTTGTTGACAAAGTAAAGAGTTAATTGTACTCGATTTATCTTCTAAAGAGTTAAGGCACTCGATTAATCATCTAAAGAGTTAAGGTACTCGATTAATCTTCCAACTCAACGTAAAACTAATCCGTAATTCTAAGTGTAACTATTATTGGAAACTTGTTGACCAAGTCAAGAGTTAATTGCACTCGATTCATCTTCTAAAGAGTCAGTGATGCTCAATTAATCTTCTAACTCACTATCATGCTGATCCGTAACTCTAGATGTAACGATTATTGAAAACTTGTTGACCAAGTAAAGAGTTAATTGTACTCGAATCATCTTCTAAAGAGTTAATGGTACTCGATTAATCTTCTAACTCAACATAAAACTAATCTGTAACTCTAAGTGTAAAGATTATTGAAAACTTGTTGACCAAGTATAGAGTTAATTGTACTGGAATCATCTTCTAAAGGGTTAATGGTAGTCGATTAATCTTCTAACTCAACATAAAACTAATCTGTAACTCTAACTATAATGGTTATTGAAAACTTGTTGACCAAGTAAAGAGTTAATTGTACTCGATTCATCTTCTAATGAGTTAATGGTACTCGATTAATCTTCTAACTCAACATAAAACTAATCTGTAACTCTAACTATAATGGTTATTGAAAACTTGTTGACCAAGTAAAGAGTTAATTGTACTCGATTCATCTTCTAATGAGTTAATGGTACTCGATTAATCTTCTAACTCAACATAAAACTAATCTGTAACTCTAACTATAATGATTATTCAAAACTTGTTGACCAAGTAAAGACTTAATTGTACTGGAATCATCTTCTAAAGGGTTAATGGTAGTTGATTAATCTTCTAACTCAACCTAAAACTAATCTGTAACTCTAACTATAACGATTATTGAAAACTTGTTGACCAAGTAAAGAGTTAATTGTACTCGATTCATCTTATAATGAGTTAATGGTACTTGATTAATCTTCTATCTCAACATAATGCTGATCCGTAACTCTAAGTGTAACGATTATTGAAAACTTGTTGACAAAGTAAAGAGTTAATTGTACTCGATTTATCTTCTAAAGAGTTAAGGTACTCGATTAATCTTCCAACTCAACGTAAAACTAATCCATAATTCTAAGTGTAACTATTATTGGAAACTTGTTGACCAAGTCAAGAGTTAATTGTACTCGATTCATCTTCTAAAGAGTCAGTGATGCACAATTAATCTTCTAACTCAACATCATGCTGATCCGTAACTCTAAGTGTAACGATTTTTGAAAACTTATTGACCAAGTAAAGAGTTAATTGTACTCGAATCATCTTCTAAAGAGTTAATGGTACTCGATTAATCTTCTAACTCAACATAAAACTAATCTGTAACTCAAAGTGTAACGATTATTGAACACTTGTTGACCAAGTAAAGAGTTAATTGTACTGGAATCATCTTCTAAAGGGTTAATGGTAGTCGATTAATCTTCTAACTCAACATAAAACTAATCTGTAACTCTAACTATAATGATTATTGAAAACTTGTTGACCAAGTAAAGAGTTAATTGTACTCGATTCATCTTCTAATGAGTTAATGGTACTTGATTAATCTTCTAACTCAACATAAAACTAATCTGTAACTCTAACTATAACGATTATTGAAAACTTGTTGACCAAGTAAAGAGTTAATTGTACTCGAATCATCTTCTAATGAGTTAATGGTACTTGATTAATCTTCTATCTCAACATAATGCTGATCCGTAACTCTAAGTGTAACGATTATTGAAAACTTATTGACAAAGTAAAGAGTTAATTGTACTCGATTTATCTTCTAAAGAGTTAAGGCACTCGATTAATCATCTAAAGAGTTAAGGTACTCGATTAATCTTCCAACTCAACGTAAAACTAATCCGTAATTCTAAGTGTAACTATTATTGGAAACTTGTTGACCAAGTCAAGAGTTAATTGCACTCGATTCATCTTCTAAAGAGTCAGTGATGCTCAATTAATCTTCTAACTCACTATCATGCTGATCCGTAACTCTACGTGTAACGATTATTGAAAACTTGTTGACCAAGTAAAGAGTTAATTGTACTCGAATCATCTTCTAAAGAGTTAATGGTACTCGATTAATCTTCTAACTCAACATAAAACTAATCTGTAACTCTAACTATAACGATTATTGAAAACTTGTTGACCAAGTAGAGAGTTAATTGTACTCGATTCATCTTATAATGAGTTAATGGTACTTGATTTCTATCTCAACATAATGCTGATCCGTAACTCTAAGTGTAACGATTATTGAAAACTTGTTGACAAAGTAAAGAGTTAATTGTACTCGATTTATCTTCTAAAGAGTTAAGGTACTCGATTAATCTTCCAACTCAACGTAAAACTAATCCGTAATTCTAAGTGTAAGTATTTTTGGAAACTTGTTGACCAAATCAAGAGTTAATTGCACTCGATACATCTTCTAAAGAGTCAGTGATGCTCAATTAATCTTCTAACTCAACATAATGCTGATCCGTAACTCTAAGTGTAACGATTATTGAAAACTTGTTGACCAAGTAAAGAGTTAATTGTACTCGAATCATCTTCTAAAGAGTTAATGGTACTCGATTAATCTTCTAACTCAACATAAAACTAATCTGTAACTCTAAGTGTAACGATTATTGAAAACTTGTTGACCAAGTGAAGAGTTAATTGTACTCGAATCATCTTCTATAGAGTTAATGGTACTCGATTAATCTTCTAACTCAACATAATACTAATCTGTAACTCTAACTATAACGATTATTGAAAACTTGTTGACCAAGTAAAGAGTTAATTGTACTCGATTCATCTTATAATGTGTTAATGGTACTTGATTAATCTTCTATCTCAACATAATGCTGATCCGTAACTCTATGTCTGACGATTATTGAAAACTTGTTGACAAAGTAAAGAGTTAATTGTACTCGATTTATCTTCTAAAGAGTTAAGGTACTCGATTAATCTTCCAACTCAACGTAAAACTAATCCATAATTCTAAGAGTAACTATTATTGGAAACTTGTTGACCAAGTCAAGAGTTAATTGTACTCGATTCATCTTCTAAAGAGTCAGTGATGCACAATTAATCTTCTAACTCAACATCATGCTGATCCGTAACTCTAAGTGTAACGATTATTGAAAACTTGTTGACCAAGTAAAGAGTTTATTGTACTCGAATCATCTTCTAAAGAGTTAATGGTACTCGATTAATCTTCTAACTCAACATAAAACTAATCTGTAACTCTAACTATAACGATTATTGAAAACTTGTTGACCAAGTAAAGAGTTAATTGTACTCGATTCATCTTATAATGAGTTAATGGTACTTGATTAATCTTCTATCTCAACATAATGCTTATCCGTAACTCTAAGTGTAACGATTATTGAAAACTTGTTGACAAAGTAAAGAGTTAATTGTACTCGATTTATCTTCTAAAGAGTTAAGGTACTCGATTAATCTTCCAACTCAACGTAAAACTAATCCATAATTCTAAGTGTAACTATTATTGGAAACTTGTTGACCAAGTCAAGAGTTAATTGTACTCGATTCATCTTCTAAAGAGTCAGTGATGCACAATTAATCTTCTAACTCAACATCATCTGATCCGTCACTCTAAGTGTAACGATTATTGAAAACTTATTGACCAAGTAAAGAGTTAATTGTACTCGAATCATCTTCTAAAGAGTTAATGGTACTCGATTAATCTTCTAACTCAACATAAAACTAATCTGTAACTCAAAGTGTAACGATTATTGAACACTTGTTGACCAAGTAAAGAGTTAATTGTACTGGAATCATCTTCTAAAGGGTTGATCGTAGTCGATTAATCTTCTAACTCAACATAAAACTAATTTGTAACTCTAACTATAATGATTATTGAAAACTTGTTGACCAAGTAAAGAGTTAATTGTACTCGATTCATCTTCTAATGAGTTAATGGTACTCGATTAATCTTCTAACTCAACATAAAACTAATCTGTAACTCTAACTATAACGATTATTTAAAACTTGTTGACCAAGTAAAGAGTTAATTGTACTCGAATCATCTTCTAATGAGTTAATGGTACTTGATTAATCTTCTATCTCAACATAATGCTGATCCGTAACTCTAAGTGTAACGATTATTGAAAACTTATTGACAAAGTAAAGAGTTAATTGTACTCGATTTATCTTCTAAAGAGTTAAGGCACTCGATTAATCTTCTAAAGAGTTAAGGTACTCGATTAATCTTCCAACTCAACGTAAAACTAATCCGTAATTCTAAGTGTAACTATTATTGGAAACTTGTTGACCAAGTCAAGAGTTAATTGCACTCGATTCATCTTCTAAAGAGTCAGTGATGCTCAATTAATCTTCTAACTCACTATCATGCATCACGTAACTCTAAGTGTAACGATTATTGAAAACTTGTTGACCAAGTAAAGAGTTAATTGTACTCGAATCATCTTCTAAAGAGTTAATGGTACTCGATTAATCTTCTAACTCAACATAAAACTAATCTGTAACTCTAACTATAACGATTATTGAAAACTTATTGACCAAGTAGAGAGTTAATTGTACTCGATTCATCTTATAATGAGTTAATGGTACTTGATTAATCTTCTATCTCAACATAATGCTGATCCGTAACTCTAAGTGTAACGATTATTGAAAACTTGTTAACAAAGTAAAGAGTTAATTGTACTTGATTTATCTTCTAAAGAGTTAAGGTACTCAATTAATCTTCCAACTCAACGTAAAACTAATCCGTAATTCTAAGTGTAACTATTTTTGGAAACTTGTTGACCAAGTCAAGAGTTAATTGCACTCGATACATCTTCTAAAGAGTCAGTGATGCTCAATTAATCTTCTAACTCAACATAATGCTGATCCGTAACTCTAAGTGTAACGATTATTGAAAACTTGTTGACCAAGTAAAAAGTTAATTGTACTCGAATCATCTTCTAAAGAGTTAATGGTACTCGATTAATCTTCGAACTCAACATAAAACTAATCTGTAACTCTAAGTGTAACGATTATTGAAAACTTGTTGACCAAGTAAAGAGTTAATTGCACTCGATTCATCTTCTAAAGAGTCAATGATGCTCAATTAAGCTTCTAACTCAACATAATGCTGATCCGTAACTCTAAGTGTAACGATTATTGAAAACTAGTTGACCAAGTAAAGAGTTCATTGTACTCGCATCATCTTCTAAAGAGTTAATGGTACTCGATTAATCTTCTAACTCAACATAAAACTAATCTGTAACTCTAACTATAACGATTATTGAAAACTTGTTGACCAAGTAAAGAGTTAATTGTACTCGATTCATCTTATAATGAGTTAATGGTACTTGATTAATCTTCTATCTCAACATAATGCTGATCCGTAACTCTAAGTGTAACGATTATTGAAAACTTGTTGACAAAGTAAAGAGTTAATTGTACTCAATTTATCTTCTAAAGAGTTAAGGTACTCGATTAATCTTCCAACTCAACGTAAAACTAATCCGTAATTCTAAGTGTAACTATTTTTGGAAACTTGTTGACCAAGTCAAGAGTTAATTGCACTCGATACATCTTCTAAAGAGTCAGTGATTCTCAATTAATTTTCTAACTCAACATAATGCTGATCCGTAACTCTAAGTGTAACGATTATTGAAAACTTGTTGACCAAGTAAAAAGTTAATTGTACTCGAATCATCTTCTAAAGAGTTAATGGTACTCGATTAATCTTCTAACTCAACATAAAACTAATCTGTAACTCAAAGTGTAACGATTATTGAAAACTTGTTGACCAAGTAAAGAGTTAATTGTACTCGATTCATCTTCTAAAGAGTCAATGATGCTCAATTAAGCTTCTAACTCAACATAATGCTGATTCGTAACTCTAAGTGTAACGATTATTGAAAACTAGTTGACCAAGTAAAGAGTTCATTGTACTCGCATCATCTTCTAAAGAGTTAATGGTACTCGATTAATCTTCTAACTCAACATAAAACTAATCTTTAACTCTAAGTGTAACGATTATTGAAAACTTGTTGACCAAGTAAAGAGTTAATTGTACTCGAATCATGTTATAAAGAGTTAATGGTACTCGATTATTCTTCTAACTCAAAAAAAAACTAATCCTTAACTCTAAGTATAACGATTTTTTGAAAACTTGTTGACCAAGTAATGAGTTAATTGTACTCGATTCATCTTTTAAAGAGTAAATGGTGCTCGATTAATATTCTAACTCAACATAAAACTAATCTGTAACTCTAAAATGTAATGATTATTGAAAACTTGTTGACCAAGTAAAGAGTTAATTGTACTCGATTCATCTTCTAAAGAGTTAATGATGCTCAATTAATCTTCTAACTTTTCCCATTTTGTGGAATCTTATATTTAATCTTTTCTCCAGTCTTTCTAAAATGTCTAATGGCTGGTTCAGCACAAACTGTCTGGTCAAACTTTCCCCACCATTCTGTTTTCTTATTTACTACTCTGTTTTATATACATATTTTCATACATTCATATAGGCATGTCTCCCTCTTATCCGCGATCCTCCCCTTTTGGTATCAGAGTCATGAATAGGGATAATAGTTTACATAGTTAAGAAAGATTAATATAATTAAGTTTTAAAATTACACTAAGTTTCTCTACCTATAAGGTTTGGATTTAGGGTTGAATCCGTGTAAGTCGGTTGGTAAGCCTGTGTTAGGTGTTCCACGCATTGTATCCCCTACGACCCCTTTAGATTGAGAAACCTTCCTGTAAGTTTAACACTTAATGATATTATGACTTCAAGACTTAGAAAACTGTTATAACTAGGAAATAGCTTAGATAATCAGAACATGGTTCAAAGTCAAGAGACATATATGCCTATAGATTATACAACATGGACTATACCTAGAGAAAGAATTGAAAACATTTACAAAATAGGTTTAATTGACTACAAAACTGCATATACAATTAAAACACATGAGGAAACTAGATCTATTCAACAAGAACCACATAGTGTACAATTATTATCAAGATATACTATAAACAAATATATTCAAAAAGGATATAGATATATACATATTGGTTTAGTACAAGTAGGAGTAAAACCTTTAATGAGAAGAGGAATTAATACACCTATATATTTAGCTTTAAGAGATAAAAGAGCTATAAGATATGAAGATTCTTTATTATCTTTAATACAGACTAATATATGTAATGGACCAATTTATTTTAATAGTGCTCCTGATTTAGCTTTAGATCTAAATGACAAAATGATATTAGAAGCTTTAAAATTAGATGTTCATTTACAAGGTAATAGATTTCATAAAGACTCTACAAATTTTGCTTTAATGTATCGTATATATTTTAGACTTATGACAACACAATTAAGTACAAAATATAATAGAATACCAGTTTCTAGAGATGAGACAATTTTATTAGAAATTGATGCAGAAAAACCTAATTTATTTGTTCCAAAGACTTTAAAATGGCATGAAATAGATGTTCCAAGTGATTTTGAGATAGAAGAACCTCAACCAATTAGAAATATGGAAAAACAAATATTGAACAAATAATAGAAAAAGGAAATGGTAAGATTTTATTAAAATTAAACTCTTATAGAGAAGACAGACCAGAATCATCTAGTTCTAATAATTCTAATAGTTCTAGACAATTTTTTTCTAATGCAAGACAATCATTTTCCAATCTATCTGAATTAGGACAAAGATATAGATTTAAAGCATCTATTCCAGAAGTTGAAAGTTATTCTTTACCTACATCTCCTACAACTGAGAGTATGATTAATGTTATTACAAGTGCTAAAGAATTTATACCTAATATGAAACATTTAAATAAGGAAAGAAAAGATAAATTTTATAATAACAAGATAATATGGTATAAGACTTTAGATAAAATAATTAGACATAAATTAAAAGAGGAATGGTTAAAAGAGATGAAGATGTTAAAAATTAATATACCCTTTTATGATTTTTTATCATGTTTTTTATCACAAAATGAAATTAATGATTTTGAAAACAAACCTGCTATAGAAGTTAATAATACATTACATAAAAAATGGCAATTACATACTAATAATGAAGTTATTGTAGCTATACATCCACCTTTACAAGCTTTAAAATTACAAACAATTAAAGGTGAAATAGTAGCTGATCCTTTTAAATCAGCAGCTAAAACAAAAGATGAAGATATTGGTAGAGTAATACAACAGAATAATTTTTCAAATCAAATATTATATACTATTGCAGAACAACTAGATCATATATCTAATAAAATAGATAATGATAAAAATCAGATTTTACATACAATTACAGAAAGAGTAGACCATATATCTGATAAGAGAAATAAAGATAAAAAGATTATTTTTGATAATATTTCAAAACCATATTTTCAGATAAACAAAAGTTTAGATAATAAAAATATAAGTTTTAATCCTCAAACAGATAAGTTATTAACAAAAATATCTAGTAAATTAATAGATATAGGATCTACAAGTAAGAATGTTAATTGTTTAGATAAAATACAAGAAATAAATAGTTCAGATGATTCAGATAGTAGTAATAGTCATACAGAATCCTTAGAAAGTGAAGATATAATAGAAGTAGTTGAAAGAAATTTTGATGAGAATATTCCTAGCAATGAAATAAATAGAATATCTAGAAGACGATATTATAAAAATAATAATACAAAAAATTATTATAGTAGACCTACACCAGTTGATATACAATTTGAAGAAAGGAATCAATTTAAAACTGCTAATTATAATGGACAAAATATTACAGAATGGAATATAGATGGTAGATCAGAATATGAAATATTAAATACTTTACAAGAAATGGGTATGGCTAGAGCAGCTTATAAATTACAAAATCAATCTGAAGAAATAACATGTATGTTACTTATACAAGGATTTACAGGACAACTTAAACATTGGTGGGATAATATATTAGACAATAATGAGAAAAATGAAATTTTAAATCATAAAACTTTAAGTTATGTAGAAGGTACAAACAATGAATATGTAGAAAGACCTGATGCATGTGAATTTTTAATAATTACAATATCTATGCATTTTATAGGAAATCCTAAAGAAGAAATGACTACAAATAAAATTGTTTTAACAAATTTAATATGTCCTACATTAACAGATTATAGATGGTATAAAGATACATTTTTAACACAAGTTTTAAGAAGGACAGATTGTAAAGCATCTTTTTGGAAAAAAAGATTTATAATGGGTTTACCTAGATTATTTGCAGAACGTATAATACAAAAATTAAAAACTGAAGTAGGAATTGATGATATACCTTTTGAAGAATTTACATATGGACAATTGTTTGCTTTTGTTAAGAAAGAAGGATTAAGTTTATGTACTGAATTAAAATTACAAAATAAATATAATAAAGATAAGAAAAATACTAGATATGAATTAGGTAGTTTTTGTGAAACTTTTGGTATTATGAAGAAAGAACCACCTTCTTATCAAAATAAAAGAAGACATAGAAAACAAAGATTTTATGATAATAAACCACAAGAATATAGAGACTATAGAAGAAATAATATATTTAAAAAGAAGAAAAATTATAATAAAGATTATAATAAAAACTCAAAACAGAAATATAAAAGTAATTATCAAAATAATGATAAGAAAAATATAGTTTGTTGGAATTGTAATCAACCAGGACATACAGCTGACTAATGTTATAGAAAAAAGAATAAGGTTAGAGAATTAAGACATGAATTAAATAATATATTTAATAAATTAGATAATAGTGATTCAGAATCAGATATAGTAGAACAAGATACAGATTCATCTATAGAACAAATTAATAAACAATGTCATATAAATGTAATTACAAAAGATAATAAGGAAGCTATTTTTGATTTAATAAATCATATACCAGATAATGAAGTACAAAAAGAATATTTTACCAAATTAAAAGATTTAATATTAGATGAAGAAAATACTAAGAAAAAGATACCTATAAGAGAAGATTTTAGTTTACAAAATGTAATTTGATAAATATCCAAGTCGAAGTATTTCTAGAAATGTTACAACAAAAGAATTACAAATGGAAATTAATAATCTTAAAAAACAAATTAATAATCTAGAAAAGATATGATTATTTTAAAAGAAGATAATATTGAAATAAAAACAAAAATGATTTTAAAAGATAATAATATAGATATTACAAATATACCCAGTACAAGTCAAATAATAGAAGAAGAGGAAGAAGATGAAAATATAGATCACAATAAATTTGTTAATTATATACAAAAGATAGATTTTCAGAAATGGTATATAAAAGTTAAAATTGTTATAGACAAATTTGAATTAAATGTTATAGCTTTATTTGATTCAGGTGCTGATCATAATGTTATAAGAGAAGGATTAATACCTACAAAATATTATGAAAAAACAAATGAACGATTATACACAGCTAATTCAAAACCATTAAATATTAAATACAAATTATCTGATGCACACATGTTGTGATGGTTATTGTTTTCAGACTCTATTTACTTTAGTTAAAGATATTTCACAAAATGTTATTTTAGGATCACCCTTTTTAACACAATTATATCCCTTTAAGGTAGATAACAAAGGTATAAGTACAGATGTACATGGTAGAATTATAAATTTTAATTTTATGAATCCTATTCAAGAAAAAGAAATTAATAATTTAAAAGATAATTCTATATTTAAACAAATATTTTAATAGATTATAAAAAGAAACAAATAGATTTTTTAAAAGAAGAGATACCTTACTTTAAAATAGAAGAACAATTAAAAGAAACCAATACTTTAACAAAGATAAAAGAAATTCAAGATAGATTTATAAAAGAATTATGTAGTACTATTCCTAATGCTTTTGGGAAAGAAAACAACATATTGTAGATTTACCTTATGAGAAAGATATCACTGATAGAGATATACCTACAAAAGCTAGACCTATACAAATGAATCAAGAATTTTTAGCGATATGTCAGAAAGAAATTGAAGATTTAATAGACAAGAAATTAATAAGAAAATCAAAGTCACCTTGGAGTTGTTCAGCTTTTTATGTGGTAAAACAAGCAGAATTAGAAAGAGGAGTTCCAAGATTAGTCATAAATTACAAACCTTTAAACAAAGTTTTACAATGGATTAGATATCCTATACCTAATAAAAGAGATCTTATTAATAGATTACATTCAGTTAGAATTTTTTCTAAGTTTGATCTAAAATCAGGATTTTGGCAAATACAAATTAGTGAAAAAGACAGATATAAGACAGCTT
Organism: Scutellaria minor; assembly: GCA_954870855.1. Lineage (NCBI taxonomy): Eukaryota > Viridiplantae > Streptophyta > Magnoliopsida > Lamiales > Lamiaceae > Scutellaria > Scutellaria minor. The sequence goes on from OX940737.1 coordinate 11,708,177, forward strand.
TTACTGTTCCTTTTGGACATTATGAGTGGAATGTAATGCCTTTCGGTTTAAAGAATGCACCATCAGAATTTCAGAGAATTATGAATGACATATTTAATAATTATAATAAATTTTGTATAGTTTATATAGATGACATACTTGTATATTCATCAAGTATAGAACAACATATAAAACATTTAGATACTTTATTTTATATTATAAAAAAGAATGGATTAGTTTTAAGTGAATCTAAGATGAAGCTTTTTCAGACTTCTATAAGATTTTTAGGACATGATATTAATAAAGGATTAATAAAACCTATAAACAGATCTATAAGTTTTACTGAAAAATTTCCAGATCAGATAAAAGACAAAAATCAATTACAAAGATTTTTAGGATGTTTAAATTATATTGCAGATTTTTTCCCAGATCTTAGAAAATACTGTAAACCTTTATATCAAATACTACAAAAGAATCCTATCCCTTGGACAGATGAACATACTAAGATAGTTAAAGACATAAAACAAAAGGTTAAGACTTTACCCTGTTTAGGTATACCTCATCCACAAGCTTTTATGATAGTTGAGACAGATGCATCTAATATAGGATATGGAGGTATTTTAAAACAAAGATTGCATAATAGAGACCAGCTTGTTAGGTTTCATTCAGGCATTTGGTTAGGATCACAACAAAACTATTCTACAATTAAAAAAGAGATACTTTCAATTGTTTTGTGTATTTCAAAGTTTCAAGATGATCTTTATAATAAGAAATTTCTTTTACGTATAGATTGTAAATCTGCTAAAGAGGTTTTAACAAAAGATGTTCAAAATATTGTTTCTAAACAGATTTTTGCTAGATGGCAAGCTATACTAAGTGTTTTCGATTTTGATATTGAATTTATAAAAGATGAAAACAATTCTTTACCAGACTTTTTGACAAGAGAGTTTTTACAAGGAAATTAATTTTATTTTCAGATGAATTCCAAATCTCAAACTCTTGAAGATTACTCTACAAAGTTCAACAGACAAATGATACAAAGGCCACCCAATCCAAATCAATCTCTTTCTTTAAGACCAAACAGATTTTCACCATTACAAAATTTTCCTGAATTACCTTACAATACAATTTTAGCCTCACAGACAAAGACTACCCCTTCTTCTACAAATACTCCTTTACCCAGAACTCTTACACCTTTAAGACCACAAACACCTCAAGGACAAAAGAATGATGATGGTCATCATTACATTTACAAGAGTTGGTATGACCATATATGTTTGACAAATTTTGAGAAAGAACCAGTTGATACAAGAGAATTTTTCACTAAGAAATTCAATCCTGATATACTTTGGGAGACAGATGATCTTACAAAGACAAGATGGTTTTATGAGTATATTTTAGTGGATACAAATTCTGTTAAGATTACTCATCATAGAGACAAAGATACAGGCTACATAACTCATTCCAAATGTACCATTTTACAAGTTCTTTCTCCAAAAACCTGGGGAAATCATATTGCTTTCAACAAATCCTTTTCCAAAGAATTCTACCCACAAACCTTTTCTTATGGTGATTACAAGTTAGCTTGGTACAAATTCCTTTTTCTTCGTCCGGGAAATCATTCTTGGTTTTTCCTTTTTTCTGACAATATTTCTATAGAATTTCCAATTTGGTTTTTTGAATGGTTTAAGATCATAGGAATAGATATCAATAATTTACCCAATGATGTTATCAAAGGGATAGATTATTATGACACTTCTTCTAGAGACATAAATACTCCTAATTTTCAGAGACTTCTACTTTTTTGTGCAACATTCAATGTTCCTTGGATTTTTGCCTGGGAATTTCATTTTAAGAAATGTTTTCCTGAACCTACATCATACTCCTTGATCCGTAAATACAAAACCAAATGGTGGGGAAAGTTTGACCAGACAGTTTGTGCTGAACCAGCCATTAGACATTTTAGAAAGACTGGAGAAAAGATTAAATATAAGATTCCACAAACTCCTTCTCCTCAGACTCAACAAGAAAAACAAAATCCAAAAGACAAAGCTTCTTCATCCTCCCAACAATCATTTTTTGATATTTTCAATGACAATCCAGACTTGAAGAATCAATTTTTTGAATTTTTATCTCAAAAGACAAAATCAGAACAGTCTGACGAATCGACCTCTTATGATCCTTTTGGAGGTCCCTGTGCACAAGATCCTTTTGATTTATAAATTTGACAAATTGCAGATGGACAATATCAACCATGGAGGACATTTACAAAATTGTTCAAGATATTATACATATCGTTGTTATCGGAAGAACAAGACAAATACAATTAGAGAAGGAAGACTCCTTTTGAAAGATGTTTTATTACATGACAATTTTCCAAGTGACATGAAGTTAGTCTACAAAGCAGCCAATATACAAAAGAAATACAGAAAGTTGATCCAGATTTTGAATGACAAAATTTCCAATTGTATGGATAAGTATCCTCATACTTATCTCTGTACTATACAAGAAGACATTGCAGATGATGAATTCAAACATCTCAAAAGAAAAAGACAAAGTGATACCTGACAAAGTAGATTCCTCGACAAAGTTAGTGCTCTCTTTGACAAAGAAGATAAGCTCATCCGCCAAAGTCAAAAGTTTAATAGTGGCTGTCTGCCATTATTTTACTTTTTGAAATGCAAATTCAGATTTAAGACAAATTCAAGACAAATGTAATTTACTTTTTTCTATATATAGGTTGTGTGATCATATGTAATAGGTACGCTTGAGTACTTACTCGCCTATTCTTTTCTCTCTCTATCCACTCTCAAGATTGTAACCCTTAGCCTTTTATGTTCTACAAGCTTTCCTGTTTTTCAAGATTTCTATAAACAAAGTTGTAAGTTTTATTTGTTTTATAAAACTGTTTGTTTGACACATCTGTTTTCTTATTTATTGGTAATCAAGTTTTCAATAATCATTACACTTAGAGTTACGTATTAGTTTTATGTTGAGTTAGAAGATAATTTGAGTAAAATTAACTCTTTAGAAGATTATTCGAGTACAATTAACTCTTTACTTGGTCAACAAGTTTTCAATAATCATTACACTTGTAGTTACAGATTAGTTTTATGTTGAGTTAGAAGGTTAATCGAGTACCATTAACTCTTTAGAAGATGAATCGAGTACGATTAACTCTTTACTTGGTCAACAAGTTTTCAATAATCGTTACACTTAGAGTTACATATTAGTTTTATGTTGAGTTACAAGATTAATCGAGTACCATTAACTCTTTAGAAGATGAATCGAGTACGATTAACTCTTTACTTGGTCAACAAGTTTTCAATAATCGTTACACTTAGAGTTACATATTAGTTTTATATTGAGTTAGAAGATTAATCGAGTACCATTAACTCTTTAGAAGATGAATCGAGTACAATTAACTCTTTACTTGGTCAACAAGTTTTCAATAATTGTTACACTTTGGGTTACAGATTAGTTCTATATTGAGTTAGAAGATTAATCGAGTACCATTAACTCTTTAGAAGATGAATCGAGTATAATTAACTCTTTTCTTGGTCAACAAGTTTTCTATAATATTTACACTTAGATTTACAGATTTGGTTTATGTTGAGTTAGAAAATTATTCGAGTACCATTAATTCTTTAGACGATGAATCGAGTACAATTAACTCTTTTCTTGGTCAACAAGTTTTCAATAATCGTTACACTTAGAGTTACGGATTAGTGTTATGTTGAGTTAGAAGATTAATTGAGTACCATTAACTCTTTAGAAGATGAATCGAGTACAATTAACTGTTTACTTGGTCAATAAGTTTTCAATAATCATTACACTTGGAGTTGCAGATTAGTTTTATGTTGAGTTAGAAGGTTAATCGAGTACCATTAACTCTTTAGAAGATGAATCGAGTACGATTAACTCTTTACTTGGTCAACAAGTTTTCAATAATCATTACACTTGGAGTTACAGATTAATTTTATGTTGAGTTAGAAGATTATTCGAGTACAATTAACTCTTTACTTGGTCAACAAATTTTCAATAATTGTTACACTTTGGGTAACAGATTAGTTTTATATTGAGTTAGAAGATTAATCGAGTACCATTAACTCTTTCGAAGATGAATCGAGTATAATTAACTCTTTTCTTGGTCAACAAGTTTTCTATAATAGTTACACTTCGATTTACAGATTAGGTTTATGTTGAGTTAGAAAATTATTCGAGTACCATTAATTCTTTAGAAGATGAATCGAGTACAATTAACTCTTTACTTGGTAATCAAGTTTTCAATAATCATTACACTTAGAGTTACGTATTAGTTTTATGTTGAGTTAGAAGATAATTTGAGTAAAATTAACTCTTTAGAAGATTATTCGAGTACAATTAACTCTTTACTTGGTCAACAAGTTTTCAATAATTGTTACACTTTAGGTTACAGATTAGTTCTATATTGAGTTAGAAGATTAATCGAGTACCATTAACTCTTTAGAAGATGAATCGAGTATAATTAACTCTTTTCTTGGTCAACAAGTTTTCTATAATAGTTATACTTTGGGTTACAGATTAGGTTTATGCTGAGTTAGAAGATTAATCGAGTACCATTAACTCTTTAGAAGATGAATCGAGTATAATTAACTCTTTTCTTGGTCAACAAGTTTTCTATAATAGTTACACTTAGATTTACAGATTAGGTTTATGTTGAGTTAGAAAATTATTCGAGTACCATTAATTCTTTAGAAGATGAATTGAGTACAATTAACTCTTTACTTGGTAATAAAGTTTTCAATAATCTTTACACTTAGAGTTACGTATTAGTTTTATGTTGAGTTAGAAGATAATTTGAGTAAAATTAACTCTTTAGAAGATTATTCGAGTACAATTAACTCTTTACTTGGTCAAAAAGTTTTCAATAATCATTACACTTGGAGTTACAGATTAGTTTTATGTTGAGTTAGAAGGTTAATTGAGTACCATTAACTCTTTAGAAGATGAATCGAGTACGATTAACTCTTTACTTGGTCAACAAGTTTTCAATAATCATTACACTTGGAGTTACAGATTAGTTTTATGTTGAGTTAGAAGATTAATCGAGTACCATTAACTCTTTAAAAGATGAATTGAGTACAATTAACTCTTTACTTGGTCAACAAGTTTACAACAATTGTTACACTTTAGGTTACAGATTAGTTTTATATTGAGTTAGAAGATTAATCGAGTACCATTAACTCTTTAGAAGATGAATCGAGTACAATTAACTCTTTACTTGGTCAACAAGTTTTCAATAATCATTACACTTGGAGTTACAGATTAGTTTTATGTTGAGTTAGAAGGTTAATCGAGTACTATTAACTCTTTAGAAGATGAATCGAGTATGATTAACACTTTACTTGGTCAACAAGTTTTCAAAAATCGTTACACTTAGAGTTACATATTAGTTTTATGTTGAGTTACAAGATTAATCGAGTACCATTAACTCTTTAGAAGATGAATCGAGTATAATTAACTCTTTAATTGGTCAACAAGTTTTCAATAATCGTTACAATTAGAGTTACATAATAGTTTTATGTTGAGTTAGAAGATTAATCGAGTACCATTAACTCGTTAGAAGATGAATCGAGTATGATTAACTCTTTTCTTAGTCAACAAGTTCTTTTCTTAGTCAACAAATTTTCTATAATAGTTACAGTTTGATTTACGGATTAATTTTATTTTGAGTTGGAAAATTATTCGAGTACAATTAACTCTTTAGAAGATGAATCGAGTACAATTAACTCTTTACTTGGCAATCAAGTTTTCAATAATCATTACACTTAGAGTTACGTATTAGTTTTATGTTGAGTTAGAAGATTATTCGAGAAAAATTAACTGTTAGAATATTATTCGAATACAATTAACTCTTTACTTGGTCAACAGGTTTTCAATAGTCATTACACTTGGTGTAACAGATTAATTTTATGTTGAGTTAGAAGATTAATCGAGTATAATTAACTCTACAGAAGATCATTCAAGTACAATTAATTCTTTACTTGGGTCACAAGTTTTCAATAATTGTTACACTTAGCGTTACAAATTAGTTTTATGTTGAGTTAGAAGATTAATCGAATACCATTAACTCTTTAGAAGATGAATCGAGTACAATTAACTCTTTACTTGGTCAACAAGTTTTCAATAATCGTTACACTTAGTGTTACGGATTACTGTTATGTTGAGTTAGAAGATTAATTGAGTACAATTAACTGTTTACTTGGTCAATAAGTTTTCACTAATCGTTACACTTGGGGTTACAGATTAGTTTTATGTTGAGTTAGAAGGTTAATCGAGTACCATTAACTCTTTAGAAGATGAATCGAGTATAATTAACTCTTTTCTTGGTCAACAAGTTTTCTATAATAGTTACACTTCGATTTACAGATTAGGTTTATGTTGAGTTAGAAAATTATTCGAGTACCATTAATTCTTTAGAAGATGAATCGAGTACAATTAACTCTTCACTTGGTAATCAAGTTTTCAATAATCATTACACTTAGAGTTACGTATTAGTTTTATGTTGAGTTAGAAGATAATTTGAGTAAAATTAACTCTTTAGAAGATTATTCGAGTACAATTAACTCTTTACTTGGTCAACAAGTTTTCAATAATTGTTACACTTTCGGTTACAGATTAGTTCTATATTGAGTTAGAAGATTAATCGAGTACCATTAACTCTTTAGAAGATGAATCGAGTATAATTAACTCTTTTCTTGGTCAACAAGTTTTCTATAATAGTTATACTTTGGGTTACAGATTAGGTTTATGCTGAGTTAGAAGATTAATCGAGTACCATTAACTCTTTAGAAGATGAATCGAGTATAATTAACTCTTTTCTTGGTCAACAAGTTTTCTATAATAGTTACACTTAGATTTACAGATTAGGTTTATGTTGAGTTAGAAAATTATTCGAGTACCATTAATTCTTTAGAAGATGAATTGAGTACAATTAACTCTTTACTTGGTAATAAAGTTTTCAATAATCTTTACACTTAGAGTTACGTATTAGTTTTATGTTGAGTTAGAAGATAATTTGAGTAAAATTAACTCTTTAGAAGATTATTCGAGTACAATTAACTCTTTACTTGGTCAAAAAGTTTTCAATAATCATTACACTTGGAGTTACAGATTAGTTTTATGTTGAGTTAGAAGGTTAATTGAGTACCATTAACTCTTTAGAAGATGAATCGAGTACGATTAACTCTTTACTTGGTCAACAAGTTTTCAATAATCATTACACTTGGAGTTACAGATTAGTTTTATGTTGAGTTAGAAGATTAATCGAGTACCATTAACTCTTTAAAAGATGAATTGAGTACAATTAACTCTTTACTTGGTCAACAAGTTTACAACAATTGTTACACTTTAGGTTACAGATTAGTTTTATATTGAGTTAGAAGATTAATCGAGTACCATTAACTCTTTAGAAGATGAATCGAGTACAATTAACTCTTTACTTGGTCAACAAGTTTTCAATAATCATTACACTTGGAGTTACAGATTAGTTTTATGTTGAGTTAGAAGGTTAATCGAGTACTATTAACTCTTTAGAAGATGAATCGAGTATGATTAACACTTTACTTGGTCAACAAGTTTTCAAAAATCGTTACACTTAGAGTTACATATTAGTTTTATGTTGAGTTACAAGATTAATCGAGTACCATTAACTCTTTAGAAGATGAATCGAGTATAATTAACTCTTTAATTGGTCAACAAGTTTTCAATAATCGTTACAATTAGAGTTACATAATAGTTTTATGTTGAGTTAGAAGATTAATCGAGTACCATTAACTCGTTAGAAGATGAATCGAGTATGATTAACTCTTTTCTTAGTCAACAAGTTCTTTTCTTAGTCAACAAATTTTCTATAATAGTTACAGTTAGATTTACGGATTAATTTTATTTTGAGTTGGAAAATTATTTGAGTACAATTAACTCTTTAGAAGATGAATTGAGTACAATTAACTCTTTACTTGGCAATCAAGTTTTCAATAATCATTACACTTAGAGTTACGTATTAGTTTTATGTTGAGTTAGAAGATTATTCGAGAAAAATTAACTGTTTAGAATATTATTCGAATACAATTAACTCTTTACTTGGTCAACAGGTTTTCAATAGTCATTACACTTGGTGTAACAGATTAATTTTATGTTGAGTTAGAAGATTAATCGAGTATAATTAACTCTACAGAAGATCATTCAAGTACAATTAATTCTTTACTTGGGTCACAAGTTTTCAATAATTGTTACACTTAGCGTTACAGATTAGTTTTTATGTTGAGTTAGAAGATTAATCGAGTACCATTAACTCTTTAGAAGATGAATCGAGTACAATTAACTCTTTACTTGGTCAACAAGTTTTCAATAATTGTTACACTTAGAGTTACGGATTAGTGTTATGTTGAGTTAGAAGATTAATTGAGTACCATTAACACTTTAGAAGATGAATCGAGTACAATTAACTGTTTACTTGGTCAATAAGTTTTCAATAATCGTTACACTTAGGGTTACAGATTAGTTTTATGTTGAGTTAGAAGCTTAATCGAGTACCATTAACGCTTTAGAAGATGAATCGAGTACAATTAACTCTTTTCTTGGTCAAGAAGTTTTCCATAATAGTTACACTTAAATGTACAGATTAGGTTTTTGTTGAGTTTGAAAATTATTCGAGTGTCATTAATTCTTTAGAAGATGAATCGAGTACAATTAACTCTTTACTTGGTAATCAAGTTTTCAATAATTATTACACTTAGAGTTACGTATTAGTTTAATGTTGAGTTAGAAGATTATTTGAGAAAAATTAACAGTTTGGAAGATTATTCGAATACAATTAACTCCTTACTTGGTCAACAAGTTTTCAATAGTCATTACACTTGGAGTTACAGATTAATTTTATGTTGAGTTAGAAGATTAATCGAGTAAAATTAACTCTACAGAAAATGATTCAAGTACAATTAATTCTTTACTTGGTTAACAAGTTTTCAATAATCGTTACACTTAGAGTTACAGATTAGTTTTTTGTTGAGTTAGAAGATTAATTGAGTACCATTAACTCTTTAGAAGATGAATCGAGTACAATTAACTGTTTACTTGGTCAATAAGTTTTCAATAATCCTTACACTTAGGGTTACAGATTAGTTTTATGTTGAGTTAGAAGATTAATCGAGTACCATTAACTCTTTAGAAGATGAATCGAGTATAATTAACTCTTTTCTTGGTCAACAAGTTTTCTATAATAGTTACACTTTGGGTTACAGATTAGTTTTATATTGAGTTAGAAGATTAATCGAGTACCATTAACTCTTTGGAAGATGAATCGAGTATAATTAACTCTTTTCTTGGTCAACAAGTTTTCTATAATAGTTACACTTTGGGTTACAGATTAGTTTTATATTGAGTTAGAAGATTAATCGAGTACCATTAACTCTTTGGAAGATGAATCGAGTATAATTAACTCTTTTCTTGGTCAACAAGTTTTCTATAATAGTTACACTTTGGGTTAGAGATTAGTTTTATATTGAGTGAGAAGATTAATCGAGTACCATTAACTCTTTTGAAGATGAATCGAGTATAATTAACTCTTTTCTTGGTCAACAAGTTTTCTATATAATAGTTACACCTAGATTTAAAGATTAGGTTTATGTTGAGTGAGAAAATTATTCTTGTACCATTAATTCTTTAGAAGATGAATCGAATACAATTAACTCTTTACTTGGTAATCAAGTTTTCAATAATCATTACACTTAGAGTTACGTATTAGTTTTATGTTGAGTTAGAAGATTATTTTAGTAAAATTAACTCTTTACGTGGTCAACAAGTTTTCAATAATCATTACACTTGGAGTTACAGATTACTTTTATGTTGAGTTACAAGGTTAATTGAGTACCATTAACTCTTTAGAAGATGAATCGAGTACGATTAACTCTTTACTTGGTCAACAAGTTTTCAATAATCGTTACACATAGAGTTACATATTATTTTTATGTTGAGTTAGAAGATTAATCGAGTACCATTAACTCTTTAGAAGATGAATCGAGTACAATTAACTCTTTACTTGGCCAACAAGTTTTCAATAATTGTTACACTTAGAGTTACGGATTAGTGTTATGTTGAGTTAGAAGATTAATCGAGTACCATTAACTCTTTAGAAGATGAATCGAGTATAATTAACTCTTTTCTTGGTCAACAAGTTTTCTATAATAGTTACACTTTGGGTTACAGATTAGTTTTATATTGAGTTAGAAGATTAATCGAGTACCATTAACTCTTTGGAAGATGAATCGAGTATAATTAACTCTTTTCTTGGTCAACAAGTTTTCTATAATAGTTACACTTTGGGTTACAGATTAGTTTTATATTGAGTTAGAAGATTAATCGAGTACCATTAACTCTTTGGAAGATGAATCGAGTATAATTAACTCTTTTCTTGGTCAACAAGTTTTCTATAATAGTTACACTTTGGGTTAGAGATTAGTTTTATATTGAGTGAGAAGATTAATCGAGTACCATTAACTCTTTTGAAGATGAATCGAGTATAATTAACTCTTTTCTTGGTCAACAAGTTTTCTATATAATAGTTACACCTAGATTTAAAGATTAGGTTTATGTTGAGTGAGAAAATTATTCTTGTACCATTAATTCTTTAGAAGATGAATCGAATACAATTAACTCTTTACTTGGTAATCAAGTTTTCAATAATCATTACACTTAGAGTTACGTATTAGTTTTATGTTGAGTTAGAAGATTATTTTAGTAAAATTAACTCTTTACGTGGTCAACAAGTTTTCAATAATCATTACACTTGGAGTTACAGATTACTTTTATGTTGAGTTACAAGGTTAATTGAGTACCATTAACTCTTTAGAAGATGAATCGAGTACGATTAACTCTTTACTTGGTCAACAAGTTTTCAATAATCGTTACACATAGAGTTACATATTATTTTTATGTTGAGTTAGAAGATTAATCGAGTACCATTAACTCTTTAGAAGATGAATCGAGTACAATTAACTCTTTACTTGGCCAACAAGTTTTCAATAATTGTTACACTTAGAGTTACGGATTAGTGTTATGTTGAGTTAGAAGATTAATCGAGTACCATTAACTCTTTAGAAGATGAATCGAGTATAATTAACTCTTTTCTTGGTCAACAAGTTTTCTATAATAGTTACACTTTGGGTTACAGATTAGTTTTATATTGAGTTAGAAGATTAATCGAGTACCATTAACTCTTTGGAAGATGAATCGAGTATAATTAACTCTTTTCTTGGTCAACAAGTTTTCTATAATAGTTACACTTTGGGTTACAGATTAGTTTTATATTGAGTTAGAAGATTAATCGAGTACCATTAACTCTTTGGAAGATGAATCGAGTATAATTAACTCTTTTCTTGGTCAACAAGTTTTCTATAATAGTTACACTTTGGGTTAGAGATTAGTTTTATATTGAGTGAGAAGATTAATCGAGTACCATTAACTCTTTTGAAGATGAATCGAGTATAATTAACTCTTTTCTTGGTCAACAAGTTTTCTATATAATAGTTACACCTAGATTTAAAGATTAGGTTTATGTTGAGTGAGAAAATTATTCTTGTACCATTAATTCTTTAGAAGATGAATCGAATACAATTAACTCTTTACTTGGTAATCAAGTTTTCAATAATCATTACACTTAGAGTTACGTATTAGTTTTATGTTGAGTTAGAAGATTATTTTAGTAAAATTAACTCTTTACGTGGTCAACAAGTTTTCAATAATCATTACACTTGGAGTTACAGATTACTTTTATGTTGAGTTACAAGGTTAATTGAGTACCATTAACTCTTTAGAAGATGAATCGAGTACGATTAACTCTTTACTTGGTCAACAAGTTTTCAATAATCGTTACACATAGAGTTACATATTATTTTTATGTTGAGTTAGAAGATTAATCGAGTACCATTAACTCTTTAGAAGATGAATCGAGTACAATTAACTCTTTACTTGGCCAACAAGTTTTCAATAATTGTTACACTTAGAGTTACGGATTAGTGTTATGTTGAGTTAGAAGATTAATCGAGTACCATTAACTCTTTAGAAGATGAATCGAGTATAATTAACTCTTTTCTTGGTCAACAAGTTTTCTATAATAGTTACACTTTGGGTTACAGATTAGTTTTATATTGAGTTAGAAGATTAATCGAGTACCATTAACTCTTTGGAAGATGAATCGAGTATAATTAACTCTTTTCTTGGTCAACAAGTTTTCTATAATAGTTACACTTTGGGTTACAGATTAGTTTTATATTGAGTTAGAAGATTAATCGAGTACCATTAACTCTTTGGAAGATGAATCGAGTATAATTAACTCTTTTCTTGGTCAACAAGTTTTCTATAATAGTTACACTTTGGGTTAGAGATTAGTTTTATATTGAGTGAGAAGATTAATCGAGTACCATTAACTCTTTTGAAGATGAATCGAGTATAATTAACTCTTTTCTTGGTCAACAAGTTTTCTATATAATAGTTACACCTAGATTTAAAGATTAGGTTTATGTTGAGTGAGAAAATTATTCTTGTACCATTAATTCTTTAGAAGATGAATCGAATACAATTAACTCTTTACTTGGTAATCAAGTTTTCAATAATCATTACACTTAGAGTTACGTATTAGTTTTATGTTGAGTTAGAAGATTATTTTAGTAAAATTAACTCTTTACGTGGTCAACAAGTTTTCAATAATCATTACACTTGGAGTTACAGATTACTTTTATGTTGAGTTACAAGGTTAATTGAGTACCATTAACTCTTTAGAAGATGAATCGAGTACGATTAACTCTTTACTTGGTCAACAAGTTTTCAATAATCGTTACACATAGAGTTACATATTATTTTTATGTTGAGTTAGAAGATTAATCGAGTACCATTAACTCTTTAGAAGATGAATCGAGTACAATTAACTCTTTACTTGGCCAACAAGTTTTCAATAATTGTTACACTTAGAGTTACGGATTAGTGTTATGTTGAGTTAGAAGATTAATCGAGTACCATTAACTCTTTAGAAGATGAATCGAGTATAATTAACTCTTTTCTTGGTCAACAAGTTTTCTATAATAGTTACACTTTGGGTTACAGATTAGTTTTATATTGAGTTAGAAGATTAATCGAGTACCATTAACTCTTTGGAAGATGAATCGAGTATAATTAACTCTTTTCTTGGTCAACAAGTTTTCTATAATAGTTACACTTTGGGTTACAGATTAGTTTTATATTGAGTTAGAAGATTAATCGAGTACCATTAACTCTTTGGAAGATGAATCGAGTATAATTAACTCTTTTCTTGGTCAACAAGTTTTCTATAATAGTTACACTTTGGGTTAGAGATTAGTTTTATATTGAGTGAGAAGATTAATCGAGTACCATTAACTCTTTTGAAGATGAATCGAGTATAATTAACTCTTTTCTTGGTCAACAAGTTTTCTATATAATAGTTACACCTAGATTTAAAGATTAGGTTTATGTTGAGTGAGAAAATTATTCTTGTACCATTAATTCTTTAGAAGATGAATCGAATACAATTAACTCTTTACTTGGTAATCAAGTTTTCAATAATCATTACACTTAGAGTTACGTATTAGTTTTATGTTGAGTTAGAAGATTATTTTAGTAAAATTAACTCTTTACGTGGTCAACAAGTTTTCAATAATCATTACACTTGGAGTTACAGATTACTTTTATGTTGAGTTACAAGGTTAATTGAGTACCATTAACTCTTTAGAAGATGAATCGAGTACGATTAACTCTTTACTTGGTCAACAAGTTTTCAATAATCGTTACACATAGAGTTACATATTATTTTTATGTTGAGTTAGAAGATTAATCGAGTACCATTAACTCTTTAGAAGATGAATCGAGTACAATTAACTCTTTACTTGGCCAACAAGTTTTCAATAATTGTTACACTTAGAGTTACGGATTAGTGTTATGTTGAGTTAGAAGATTAATCGAGTACCATTAACTCTTTAGAAGATGAATCGAGTATAATTAACTCTTTTCTTGGTCAACAAGTTTTCTATAATAGTTACACTTTGGGTTACAGATTAGTTTTATATTGAGTTAGAAGATTAATCGAGTACCATTAACTCTTTGGAAGATGAATCGAGTATAATTAACTCTTTTCTTGGTCAACAAGTTTTCTATAATAGTTACACTTTGGGTTACAGATTAGTTTTATATTGAGTTAGAAGATTAATCGAGTACCATTAACTCTTTGGAAGATGAATCGAGTATAATTAACTCTTTTCTTGGTCAACAAGTTTTCTATAATAGTTACACTTTGGGTTAGAGATTAGTTTTATATTGAGTGAGAAGATTAATCGAGTACCATTAACTCTTTTGAAGATGAATCGAGTATAATTAACTCTTTTCTTGGTCAACAAGTTTTCTATATAATAGTTACACCTAGATTTAAAGATTAGGTTTATGTTGAGTGAGAAAATTATTCTTGTACCATTAATTCTTTAGAAGATGAATCGAATACAATTAACTCTTTACTTGGTAATCAAGTTTTCAATAATCATTACACTTAGAGTTACGTATTAGTTTTATGTTGAGTTAGAAGATTATTTTAGTAAAATTAACTCTTTACGTGGTCAACAAGTTTTCAATAATCATTACACTTGGAGTTACAGATTACTTTTATGTTGAGTTACAAGGTTAATTGAGTACCATTAACTCTTTAGAAGATGAATCGAGTACGATTAACTCTTTACTTGGTCAACAAGTTTTCAATAATCGTTACACATAGAGTTACATATTATTTTTATGTTGAGTTAGAAGATTAATCGAGTACCATTAACTCTTTAGAAGATGAATCGAGTACAATTAACTCTTTACTTGGCCAACAAGTTTTCAATAATTGTTACACTTAGAGTTACGGATTAGTGTTATGTTGAGTTAGAAGATTAATCGAGTACCATTAACTCTTTAGAAGATGAATCGAGTATAATTAACTCTTTTCTTGGTCAACAAGTTTTCTATAATAGTTACACTTTGGGTTACAGATTAGTTTTATATTGAGTTAGAAGATTAATCGAGTACCATTAACTCTTTGGAAGATGAATCGAGTATAATTAACTCTTTTCTTGGTCAACAAGTTTTCTATAATAGTTACACTTTGGGTTACAGATTAGTTTTATATTGAGTTAGAAGATTAATCGAGTACCATTAACTCTTTGGAAGATGAATCGAGTATAATTAACTCTTTTCTTGGTCAACAAGTTTTCTATAATAGTTACACTTTGGGTTAGAGATTAGTTTTATATTGAGTGAGAAGATTAATCGAGTACCATTAACTCTTTTGAAGATGAATCGAGTATAATTAACTCTTTTCTTGGTCAACAAGTTTTCTATATAATAGTTACACCTAGATTTAAAGATTAGGTTTATGTTGAGTGAGAAAATTATTCTTGTACCATTAATTCTTTAGAAGATGAATCGAATACAATTAACTCTTTACTTGGTAATCAAGTTTTCAATAATCATTACACTTAGAGTTACGTATTAGTTTTATGTTGAGTTAGAAGATTATTTTAGTAAAATTAACTCTTTACGTGGTCAACAAGTTTTCAATAATCATTACACTTGGAGTTACAGATTACTTTTATGTTGAGTTACAAGGTTAATTGAGTACCATTAACTCTTTAGAAGATGAATCGAGTACGATTAACTCTTTACTTGGTCAACAAGTTTTCAATAATCGTTACACATAGAGTTACATATTATTTTTATGTTGAGTTAGAAGATTAATCGAGTACCATTAACTCTTTAGAAGATGAATCGAGTACAATTAACTCTTTACTTGGCCAACAAGTTTTCAATAATTGTTACACTTAGAGTTACGGATTAGTGTTATGTTGAGTTAGAAGATTAATCGAGTACCATTAACTCTTTAGAAGATGAATCGAGTATAATTAACTCTTTTCTTGGTCAACAAGTTTTCTATAATAGTTACACTTTGGGTTACAGATTAGTTTTATATTGAGTTAGAAGATTAATCGAGTACCATTAACTCTTTGGAAGATGAATCGAGTATAATTAACTCTTTTCTTGGTCAACAAGTTTTCTATAATAGTTACACTTTGGGTTACAGATTAGTTTTATATTGAGTTAGAAGATTAATCGAGTACCATTAACTCTTTGGAAGATGAATCGAGTATAATTAACTCTTTTCTTGGTCAACAAGTTTTCTATAATAGTTACACTTTGGGTTAGAGATTAGTTTTATATTGAGTGAGAAGATTAATCGAGTACCATTAACTCTTTTGAAGATGAATCGAGTATAATTAACTCTTTTCTTGGTCAACAAGTTTTCTATATAATAGTTACACCTAGATTTAAAGATTAGGTTTATGTTGAGTGAGAAAATTATTCTTGTACCATTAATTCTTTAGAAGATGAATCGAATACAATTAACTCTTTACTTGGTAATCAAGTTTTCAATAATCATTACACTTAGAGTTACGTATTAGTTTTATGTTGAGTTAGAAGATTATTTTAGTAAAATTAACTCTTTACGTGGTCAACAAGTTTTCAATAATCATTACACTTGGAGTTACAGATTACTTTTATGTTGAGTTACAAGGTTAATTGAGTACCATTAACTCTTTAGAAGATGAATCGAGTACGATTAACTCTTTACTTGGTCAACAAGTTTTCAATAATCGTTACACATAGAGTTACATATTATTTTTATGTTGAGTTAGAAGATTAATCGAGTACCATTAACTCTTTAGAAGATGAATCGAGTACAATTAACTCTTTACTTGGCCAACAAGTTTTCAATAATTGTTACACTTAGAGTTACGGATTAGTGTTATGTTGAGTTAGAAGATTAATCGAGTACCATTAACTCTTTAGAAGATGAATCGAGTATAATTAACTCTTTTCTTGGTCAACAAGTTTTCTATAATAGTTACACTTTGGGTTACAGATTAGTTTTATATTGAGTTAGAAGATTAATCGAGTACCATTAACTCTTTGGAAGATGAATCGAGTATAATTAACTCTTTTCTTGGTCAACAAGTTTTCTATAATAGTTACACTTTGGGTTACAGATTAGTTTTATATTGAGTTAGAAGATTAATCGAGTACCATTAACTCTTTGGAAGATGAATCGAGTATAATTAACTCTTTTCTTGGTCAACAAGTTTTCTATAATAGTTACACTTTGGGTTAGAGATTAGTTTTATATTGAGTGAGAAGATTAATCGAGTACCATTAACTCTTTTGAAGATGAATCGAGTATAATTAACTCTTTTCTTGGTCAACAAGTTTTCTATATAATAGTTACACCTAGATTTAAAGATTAGGTTTATGTTGAGTGAGAAAATTATTCTTGTACCATTAATTCTTTAGAAGATGAATCGAATACAATTAACTCTTTACTTGGTAATCAAGTTTTCAATAATCATTACACTTAGAGTTACGTATTAGTTTTATGTTGAGTTAGAAGATTATTTTAGTAAAATTAACTCTTTACGTGGTCAACAAGTTTTCAATAATCATTACACTTGGAGTTACAGATTACTTTTATGTTGAGTTACAAGGTTAATTGAGTACCATTAACTCTTTAGAAGATGAATCGAGTACGATTAACTCTTTACTTGGTCAACAAGTTTTCAATAATCGTTACACATAGAGTTACATATTATTTTTATGTTGAGTTAGAAGATTAATCGAGTACCATTAACTCTTTAGAAGATGAATCGAGTACAATTAACTCTTTACTTGGCCAACAAGTTTTCAATAATTGTTACACTTAGAGTTACGGATTAGTGTTATGTTGAGTTAGAAGATTAATCGAGTACCATTAACTCTTTAGAAGATGAATCGAGTATAATTAACTCTTTTCTTGGTCAACAAGTTTTCTATAATAGTTACACTTTGGGTTACAGATTAGTTTTATATTGAGTTAGAAGATTAATCGAGTACCATTAACTCTTTGGAAGATGAATCGAGTATAATTAACTCTTTTCTTGGTCAACAAGTTTTCTATAATAGTTACACTTTGGGTTACAGATTAGTTTTATATTGAGTTAGAAGATTAATCGAGTACCATTAACTCTTTGGAAGATGAATCGAGTATAATTAACTCTTTTCTTGGTCAACAAGTTTTCTATAATAGTTACACTTTGGGTTAGAGATTAGTTTTATATTGAGTGAGAAGATTAATCGAGTACCATTAACTCTTTTGAAGATGAATCGAGTATAATTAACTCTTTTCTTGGTCAACAAGTTTTCTATATAATAGTTACACCTAGATTTAAAGATTAGGTTTATGTTGAGTGAGAAAATTATTCTTGTACCATTAATTCTTTAGAAGATGAATCGAATACAATTAACTCTTTACTTGGTAATCAAGTTTTCAATAATCATTACACTTAGAGTTACGTATTAGTTTTATGTTGAGTTAGAAGATTATTTTAGTAAAATTAACTCTTTACGTGGTCAACAAGTTTTCAATAATCATTACACTTGGAGTTACAGATTACTTTTATGTTGAGTTACAAGGTTAATTGAGTACCATTAACTCTTTAGAAGATGAATCGAGTACGATTAACTCTTTACTTGGTCAACAAGTTTTCAATAATCGTTACACATAGAGTTACATATTATTTTTATGTTGAGTTAGAAGATTAATCGAGTACCATTAACTCTTTAGAAGATGAATCGAGTACAATTAACTCTTTACTTGGCCAACAAGTTTTCAATAATTGTTACACTTAGAGTTACGGATTAGTGTTATGTTGAGTTAGAAGATTAATCGAGTACCATTAACTCTTTAGAAGATGAATCGAGTATAATTAACTCTTTTCTTGGTCAACAAGTTTTCTATAATAGTTACACTTTGGGTTACAGATTAGTTTTATATTGAGTTAGAAGATTAATCGAGTACCATTAACTCTTTGGAAGATGAATCGAGTATAATTAACTCTTTTCTTGGTCAACAAGTTTTCTATAATAGTTACACTTTGGGTTACAGATTAGTTTTATATTGAGTTAGAAGATTAATCGAGTACCATTAACTCTTTGGAAGATGAATCGAGTATAATTAACTCTTTTCTTGGTCAACAAGTTTTCTATAATAGTTACACTTTGGGTTAGAGATTAGTTTTATATTGAGTGAGAAGATTAATCGAGTACCATTAACTCTTTTGAAGATGAATCGAGTATAATTAACTCTTTTCTTGGTCAACAAGTTTTCTATATAATAGTTACACCTAGATTTAAAGATTAGGTTTATGTTGAGTGAGAAAATTATTCTTGTACCATTAATTCTTTAGAAGATGAATCGAATACAATTAACTCTTTACTTGGTAATCAAGTTTTCAATAATCATTACACTTAGAGTTACGTATTAGTTTTATGTTGAGTTAGAAGATTATTTTAGTAAAATTAACTCTTTACGTGGTCAACAAGTTTTCAATAATCATTACACTTGGAGTTACAGATTACTTTTATGTTGAGTTACAAGGTTAATTGAGTACCATTAACTCTTTAGAAGATGAATCGAGTACGATTAACTCTTTACTTGGTCAACAAGTTTTCAATAATCGTTACACATAGAGTTACATATTATTTTTATGTTGAGTTAGAAGATTAATCGAGTACCATTAACTCTTTAGAAGATGAATCGAGTACAATTAACTCTTTACTTGGCCAACAAGTTTTCAATAATTGTTACACTTAGAGTTACGGATTAGTGTTATGTTGAGTTAGAAGATTAATCGAGTACCATTAACTCTTTAGAAGATGAATCGAGTATAATTAACTCTTTTCTTGGTCAACAAGTTTTCTATAATAGTTACACTTTGGGTTACAGATTAGTTTTATATTGAGTTAGAAGATTAATCGAGTACCATTAACTCTTTGGAAGATGAATCGAGTATAATTAACTCTTTTCTTGGTCAACAAGTTTTCTATAATAGTTACACTTTGGGTTACAGATTAGTTTTATATTGAGTTAGAAGATTAATCGAGTACCATTAACTCTTTGGAAGATGAATCGAGTATAATTAACTCTTTTCTTGGTCAACAAGTTTTCAATAATCATTACACTTGGAGTTACAGATTAGTTTTATGTTGAGTTAGAAGGTTAATCGAGTACTATTAACTCTTTAGAAGATGAATCGAGTATGATTAACACTTTACTTGGTCAACAAGTTTTCAAAAATCGTTACACTTAGAGTTACATATTAGTTTTATGTTGAGTTACAAGATTAATCGAGTACCATTAACTCTTTAGAAGATGAATCGAGTATAATTAACTCTTTAATTGGTCAACAAGTTTTCAATAATCGTTACAATTAGAGTTACATAATAGTTTTATGTTGAGTTAGAAGATTAATCGAGTACCATTAACTCGTTAGAAGATGAATCGAGTATGATTAACTCTTTTCTTAGTCAACAAGTTCTTTTCTTAGTCAACAAATTTTCTATAATAGTTACAGTTTGATTTACGGATTAATTTTATTTTGAGTTGGAAAATTATTCGAGTACAATTAACTCTTTAGAAGATGAATCGAGTACAATTAACTCTTTACTTGGCAATCAAGTTTTCAATAATCATTACACTTAGAGTTACGTATTAGTTTTATGTTGAGTTAGAAGATTATTCGAGAAAAATTAACTGTTAGAATATTATTCGAATACAATTAACTCTTTACTTGGTCAACAGGTTTTCAATAGTCATTACACTTGGTGTAACAGATTAATTTTATGTTGAGTTAGAAGATTAATCGAGTATAATTAACTCTACAGAAGATCATTCAAGTACAATTAATTCTTTACTTGGGTCACAAGTTTTCAATAATTGTTACACTTAGCGTTACAAATTAGTTTTATGTTGAGTTAGAAGATTAA
The DNA here is from genome assembly GCA_954870855.1 of Scutellaria minor. NCBI lineage: Eukaryota > Viridiplantae > Streptophyta > Magnoliopsida > Lamiales > Lamiaceae > Scutellaria > Scutellaria minor. The sequence goes on from OX940737.1 coordinate 11,729,084, forward strand.
TCGAATACCATTAACTCTTTAGAAGATGAATCGAGTACAATTAACTCTTTACTTGGTCAACAAGTTTTCAATAATCGTTACACTTAGTGTTACGGATTACTGTTATGTTGAGTTAGAAGATTAATTGAGTACAATTAACTGTTTACTTGGTCAATAAGTTTTCACTAATCGTTACACTTGGGGTTACAGATTAGTTTTATGTTGAGTTAGAAGGTTAATCGAGTACCATTAACTCTTTAGAAGATGAATCGAGTATAATTAACTCTTTTCTTGGTCAACAAGTTTTCTATAATAGTTACACTTCGATTTACAGATTAGGTTTATGTTGAGTTAGAAAATTATTCGAGTACCATTAATTCTTTAGAAGATGAATCGAGTACAATTAACTCTTCACTTGGTAATCAAGTTTTCAATAATCATTACACTTAGAGTTACGTATTAGTTTTATGTTGAGTTAGAAGATAATTTGAGTAAAATTAACTCTTTAGAAGATTATTCGAGTACAATTAACTCTTTACTTGGTCAACAAGTTTTCAATAATTGTTACACTTTCGGTTACAGATTAGTTCTATATTGAGTTAGAAGATTAATCGAGTACCATTAACTCTTTAGAAGATGAATCGAGTATAATTAACTCTTTTCTTGGTCAACAAGTTTTCTATAATAGTTATACTTTGGGTTACAGATTAGGTTTATGCTGAGTTAGAAGATTAATCGAGTACCATTAACTCTTTAGAAGATGAATCGAGTATAATTAACTCTTTTCTTGGTCAACAAGTTTTCTATAATAGTTACACTTAGATTTACAGATTAGGTTTATGTTGAGTTAGAAAATTATTCGAGTACCATTAATTCTTTAGAAGATGAATTGAGTACAATTAACTCTTTACTTGGTAATAAAGTTTTCAATAATCTTTACACTTAGAGTTACGTATTAGTTTTATGTTGAGTTAGAAGATAATTTGAGTAAAATTAACTCTTTAGAAGATTATTCGAGTACAATTAACTCTTTACTTGGTCAAAAAGTTTTCAATAATCATTACACTTGGAGTTACAGATTAGTTTTATGTTGAGTTAGAAGGTTAATTGAGTACCATTAACTCTTTAGAAGATGAATCGAGTACGATTAACTCTTTACTTGGTCAACAAGTTTTCAATAATCATTACACTTGGAGTTACAGATTAGTTTTATGTTGAGTTAGAAGATTAATCGAGTACCATTAACTCTTTAAAAGATGAATTGAGTACAATTAACTCTTTACTTGGTCAACAAGTTTACAACAATTGTTACACTTTAGGTTACAGATTAGTTTTATATTGAGTTAGAAGATTAATCGAGTACCATTAACTCTTTAGAAGATGAATCGAGTACAATTAACTCTTTACTTGGTCAACAAGTTTTCAATAATCATTACACTTGGAGTTACAGATTAGTTTTATGTTGAGTTAGAAGGTTAATCGAGTACTATTAACTCTTTAGAAGATGAATCGAGTATGATTAACACTTTACTTGGTCAACAAGTTTTCAAAAATCGTTACACTTAGAGTTACATATTAGTTTTATGTTGAGTTACAAGATTAATCGAGTACCATTAACTCTTTAGAAGATGAATCGAGTATAATTAACTCTTTAATTGGTCAACAAGTTTTCAATAATCGTTACAATTAGAGTTACATAATAGTTTTATGTTGAGTTAGAAGATTAATCGAGTACCATTAACTCGTTAGAAGATGAATCGAGTATGATTAACTCTTTTCTTAGTCAACAAGTTCTTTTCTTAGTCAACAAATTTTCTATAATAGTTACAGTTAGATTTACGGATTAATTTTATTTTGAGTTGGAAAATTATTTGAGTACAATTAACTCTTTAGAAGATGAATTGAGTACAATTAACTCTTTACTTGGCAATCAAGTTTTCAATAATCATTACACTTAGAGTTACGTATTAGTTTTATGTTGAGTTAGAAGATTATTCGAGAAAAATTAACTGTTTAGAATATTATTCGAATACAATTAACTCTTTACTTGGTCAACAGGTTTTCAATAGTCATTACACTTGGTGTAACAGATTAATTTTATGTTGAGTTAGAAGATTAATCGAGTATAATTAACTCTACAGAAGATCATTCAAGTACAATTAATTCTTTACTTGGGTCACAAGTTTTCAATAATTGTTACACTTAGCGTTACAGATTAGTTTTTATGTTGAGTTAGAAGATTAATCGAGTACCATTAACTCTTTAGAAGATGAATCGAGTACAATTAACTCTTTACTTGGTCAACAAGTTTTCAATAATTGTTACACTTAGAGTTACGGATTAGTGTTATGTTGAGTTAGAAGATTAATTGAGTACCATTAACACTTTAGAAGATGAATCGAGTACAATTAACTGTTTACTTGGTCAATAAGTTTTCAATAATCGTTACACTTAGGGTTACAGATTAGTTTTATGTTGAGTTAGAAGCTTAATCGAGTACCATTAACGCTTTAGAAGATGAATCGAGTACAATTAACTCTTTTCTTGGTCAAGAAGTTTTCCATAATAGTTACACTTAAATGTACAGATTAGGTTTTTGTTGAGTTTGAAAATTATTCGAGTGTCATTAATTCTTTAGAAGATGAATCGAGTACAATTAACTCTTTACTTGGTAATCAAGTTTTCAATAATTATTACACTTAGAGTTACGTATTAGTTTAATGTTGAGTTAGAAGATTATTTGAGAAAAATTAACAGTTTGGAAGATTATTCGAATACAATTAACTCCTTACTTGGTCAACAAGTTTTCAATAGTCATTACACTTGGAGTTACAGATTAATTTTATGTTGAGTTAGAAGATTAATCGAGTAAAATTAACTCTACAGAAAATGATTCAAGTACAATTAATTCTTTACTTGGTTAACAAGTTTTCAATAATCGTTACACTTAGAGTTACAGATTAGTTTTTTGTTGAGTTAGAAGATTAATTGAGTACCATTAACTCTTTAGAAGATGAATCGAGTACAATTAACTGTTTACTTGGTCAATAAGTTTTCAATAATCCTTACACTTAGGGTTACAGATTAGTTTTATGTTGAGTTAGAAGATTAATCGAGTACCATTAACTCTTTAGAAGATGAATCGAGTATAATTAACTCTTTTCTTGGTCAACAAGTTTTCTATAATAGTTACACTTTGGGTTACAGATTAGTTTTATATTGAGTTAGAAGATTAATCGAGTACCATTAACTCTTTGGAAGATGAATCGAGTATAATTAACTCTTTTCTTGGTCAACAAGTTTTCTATAATAGTTACACTTTGGGTTACAGATTAGTTTTATATTGAGTTAGAAGATTAATCGAGTACCATTAACTCTTTGGAAGATGAATCGAGTATAATTAACTCTTTTCTTGGTCAACAAGTTTTCTATAATAGTTACACTTTGGGTTAGAGATTAGTTTTATATTGAGTGAGAAGATTAATCGAGTACCATTAACTCTTTTGAAGATGAATCGAGTATAATTAACTCTTTTCTTGGTCAACAAGTTTTCTATATAATAGTTACACCTAGATTTAAAGATTAGGTTTATGTTGAGTGAGAAAATTATTCTTGTACCATTAATTCTTTAGAAGATGAATCGAATACAATTAACTCTTTACTTGGTAATCAAGTTTTCAATAATCATTACACTTAGAGTTACGTATTAGTTTTATGTTGAGTTAGAAGATTATTTTAGTAAAATTAACTCTTTACGTGGTCAACAAGTTTTCAATAATCATTACACTTGGAGTTACAGATTACTTTTATGTTGAGTTACAAGGTTAATTGAGTACCATTAACTCTTTAGAAGATGAATCGAGTACGATTAACTCTTTACTTGGTCAACAAGTTTTCAATAATCGTTACACATAGAGTTACATATTATTTTTATGTTGAGTTAGAAGATTAATCGAGTACCATTAACTCTTTAGAAGATGAATCGAGTACAATTAACTCTTTACTTGGCCAACAAGTTTTCAATAATTGTTACACTTAGAGTTACGGATTAGTGTTATGTTGAGTTAGAAGATTAATCGAGTACCATTAACTCTTTAGAAGATGAATCGAGTATAATTAACTCTTTTCTTGGTCAACAAGTTTTCTATAATAGTTACACTTTGGGTTACAGATTAGTTTTATATTGAGTTAGAAGATTAATCGAGTACCATTAACTCTTTGGAAGATGAATCGAGTATAATTAACTCTTTTCTTGGTCAACAAGTTTTCTATAATAGTTACACTTTGGGTTACAGATTAGTTTTATATTGAGTTAGAAGATTAATCGAGTACCATTAACTCTTTGGAAGATGAATCGAGTATAATTAACTCTTTTCTTGGTCAACAAGTTTTCTATAATAGTTACACTTTGGGTTAGAGATTAGTTTTATATTGAGTGAGAAGATTAATCGAGTACCATTAACTCTTTTGAAGATGAATCGAGTATAATTAACTCTTTTCTTGGTCAACAAGTTTTCTATATAATAGTTACACCTAGATTTAAAGATTAGGTTTATGTTGAGTGAGAAAATTATTCTTGTACCATTAATTCTTTAGAAGATGAATCGAATACAATTAACTCTTTACTTGGTAATCAAGTTTTCAATAATCATTACACTTAGAGTTACGTATTAGTTTTATGTTGAGTTAGAAGATTATTTTAGTAAAATTAACTCTTTACGTGGTCAACAAGTTTTCAATAATCATTACACTTGGAGTTACAGATTACTTTTATGTTGAGTTACAAGGTTAATTGAGTACCATTAACTCTTTAGAAGATGAATCGAGTACGATTAACTCTTTACTTGGTCAACAAGTTTTCAATAATCGTTACACATAGAGTTACATATTATTTTTATGTTGAGTTAGAAGATTAATCGAGTACCATTAACTCTTTAGAAGATGAATCGAGTACAATTAACTCTTTACTTGGCCAACAAGTTTTCAATAATTGTTACACTTAGAGTTACGGATTAGTGTTATGTTGAGTTAGAAGATTAATCGAGTACCATTAACTCTTTAGAAGATGAATCGAGTATAATTAACTCTTTTCTTGGTCAACAAGTTTTCTATAATAGTTACACTTTGGGTTACAGATTAGTTTTATATTGAGTTAGAAGATTAATCGAGTACCATTAACTCTTTGGAAGATGAATCGAGTATAATTAACTCTTTTCTTGGTCAACAAGTTTTCTATAATAGTTACACTTTGGGTTACAGATTAGTTTTATATTGAGTTAGAAGATTAATCGAGTACCATTAACTCTTTGGAAGATGAATCGAGTATAATTAACTCTTTTCTTGGTCAACAAGTTTTCTATAATAGTTACACTTTGGGTTAGAGATTAGTTTTATATTGAGTGAGAAGATTAATCGAGTACCATTAACTCTTTTGAAGATGAATCGAGTATAATTAACTCTTTTCTTGGTCAACAAGTTTTCTATATAATAGTTACACCTAGATTTAAAGATTAGGTTTATGTTGAGTGAGAAAATTATTCTTGTACCATTAATTCTTTAGAAGATGAATCGAATACAATTAACTCTTTACTTGGTAATCAAGTTTTCAATAATCATTACACTTAGAGTTACGTATTAGTTTTATGTTGAGTTAGAAGATTATTTTAGTAAAATTAACTCTTTACGTGGTCAACAAGTTTTCAATAATCATTACACTTGGAGTTACAGATTACTTTTATGTTGAGTTACAAGGTTAATTGAGTACCATTAACTCTTTAGAAGATGAATCGAGTACGATTAACTCTTTACTTGGTCAACAAGTTTTCAATAATCGTTACACATAGAGTTACATATTATTTTTATGTTGAGTTAGAAGATTAATCGAGTACCATTAACTCTTTAGAAGATGAATCGAGTACAATTAACTCTTTACTTGGCCAACAAGTTTTCAATAATTGTTACACTTAGAGTTACGGATTAGTGTTATGTTGAGTTAGAAGATTAATCGAGTACCATTAACTCTTTAGAAGATGAATCGAGTATAATTAACTCTTTTCTTGGTCAACAAGTTTTCTATAATAGTTACACTTTGGGTTACAGATTAGTTTTATATTGAGTTAGAAGATTAATCGAGTACCATTAACTCTTTGGAAGATGAATCGAGTATAATTAACTCTTTTCTTGGTCAACAAGTTTTCTATAATAGTTACACTTTGGGTTACAGATTAGTTTTATATTGAGTTAGAAGATTAATCGAGTACCATTAACTCTTTGGAAGATGAATCGAGTATAATTAACTCTTTTCTTGGTCAACAAGTTTTCTATAATAGTTACACTTTGGGTTAGAGATTAGTTTTATATTGAGTGAGAAGATTAATCGAGTACCATTAACTCTTTTGAAGATGAATCGAGTATAATTAACTCTTTTCTTGGTCAACAAGTTTTCTATATAATAGTTACACCTAGATTTAAAGATTAGGTTTATGTTGAGTGAGAAAATTATTCTTGTACCATTAATTCTTTAGAAGATGAATCGAATACAATTAACTCTTTACTTGGTAATCAAGTTTTCAATAATCATTACACTTAGAGTTACGTATTAGTTTTATGTTGAGTTAGAAGATTATTTTAGTAAAATTAACTCTTTACGTGGTCAACAAGTTTTCAATAATCATTACACTTGGAGTTACAGATTACTTTTATGTTGAGTTACAAGGTTAATTGAGTACCATTAACTCTTTAGAAGATGAATCGAGTACGATTAACTCTTTACTTGGTCAACAAGTTTTCAATAATCGTTACACATAGAGTTACATATTATTTTTATGTTGAGTTAGAAGATTAATCGAGTACCATTAACTCTTTAGAAGATGAATCGAGTACAATTAACTCTTTACTTGGCCAACAAGTTTTCAATAATTGTTACACTTAGAGTTACGGATTAGTGTTATGTTGAGTTAGAAGATTAATCGAGTACCATTAACTCTTTAGAAGATGAATCGAGTATAATTAACTCTTTTCTTGGTCAACAAGTTTTCTATAATAGTTACACTTTGGGTTACAGATTAGTTTTATATTGAGTTAGAAGATTAATCGAGTACCATTAACTCTTTGGAAGATGAATCGAGTATAATTAACTCTTTTCTTGGTCAACAAGTTTTCTATAATAGTTACACTTTGGGTTACAGATTAGTTTTATATTGAGTTAGAAGATTAATCGAGTACCATTAACTCTTTGGAAGATGAATCGAGTATAATTAACTCTTTTCTTGGTCAACAAGTTTTCTATAATAGTTACACTTTGGGTTAGAGATTAGTTTTATATTGAGTGAGAAGATTAATCGAGTACCATTAACTCTTTTGAAGATGAATCGAGTATAATTAACTCTTTTCTTGGTCAACAAGTTTTCTATATAATAGTTACACCTAGATTTAAAGATTAGGTTTATGTTGAGTGAGAAAATTATTCTTGTACCATTAATTCTTTAGAAGATGAATCGAATACAATTAACTCTTTACTTGGTAATCAAGTTTTCAATAATCATTACACTTAGAGTTACGTATTAGTTTTATGTTGAGTTAGAAGATTATTTTAGTAAAATTAACTCTTTACGTGGTCAACAAGTTTTCAATAATCATTACACTTGGAGTTACAGATTACTTTTATGTTGAGTTACAAGGTTAATTGAGTACCATTAACTCTTTAGAAGATGAATCGAGTACGATTAACTCTTTACTTGGTCAACAAGTTTTCAATAATCGTTACACATAGAGTTACATATTATTTTTATGTTGAGTTAGAAGATTAATCGAGTACCATTAACTCTTTAGAAGATGAATCGAGTACAATTAACTCTTTACTTGGCCAACAAGTTTTCAATAATTGTTACACTTAGAGTTACGGATTAGTGTTATGTTGAGTTAGAAGATTAATCGAGTACCATTAACTCTTTAGAAGATGAATCGAGTATAATTAACTCTTTTCTTGGTCAACAAGTTTTCTATAATAGTTACACTTTGGGTTACAGATTAGTTTTATATTGAGTTAGAAGATTAATCGAGTACCATTAACTCTTTGGAAGATGAATCGAGTATAATTAACTCTTTTCTTGGTCAACAAGTTTTCTATAATAGTTACACTTTGGGTTACAGATTAGTTTTATATTGAGTTAGAAGATTAATCGAGTACCATTAACTCTTTGGAAGATGAATCGAGTATAATTAACTCTTTTCTTGGTCAACAAGTTTTCTATAATAGTTACACTTTGGGTTAGAGATTAGTTTTATATTGAGTGAGAAGATTAATCGAGTACCATTAACTCTTTTGAAGATGAATCGAGTATAATTAACTCTTTTCTTGGTCAACAAGTTTTCTATATAATAGTTACACCTAGATTTAAAGATTAGGTTTATGTTGAGTGAGAAAATTATTCTTGTACCATTAATTCTTTAGAAGATGAATCGAATACAATTAACTCTTTACTTGGTAATCAAGTTTTCAATAATCATTACACTTAGAGTTACGTATTAGTTTTATGTTGAGTTAGAAGATTATTTTAGTAAAATTAACTCTTTACGTGGTCAACAAGTTTTCAATAATCATTACACTTGGAGTTACAGATTACTTTTATGTTGAGTTACAAGGTTAATTGAGTACCATTAACTCTTTAGAAGATGAATCGAGTACGATTAACTCTTTACTTGGTCAACAAGTTTTCAATAATCGTTACACATAGAGTTACATATTATTTTTATGTTGAGTTAGAAGATTAATCGAGTACCATTAACTCTTTAGAAGATGAATCGAGTACAATTAACTCTTTACTTGGCCAACAAGTTTTCAATAATTGTTACACTTAGAGTTACGGATTAGTGTTATGTTGAGTTAGAAGATTAATCGAGTACCATTAACTCTTTAGAAGATGAATCGAGTATAATTAACTCTTTTCTTGGTCAACAAGTTTTCTATAATAGTTACACTTTGGGTTACAGATTAGTTTTATATTGAGTTAGAAGATTAATCGAGTACCATTAACTCTTTGGAAGATGAATCGAGTATAATTAACTCTTTTCTTGGTCAACAAGTTTTCTATAATAGTTACACTTTGGGTTACAGATTAGTTTTATATTGAGTTAGAAGATTAATCGAGTACCATTAACTCTTTGGAAGATGAATCGAGTATAATTAACTCTTTTCTTGGTCAACAAGTTTTCTATAATAGTTACACTTTGGGTTAGAGATTAGTTTTATATTGAGTTAGAAGATTAATCGAGTACCATTAACTCTTTTGAAGATGAATCGAGTATAATTAACTCTTTTCTTGGTCAACAAGTTTTCTATATAATAGTTACACCTAGATTTAAAGATTAGGTTTATGTTGAGTGAGAAAATTATTCTTGTACCATTAATTCTTTAGAAGATGAATTGAATACAATTAACTCTTTACTTGGTAATCAAGTTTTCAATAATCATTACTCTTAGAGTTACGTATTAGTTTTATGTTGAGTTAGAAGATTATTTTAGTAAAATTAACTCTTTACGTGGTCAACAAGTTTTCAATAATCATTACACTTGGAGTTACAGATTACTTTTATGTTGAGTTACAAGGTTAATTGAGTACCATTAACTCTTTAGAAGATGAATCGAGTACGATTAACTCTTTACTTGGTCAACACGTTTTCAATAATCGTTACACATAGAGTTACATATTATTTTTATGTTGAGTTAGAAGATTAATCGAGTACCATTAACTCTTTAGAAGATGAATCTAGTACAATTAACTCTTTACTTGGTCAACAAGTTTTCAATAATTGTTACACTTAGAGTTACGGATTAGTGTTATGTTGAGTTAGAAGATTAATTGAGTACCATTAACACTTTAGAAGATGAATCGAGTACAATTAACTCTTTACTTGGTCAATAAGTTTTCAATAATCGTTACACTTAGGGTTACAGATTAGTTTTATGTTGAGTTAGAAGCTTAATCGAGTACCATTAACGCTTTAGAAGATGAATCGAGTACAATTAACTCTTTTCTTGGTCAAGAAGTTTTCCATAATAGTTACACTTAAATGTACAGATTAGGTTTTTGTTGAGTTTGAAAATTATTCGAGTGTCATTAATTCTTTAGAAGATGAATCGAGTACAATTAACTCTTTACTTGGTAATCAAGTTTTCAATAATCATTACACTTAGAGTTACGTATTAGTTTAATGTTGAGTTAGAAGATTATTTGAGAAAAATTAACTGTTTAGAAGATTATTCGAATACAATTAACTCCTTACTTGGTCAACAAGTTTTCAATAGTCATTACACTTGGAGTTACAGATTAATTTTATGTTGAGTTAGAAGATTAATCGAGTAAAATTAACTCTACAGAAAATGATTCAAGTACAATTAATTCTTTACTTGGTTAACAAGTTTTCAATAATCGTTACACTTAGAGTTACAGATTAGTTTTTTGTTGAGTTAGAAGATTAATTGAGTACCATTAACTCTTTAGAAGATGAATCGAGTACAATTAACTGTTTACTTGGTCAATAAGTTTTCAATAATCCTTACACTTAGGGTTACAGATTAGTTTTATGTTGAGTTAGAAGATTAATCGAGTACCATTAACTCTTTAGAAGATGAATCGAGTATAATTAACTCTTTTCTTGGTCAACAAGTTTTCTATAATAGTTACACTTTGGGTTACAGATTAGTTTTATATTGAGTTAGAAGATTAATCGAGTACCATTAACTCTTTGGAAGATGAATCGAGTATAATTAACTCTTTTCTTGGTCAACAAGTTTTCTATAATAGTTACACTTTGGGTTACAGATTAGTTTTATATTGAGTTAGAAGATTAATCGAGTACCATTAACTCTTTGGAAGATGAATCGAGTATAATTAACTCTTTTCTTGGTCATCAAGTTTTCTATAATAGTTACACTTTGGGTTAGAGATTAGTTTTATATTGAGTTAGAAGATTAATCGAGTACCATTAACTCTTTTGAAGATGAATCGAGTATAATTAACTCTTTTCTTGGTCAACAAGTTTTCTATATAATAGTTACACCTAGATTTAAAGATTAGGTTTATGTTGAGTGAGAAAATTATTCTTGTACCATTAATTCTTTAGAAGATGAATCGAATACAATTAACTCTTTACTTGGTAATCAAGTTTTCAATAATCATTACACTTAGAGTTACGTATTAGTTTTATGTTGAGTTAGAAGATTATTTTAGTAAAATTAACTCTTTACGTGGTCAACAAGTTTTCAATAATCATTACACTTGGAGTTACAGATTACTTTTATGTTGAGTTACAAGGTTAATTGAGTACCATTAACTCTTTAGAAGATGAATCGAGTACGATTAACTCTTTACTTGGTCAACAAGTTTTCAATAATCGTTACACATAGAGTTACATATTATTTTTATGTTGAGTTAGAAGATTAATCGAGTACCATTAACTCTTTAGAAGATGAATCGAGTACAATTAACTCTTTACTTGGCCAACAAGTTTTCAATAATTGTTACACTTAGAGTTACGGATTAGTGTTATGTTGAGTTAGAAGATTAATTGAGTACCATTAACACTTTAGAAGATGAATCGAGTACAATTAACTGTTTACTTGGTCAATAAGTTTTCAATAATCGTTACACTTAGGGTTACAGATTAGTTTTATGTTGAGTTAGAAGCTTAATCGAGTACCATTAACGCTTTAGATGATGAATCGAGTACAATTAACTCTTTTCTTGGTCAAGAAGTTTTCCATAATAGTTACACTTAAATGTACAGATTAGGTTTTTGTTGAGTTTGAAAATTATTCGAGTGTCATTAATTCTTTAGAAGATGAATCGAGTACAATTAACTCTTTACTTGGTAATCAAGTTTTCAATAATCATTACACTTAGAGTTACGTATTAGTTTAATGATGAGTTAGAAGATTATTTGAGATAAATTAACTGTTTAGAAGATTATTCAAATACAATTAACTCCTTACTTGGTCAACAAGTTTTCAATAGTCATTACACTTGGAGTTACAGATTAATTTTATGTTGAGTTAGAAGATTAATCGAGTAAAATTAACTCTACAGAAAATGATTCAAGTACAATTAATTCTTTACTTGGTTAACAAGTTTTCAATAATCGTTACACTTAGAGTTACAGATTAGTTTTATGTTGAGTTAGAAGATTAATTGAGTACCATTAACTCTTTAGAAGATGAATCGAGTACAATTAACTGTTTACTTGGTCAATAAGTTTTCAATAATCATTACACTTAGGGTTACAGATTAGTTTTATGTTGAGTTAGAAGATTAATCGAGTACCATTAACTCTTTAGAAGATGAATCGAGTATAATTAACTCTTTTCTTGGTCAACAAGTTTTCTATAATAGTTACACTTTGGGTTACAGATTAGTTTTATATTGAGTTAGAAGATTAATCGAGTACCATTAACTCTTTGGAAGATGAATCGAGTATAATTAACTCTTTTCTTGGTCAACAAGTTTTCTATAATAGTTACACTTTGGGTTACAGATTAGTTTTATATTGAGTTAGAAGATTAATCGAGTACCATTAACTCTTTGGAAGATGAATCGAGTATAATTAACTCTTTTCTTGGTCAACAAGTTTTCTATAATAGTTACACTTTGGGTTAGAGATTAGTTTTATATTGAGTTAGAAGATTAATCGAGTACTATTAACTCTTTGGAAGATGAATCGAGTATAATTAACTCTTTTCTTGGTCAACAAGTTTTCTATAATAGTTACACTTTGGGTTACAGATTAGTTTTATATTGAGTTAGAAGATTAATCGAGTACCATTAACTCTTTTGAAGATGAATCGAGTATAATTAACTCTTTTCTTGGTCAACAAGTTTTCTATATAATAGTTACACCTAGATTTAAAGATTAGGTTTATGTTGAGTGAGAAAATTATTCTTGTACCATTAATTCTTTAGAAGATGAATCGAATACAATTAACTCTTTACTTGGTAATCAAGTTTTCTATAATAGTTACACTTTGGGTTAGAGATTAGTTTTATATTGAGTGAGAAGATTAATCGAGTACCATTAACTCTTTTGAAGATGAATCGAGTATAATTAACTCTTTTCTTGGTCAACAAGTTTTCTATATAATAGTTACACCTAGATTTAAAGATTAGGTTTATGTTGAGTGAGAAAATTATTCTTGTACCATTAATTCTTTAGAAGATGAATCGAATACAATTAACTCTTTACTTGGTAATCAAGTTTTCAATAATCATTACACTTAGAGTTACGTATTAGTTTTATGTTGAGTTAGAAGATTATTTTAGTAAAATTAACTCTTTACGTGGTCAACAAGTTTTCAATAATCATTACACTTGGAGTTACAGATTACTTTTATGTTGAGTTACAAGGTTAATTGAGTACCATTAACTCTTTAGAAGATGAATCGAGTACGATTAACTCTTTACTTGGTCAACAAGTTTTCAATAATCGTTACACATAGAGTTACATATTATTTTTATGTTGAGTTAGAAGATTAATCGAGTACCATTAACTCTTTAGAAGATGAATCGAGTACAATTAACTCTTTACTTGGTCAACAAGTTTTCAATAATTGTTACACTTAGAGTTACGGATTAGTGTTATGTTGAGATAGAAGATTAATTGAGTACCATTAACACTTTAGAAGATGAATCGAGTACAATTAACTGTTTACTTGGTCAATAAGTTTTCAATAATCGTTACACTTAGGGTTACAGATTAGTTTTATGTTGAGTTAGAAGCTTAATCGAGTACCATTAACGCTTTAGAAGATGAATCGAGTACAATTAACTCTTTTCTTGGTCAAGAAGTTTTCCATAATAGTTTCACTTAAATGTACAGATTAGGTTTTTGTTGAGTTTGAAAATTATTCGAGTGTCATTAATTCTTTAGAAGATGAATCGAGTACAATTAACTCTTTACTTGGTAATCAAGTTTTCAATAATCATTACACTTAGAGTTACGTATTAGTTTAATGTTGAGTTAGAAGATTATTTGAGAAAAATTAACTGTTTAGAAGATTATTCGAATACAATTAACTCCTTACTTGGTCAACAAGTTTTCAATAGTCATTACACTTGGAGTTACAGATTAATTTTATGTTGAGTTAGAAGATTAATCGAGTAAAATTAACTCTACAGAAAATGATTCAAGTACAATTAATTCTTTACTTGGTTAACAAGTTTTCAATAATCGTTACACTTAGAGTTACAGATTAGTTTTTTGTTGAGTTAGAAGATTAATTGAGTACCATTAACTCTTTAGAAGATGAATCGAGTACAATTAACTGTTTACTTGGTCAATAAGTTTTCAATAATCCTTACACTTAGGGTTACAGATTAGTTTTATGTTGAGTTAGAAGATTAATCGAGTACCATTAACTCTTTAGAAGATGAATCGAGTATAATTAACTCTTTTCTTGGTCAACAAGTTTTCTATAATAGTTACACTTTGGGTTACAGATTAGTTTTATATTGAGTTAGAAGATTAATCGAGTACCATTAATTCTTTGGAAGATGAATCGAGTATAATTAACTCTTTTCTTGGTCAACAAGTTTTCTATAATAGTTACACTTTGGGTTACAGATTAGTTTTATATTGAGTTAGAAGATTAATCGAGTACCATTAACTCTTTTGAAGATGAATCGAGTATAATTAACTCTTTTCTTGGTCAACAAGTTTTCTATATAATAGTTACACCTAGATTTAAAGATTAGGTTTATGTTGAGTGAGAAAATTATTCTTGTACCATTAATTCTTTAGAAGATGAATCGAATACAATTAACTCTTTACTTGGTAATCAAGTTTTCAATAATCATTACACTTAGAGTTACGTATTAGTTTTATGTTGAGTTAGAAGATTATTTTAGTAAAATTAACTCTTTACGTGGTCAACAAGTTTTCAATAATCATTACACTTGGAGTTACAGATTACTTTTATGTTGAGTTACAAGGTTAATTGAGTACCATTAACTCTTTAGAAGATGAATCGAGTACGATTAACTCTTTACTTGGTCAACAAGTTTTCAATAATCGTTACACATAGAGTTACATATTATTTTTATGTTGAGTTAGAAGATTAATCGAGTACCATTAACTCTTTAGAAGATGAATCGAGTACAATTAACTCTTTACTTGGCCAACAAGTTTTCAATAATTGTTACACTTAGAGTTACGGATTAGTGTTATGTTGAGTTAGAAGATTAATTGAGTACCATTAACACTTTAGAAGATGAATCGAGTACAATTAACTGTTTACTTGGTCAATAAGTTTTCAATAATCGTTACACTTAGGGTTATAGATTAGTTTTATGTTGAGTTAGAAGCTTAATCGAGTACCATTAACGCTTTAGATGATGAATCGAGTACAATTAACTCTTTTCTTGGTCAAGAAGTTTTCCATAATAGTTACACTTAAATGTACAGATTAGGTTTTTGTTGAGTTTGAAAATTATTCGAGTGTCATTAATTCTTTAGAAGATGAATCGAGTACAATTAACTCTTTACTTGGTAATCAAGTTTTCAATAATCATTACACTTAGAGTTACGTATTAGTTTAATGATGAGTTAGAAGATTATTTGAGATAAATTAACTGTTTAGAAGATTATTCAAATACAATTAACTCCTTACTTGGTCAACAAGTTTTCAATAGTCATTACACTTGGAGTTACAGATTAATTTTATGTTGAGTTAGAAGATTAATCGAGTAAAATTAACTCTACAGAAAATGATTCAAGTACAATTAATTCTTTACTTGGTTAACAAGTTTTCAATAATCGTTACACTTAGAGTTACAGATTAGTTTTATGTTGAGTTAGAAGATTAATTGAGTACCATTAACTCTTTAGAAGATGAATCGAGTACAATTAACTGTTTACTTGGTCAATAAGTTTTCAATAATCATTACACTTAGGGTTACAGATTAGTTTTATGTTGAGTTAGAAGATTAATCGAGTACCATTAACTCTTTAGAAGATGAATCGAGTATAATTAACTCTTTTCTTGGTCAACAAGTTTTCTATAATAGTTACACTTTGGGTTACAGATTAGTTTTATATTGAGTTAGAAGATTAATCGAGTACCATTAACTCTTTGGAAGATGAATCGAGTATAATTAACTCTTTTCTTGGTCAACAAGTTTTCTATAATAGTTACACTTTGGGTTACAGATTAGTTTTATATTGAGTTAGAAGATTAATCGAGTACCATTAACTCTTTTGAAGATGAATCGAGTATAATTAACTCTTTTCTTGGTCAACAAGTTTTCTATATAATAGTTACACCTAGATTTAAAGATTAGGTTTATGTTGAGTGAGAAAATTATTCTTGTACCATTAATTCTTTAGAAGATGAATCGAATACAATTAACTCTTTACTTGGTAATCAAGTTTTCAATAATCATTACACTTAGAGTTACGTATTAGTTTTATGTTGAGTTAGAAGATTATTTTAGTAAAATTAACTCTTTACGTGGTCAACAAGTTTTCAATAATCATTACACTTGGAGTTACAGATTACTTTTATGTTGAGTTACAAGGTTAATTGAGTACCATTAACTCTTTAGAAGATGAATCGAGTACGATTAACTCTTTACTTGGTCAACAAGTTTTCAATAATCGTTACACATAGAGTTACATATTATTTTTATGTTGAGTTAGAAGATTAATCGAGTACCATTAACTCTTTAGAAGATGAATCGAGTACAATTAACTCTTTACTTGGCCAACAAGTTTTCAATAATTGTTACACTTAGAGTTACGGATTAGTGTTATGTTGAGTTAGAAGATTAATTGAGTACCATTAACACTTTAGAAGATGAATCGAGTACAATTAACTGTTTACTTGGTCAATAAGTTTTCAATAATCGTTACACTTAGGGTTACAGATTAGTTTTATGTTGAGTTAGAAGCTTAATCGAGTACCATTAACGCTTTAGAAGATGAATCGAGTACAATTAACTCTTTTCTTGGTCAAGAAGTTTTCCATAATAGTTACACTTAAATGTACAGATTAGGTTTTTGTTGAGTTTGAAAATTATTCGAGTGTCATTAATTCTTTAGAAGATGAATCGAGTACAATTAACTCTTTACTTGGTAATCAAGTTTTCAATAATCATTACACTTAGAGTTACGTATTAGTTTAATGATGAGTTAGAAGATTATTTGAGATAAATTAACTGTTTAGAAGATTATTCGAATACAATTAACTCCTTACTTGGTCAACAAGTTTTCAATAGTCATTACACTTGGAGTTACAGATTAATTTTATGTTGAGTTAGAAGATTAATCGAGTAAAATTAACTCTACAGAAAATGATTCAAGTACAATTAATTCTTTACTTGGTTAACAAGTTTTCAATAATCGTTACACTTAGAGTTACAGATTAGTTTTATGTTGAGTTAGAAGATTAATTGAGTACCATTAACTCTTTAGAAGATGAATCGAGTACAATTAACTGTTTACTTGGTCAATAAGTTTTCAATAATCCTTACACTTAGGGTTACAGATTAGTTTTATGTTGAGTTAGAAGATTAATCGAGTACCATTAACTCTTTAGAAGATGAATCGAGTATAATTAACTCTTTTCTTGGTCAACAAGTTTTCTATAATAGTTACACTTTGGGTTACAGATTAGTTTTATATTGAGTTAGAAGATTAATCGAGTACCATTAACTCTTTGGAAGATGAATCGAGTATAATTAACTCTTTTCTTGGTCAACAAGTTTTCTATAATAGTTACACTTTGGGTTACAGATTAATTTTATATTGAGTTAGAAGATTAATCGAGTACTATTAACTCTTTGGAAGATGAATCGAGTATAATTAACTCTTTTCTTGGTCAACAAGTTTTCTATAATAGTTACACTTTGGGTTACAGATTAGTTTTATATTGAGTTAGAAGATTAATCGAGTACCATTAACTCTTTTGAAGATGAATCGAGTATAATTAACTCTTTTCTTGGTCAACAAGTTTTCTATATAATAGTTACACCTAGATTTAAAGATTAGGTTTATGTTGAGTGAGAAAATTATTCTTGTACCATTAATTCTTTAGAAGATGAATCGAATACAATTAACTCTTTACTTGGTAATCAAGTTTTCTATAATAGTTACACTTTGGGTTAGAGATTAGTTTTATATTGAGTGAGAAGATTAATCGAGTACCATTAACTCTTTTGAAGATGAATCGAGTATAATTAACTCTTTTCTTGGTCAACAAGTTTTCTATATAATAGTTACACCTAGATTTAAAGATTAGGTTTATGTTGAGTGAGAAAATTATTCTTGTACCATTAATTCTTTAGAAGATGAATCGAATACAATTAACTCTTTACTTGGTAATCAAGTTTTCAATAATCATTACACTTAGAGTTACGTATTAGTTTTATGTTGAGTTAGAAGATTATTTTAGTAAAATTAACTCTTTACGTGGTCAACAAGTTTTCAATAATCATTACACTTGGAGTTACAGATTACTTTTATGTTGAGTTACAAGGTTAATTGAGTACCATTAACTCTTTAGAAGATGAATCGAGTACGATTAACTCTTTACTTGGTCAACAAGTTTTCAATAATCGTTACACATAGAGTTACATATTATTTTTATGTTGAGTTAGAAGATTAATCGAGTACCATTAACTCTTTAGAAGATGAATCGAGTACAATTAACTCTTTACTTGGCCAACAAGTTTTCAATAATTGTTACACTTAGAGTTACGGATTAGTGTTATGTTGAGTTAGAAGATTAATTGAGTACCATTAACACTTTAGAAGATGAATCGAGTACAATTAACTGTTTACTTGGTCAATAAGTTTTCAATAATCGTTACACTTAGGGTTACAGATTAGTTTTATGTTGAGTTAGAAGCTTAATCGAGTACCATTAACGCTTTAGAAGATGAATCGAGTACAATTAACTCTTTTCTTGGTCAAGAAGTTTTCCATAATAGTTACACTTAAATGTACAGATTAGGTTTTTGTTGAGTTTGAAAATTATTCGAGTGTCATTAATTCTTTAGAAGATGAATCGAGTACAATTAACTCTTTACTTGGTAATCAAGTTTTCAATAATCATTACACTTAGAGTTACGTATTAGTTTAATGATGAGTTAGAAGATTATTTGAGATAAATTAACTGTTTAGAAGATTATTCGAATACAATTAACTCCTTACTTGGTCAACAAGTTTTCAATAGTCATTACACTTGGAGTTACAGATTAATTTTATGTTGAGTTAGAAGATTAATCGAGTAAAATTAACTCTACAGAAAATGATTCAAGTACAATTAATTCTTTACTTGGTTAACAAGTTTTCAATAATCGTTACACTTAGAGTTACAGATTAGTTTTATGTTGAGTTAGAAGATTAATTGAGTACCATTAACTCTTTAGAAGATGAATCGAGTACAATTAACTGTTTACTTGGTCAATAAGTTTTCAATAATCCTTACACTTAGGGTTACAGATTAGTTTTATGTTGAGTTAGAAGATTAATCGAGTACCATTAACTCTTTAGAAGATGAATCGAGTATAATTAACTCTTTTCTTGGTCAACAAGTTTTCTATAATAGTTACACTTTGGGTTACAGATTAGTTTTATATTGAGTTAGAAGATTAATCGAGTACCATTAACTCTTTGGAAGATGAATCGAGTATAATTAACTCTTTTCTTGGTCAACAAGTTTTCTATAATAGTTACACTTTGGGTTACAGATTAGTTTTATATTGAGTTAGAAGATTAATCGAGTACTATTAACTCTTTGGAAGATGAATCGAGTATAATTAACTCTTTTCTTGGTCAACAAGTTTTCTATAATAGTTACACTTTGGGTTACAGATTAGTTTTATATTGAGTTAGAAGATTAATCGAGTACCATTAACTCTTTTGAAGATGAATCGAGTATAATTAACTCTTTTCTTGGTCAACAAGTTTTCTATATAATAGTTACACCTAGATTTAAAGATTAGGTTTATGTTGAGTGAGAAAATTATTCTTGTACCATTAATTCTTTAGAAGATGAATCGAATACAATTAACTCTTTACTTGGTAATCAAGTTTTCTATAATAGTTACACTTTGGGTTAGAGATTAGTTTTATATTGAGTGAGAAGATTAATCGAGTACCATTAACTCTTTTGAAGATGAATCGAGTATAATTAACTCTTTTCTTGGTCAACAAGTTTTCTATATAATAGTTACACCTAGATTTAAAGATTAGGTTTATGTTGAGTGAGAAAATTATTCTTGTACCATTAATTCTTTAGAAGATGAATCGAATACAATTAACTCTTTACTTGGTAATCAAGTTTTCAATAATCATTACACTTAGAGTTACGTATTAGTTTTATGTTGAGTTAGAAGATTATTTTAGTAAAATTAACTCTTTACGTGGTCAACAAGTTTTCAATAATCATTACACTTGGAGTTACAGATTACTTTTATGTTGAGTTACAAGGTTAATTGAGTACCATTAACTCTTTAGAAGATGAATCGAGTACGATTAACTCTTTACTTGGTCAACAAGTTTTCAATAATCGTTACACATAGAGTTACATATTATTTTTATGTTGAGTTAGAAGATTAATCGAGTACCATTAACTCTTTAGAAGATGAATCGAGTACAATTAACTCTTTACTTGGCCAACAAGTTTTCAATAATTGTTACACTTAGAGTTACGGATTAGTGTTATGTTGAGTTAGAAGATTAATTGAGTACCATTAACACTTTAGAAGATGAATCGAGTACAATTAACTGTTTACTTGGTCAATAAGTTTTCAATAATCGTTACACTTAGGGTTACAGATTAGTTTTATGTTGAGTTAGAAGCTTAATCGAGTACCATTAACGCTTTAGAAGATGAATCGAGTACAATTAACTCTTTTCTTGGTCAAGAAGTTTTCCATAATAGTTACACTTAAATGTACAGATTAGGTTTTTGTTGAGTTTGAAAATTATTCGAGTGTCATTAATTCTTTAGAAGATGAATCGAGTACAATTAACTCTTTACTTGGTAATCAAGTTTTCAATAATCATTACACTTAGAGTTACGTATTAGTTTAATGTTGAGTTAGAAGATTATTTGAGATAAATTAACTGTTTAGAAGATTATTCGAATACAATTAACTCCTTACTTGGTCAACAAGTTTTCAATAGTCATTACACTTGGAGTTACAGATTAATTTTATGTTGAGTTAGAAGATTAATCGAGTAAAATTAACTCTACAGAAAATGATTCAAGTACAATTAATTCTTTACTTGGTTAACAAGTTTTCAATAATCGTTACACTTAGAGTTACAGATTAGTTTTATGTTGAGTTAGAAGATTAATTGAGTACCATTAACTCTTTAGAAGATGAATCGAGTACAATTAACTGTTTACTTGGTCAATAAGTTTTCAATAATCCTTACACTTAGGGTTATAGATTAGTTTTATGTTGAGTTAGAAGATTAATCGAGTACCATTAACTCTTTAGAAGATGAATCGAGTATAATTAACTCTTTTCTTGGTCAACAAGTTTTCTATAATAGTTACACTTTGGGTTACAGATTAGTTTTATATTGAGTTAGAAGATTAATCGAGTACCATTAACTCTTTGGAAGATGAATCGAGTATAATTAACTCTTTTCTTGGTCAACAAGTTTTCTATAATAGTTACACTTTGGGTTACAGATTAGTTTTATATTGAGTTAGAAGATTAATCGAGTACCATTAACTCTTTGGAAGATGAATCGAGTATAATTAACTCTTTTCTTGGTCAACAAGTTTTCTATAATAGTTACACTTTGGGTTAGAGATTAGTTTTATATTGAGTTAGAAGATTAATCGAGTACCATTAACTCTTTTGAAGATGAATCGAGTATAATTAACTCTTTTCTTGGTCAACAAGTTTTCTATATAATAGTTACACCTAGATTTAAAGATTAGGTTTATGTTGAGTGAGAAAATTATTCTTGTACCATTAATTCTTTAGAAGATGAATTGAATACAATTAACTCTTTACTTGGTAATCAAGTTTTCAATAATCATTACTCTTAGAGTTACGTATTAGTTTTATGTTGAGTTAGAAGATTATTTTAGTAAAATTAACTCTTTACGTGGTCAACAAGTTTTCAATAATCATTACACTTGGAGTTACAGATTACTTTTATGTTGAGTTACAAGGTTAATTGAGTACCATTAACTCTTTAGAAGATGAATCGAGTACGATTAACTCTTTACTTGGTCAACAAGTTTTCAATAATCGTTACACATAGAGTTACATATTATTTTTATGTTGAGTTAGAAGATTAATCGAGTACCATTAACTCTTTAGAAGATGAATCGAGTACAATTAACTCTTTACTTGGTCAACAAGTTTTCAATAATTGTTACACTTAGAGTTACGGATTAGTGTTATGTTGAGTTAGAAGATTAATTGAGTACCATTAACACTTTAGAAGATGAATCGAGTACAATTAACTCTTTACTTGGTCAATAAGTTTTCAATAATCGTTACACTTAGGGTTACAGATTAGTTTTATGTTGAGTTAGAAGCTTAATCGAGTACCATTAACGCTTTAGAAGATGAATCGAGTACAATTAACTCTTTTCTTGGTCAAGAAGTTTTCCATAATAGTTACACTTAAATGTACAGATTAGGTTTTTGTTGAGTTTGAAAATTATTCGAGTGTCATTAATTCTTTAGAAGATGAATCGAGTACAATTAACTCTTTACTTGGTAATCAAGTTTTCAATAATCATTACACTTAGAGTTACGTATTAGTTTAATGTTGAGTTAGAAGATTATTTGAGAAAAATTAACTGTTTAGAAGATTATTCGAATACAATTAACTCCTTACTTGGTCAACAAGTTTTCAATAGTCATTACACTTGGAGTTACAGATTAATTTTATGTTGAGTTAGAAGATTCATCGAGTAAAATTAACTCTACAGAAAATGATTCAAGTACAATTAATTCTTTACTTGGTTAACAAGTTTTCAATAATCGTTACACTTAGAGTTACAGATTAGTTTTTTGTTGAGTTAGAAGATTAATTGAGTACCATTAACTCTTTAGAAGATGAATCGAGTACAATTAACTGTTTACTTGGTCAATAAGTTTTCAATAATCCTTACACTTAGGGTTACAGATTAGTTTTATGTTGAGTTAGAAGATTAATCGAGTACCATTAACTCTTTAGAAGATGAATCGAGTATAATTAACTCTTTTCTTGGTCAACAAGTTTTCTATAATAGTTACACTTTGGGTTACAGATTAGTTTTATATTGAGTTAGAAGATTAATCGAGTACCATTAACTCTTTGGAAGATGAATCGAGTATAATTAACTCTTTTCTTGGTCAACAAGTTTTCTATAATAGTTACACTTTGGGTTACAGATTAGTTTTATATTGAGTTAGAAGATTAATCGAGTACCATTAACTCTTTGGAAGATGAATCGAGTATAATTAACTCTTTTCTTGGTCAACAAGTTTTCTATAATAGTTACACTTTGGGTTAGAGATTAGTTTTATATTGAGTTAGAAGATTAATCGAGTACCATTAACTCTTTTGAAGATGAATCGAGTATAATTAACTCTTTTCTTGGTCAACAAGTTTTCTATATAATAGTTACACCTAGATTTAAAGATTAGGTTTATGTTGAGTGAGAAAATTATTCTTGTACCATTAATTCTTTAGAAGATGAATCGAATACAATTAACTCTTTACTTGGTAATCAAGTTTTCAATAATCATTACACTTAGAGTTACGTATTAGTTTTATGTTGAGTTAGAAGATTATTTTAGTAAAATTAACTCTTTACGTGGTCAACAAGTTTTCAATAATCATTACACTTGGAGTTACAGATTACTTTTATGTTGAGTTACAAGGTTAATTGAGTACCATTAACTCTTTAGAAGATGAATCGAGTACGATTAACTCTTTACTTGGTCAACAAGTTTTCAATAATCGTTACACATAGAGTTACATATTATTTTTATGTTGAGTTAGAAGATTAATCGAGTACCATTAACTCTTTAGAAGATGAATCGAGTACAATTAACTCTTTACTTGGCCAACAAGTTTTCAATAATTGTTACACTTAGAGTTACGGATTAGTGTTATGTTGAGTTAGAAGATTAATTGAGTACCATTAACACTTTAGAAGATGAATCGAGTACAATTAACTGTTTACTTGGTCAATAAGTTTTCAATAATCGTTACACTTAGGGTTATAGATTAGTTTTATGTTGAGTTAGAAGCTTAATCGAGTACCATTAACGCTTTAGATGATGAATCGAGTACAATTAACTCTTTTCTTGGTCAAGAAGTTTTCCATAATAGTTACACTTAAATGTACAGATTAGGTTTTTGTTGAGTTTGAAAATTATTCGAGTGTCATTAATTCTTTAGAAGATGAATCGAGTACAATTAACTCTTTACTTGGTAATCAAGTTTTCAATAATCATTACACTTAGAGTTACGTATTAGTTTAATGATGAGTTAGAAGATTATTTGAGATAAATTAACTGTTTAGAAGATTATTCAAATACAATTAACTCCTTACTTGGTCAACAAGTTTTCAATAGTCATTACACTTGGAGTTACAGATTAATTTTATGTTGAGTTAGAAGATTAATCGAGTAAAATTAACTCTACAGAAAATGATTCAAGTACAATTAATTCTTTACTTGGTTAACAAGTTTTCAATAATCGTTACACTTAGAGTTACAGATTAGTTTTATGTTGAGTTAGAAGATTAATTGAGTACCATTAACTCTTTAGAAGATGAATCGAGTACAATTAACTGTTTACTTGGTCAATAAGTTTTCAATAATCATTACACTTAGGGTTACAGATTAGTTTTATGTTGAGTTAGAAGATTAATCGAGTACCATTAACTCTTTAGAAGATGAATCGAGTATAATTAACTCTTTTCTTGGTCAACAAGTTTTCTATAATAGTTACACTTTGGGTTACAGATTAGTTTTATATTGAGTTAGAAGATTAATCGAGTACCATTAACTCTTTGGAAGATGAATCGAGTATAATTAACTCTTTTCTTGGTCAACAAGTTTTCTATAATAGTTACACTTTGGGTTACAGATTAGTTTTATATTGAGTTAGAAGATTAATCGAGTACCATTAACTCTTTGGAAGATGAATCGAGTATAATTAACTCTTTTCTTGGTCAACAAGTTTTCTATAATAGTTACACTTTGGGTTAGAGATTAGTTTTATATTGAGTGAGAAGATTAATCGAGTACCATTAACTCTTTGGAAGATGAATCGAGTATAATTAACTCTTTTCTTGGTCAACAAGTTTTCTATAATAGTTACACTTTGGGTTACAGATTAGTTTTATATTGAGTTAGAAGATTAATCGAGTACCATTAACTCTTTGGAAGATGAATCGAGTATAATTAACTCTTTTCTTGGTCAACAAGTTTTCTATAATAGTTACACTTTGGGTTAGAGATTAGTTTTATATTGAGTGAGAAGATTAATCGAGTACCATTAACTCTTTTGAAGATGAATCGAGTATAATTAACTCTTTTCTTGGTCAACAAGTTTTCTATATAATAGTTACACCTAGATTTAAAGATTAGGTTTATGTTGAGTGAGAAAATTATTCTTGTACCATTAATTCTTTAGAAGATGAATCGAATACAATTAACTCTTTACTTGGTAATCAAGTTTTCAATAATCATTACACTTAGAGTTACGTATTAGTTTTATGTTGAGTTAGAAGATTATTTTAGTAAAATTAACTCTTTACGTGGTCAACAAGTTTTCAATAATCATTACACTTGGAGTTACAGATTACTTTTATGTTGAGTTACAAGGTTAATTGAGTACCATTAACTCTTTAGAAGATGAATCGAGTACGATTAACTCTTTACTTGGTCAACAAGTTTTCAATAATCGTTACACATAGAGTTACATATTATTTTTATGTTGAGTTAGAAGATTAATCGAGTACCATTAACTCTTTAGAAGATGAATCGAGTACAATTAACTCTTTACTTGGCCAACAAGTTTTCAATAATTGTTACACTTAGAGTTACGGATTAGTGTTATGTTGAGTTAGAAGATTAATTGAGTACCATTAACACTTTAGAAGATGAATCGAGTACAATTAACTGTTTACTTGGTCAATAAGTTTTCAATAATCGTTACACTTAGGGTTACAGATTAGTTTTATGTTGAGTTAGAAGCTTAATCGAGTACCATTAACGCTTTAGAAGATGAATCGAGTACAATTAACTCTTTTCTTGGTCAAGAAGTTTTCCATAATAGTTACACTTAAATGTACAGATTAGGTTTTTGTTGAGTTTGAAAATTATTCGAGTGTCATTAATTCTTTAGAAGATGAATCGAGTACAATTAACTCTTTACTTGGTAATCAAGTTTTCAATAATCATTACACTTAGAGTTACGTATTAGTTTAATGATGAGTTAGAAGATTATTTGAGATAAATTAACTGTTTAGAAGATTATTCGAATACAATTAACTCCTTACTTGGTCAACAAGTTTTCAATAGTCATTACACTTGGAGTTACAGATTAATTTTATGTTGAGTTAGAAGATTAATCGAGTAAAATTAACTCTACAGAAAATGATTCAAGTACAATTAATTCTTTACTTGGTTAACAAGTTTTCAATAATCGTTACACTTAGAGTTACAGATTAGTTTTATGTTGAGTTAGAAGATTAATTGAGTACCATTAACTCTTTAGAAGATGAATCGAGTACAATTAACTGTTTACTTGGTCAATAAGTTTTCAATAATCCTTACACTTAGGGTTACAGATTAGTTTTATGTTGAGTTAGAAGATTAATCGAGTACCATTAACTCTTTAGAAGATGAATCGAGTATAATTAACTCTTTTCTTGGTCAACAAGTTTTCTATAATAGTTACACTTTGGGTTACAGATTAGTTTTATATTGAGTTAGAAGATTAATCGAGTACCATTAACTCTTTGGAAGATGAATCGAGTATAATTAACTCTTTTCTTGGTCAACAAGTTTTCTATAATAGTTACACTTTGGGTTACAGATTAGTTTTATATTGAGTTAGAAGATTAATCGAGTACTATTAACTCTTTGGAAGATGAATCGAGTATAATTAACTCTTTTCTTGGTCAACAAGTTTTCTATAATAGTTACACTTTGGGTTACAGATTAGTTTTATATTGAGTTAGAAGATTAATCGAGTACCATTAACTCTTTTGAAGATGAATCGAGTATAATTAACTCTTTTCTTGGTCAACAAGTTTTCTATATAATAGTTACACCTAGATTTAAAGATTAGGTTTATGTTGAGTGAGAAAATTATTCTTGTACCATTAATTCTTTAGAAGATGAATCGAATACAATTAACTCTTTACTTGGTAATCAAGTTTTCTATAATAGTTACACTTTGGGTTAGAGATTAGTTTTATATTGAGTGAGAAGATTAATCGAGTACCATTAACTCTTTTGAAGATGAATCGAGTATAATTAACTCTTTTCTTGGTCAACAAGTTTTCTATATAATAGTTACACTTAGATTTAAAGATTAGGTTTATGTTGAGTGAGAAAATTATTCTTGTACCATTAATTCTTTAGAAGATGAATCGAATACAATTAACTCTTTACTTGGTAATCAAGTTTTCAATAATCATTACACTTAGAGTTACGTATTAGTTTTATGTTGAGTTAGAAGATTATTTTAGTAAAATTAACTCTTTACGTGGTCAACAAGTTTTCAATAATCATTACACTTGGAGTTACAGATTACTTTTATGTTGAGTTACAAGGTTAATTGAGTACCATTAACTCTTTAGAAGATGAATCGAGTACGATTAACTCTTTACTTGGTCAACAAGTTTTCAATAATCGTTACACATAGAGTTACATATTATTTTTATGTTGAGTTAGAAGATTAATCGAGTACCATTAACTCTTTAGAAGATGAATCGAGTACAATTAACTCTTTACTTGGTCAACAAGTTTTCAATAATTGTTACACTTAGAGTTACGGATTAGTGTTATGTTGAGTTAGAAGATTAATTGAGTACCATTAACACTTTAGAAGATGAATCGAGTACAATTAACTCTTTTCTTGGTCAAGAAGTTTTCCATAATAGTTACACTTAAATGTACAGATTAGGTTTTTGTTGAGTTAGAAAATTATTCGTGTGTCATTAATTCTTTAGAAGATGAATCGAGTACAATTAACTCTTTACTTGGTAATCAAGTTTTCAATAATCATTACACTTAGAGTTACGTATTAGTTTAATGTTGAGTTAGAAGATTATTTGAGAAAAATTAACTGTTTAGAAGATTATTCGAATACAATTAACTCCTTACTTGGTCAACAAGTTTTCAATAGTCATTACACTTGGAGTTACAGATTAATTTTATGTTGAGTTAGAAGATTAATCGAGTAAAATTAACTCTACAGAAAATGATTCAAGTACAATTAATTCTTTACTTGGTTAACAAGTTTTCAATAATCGTTACACTTAGAGTTACAGATTAGTTTTATGTTGAGTTAGAAGATTAATTGAGTACCATTAATTCTTTAGAAGATGAATCGAGTACAATTAACTGTTTACTTGGTCAATAAGTTTTCAATAATCATTACACTTAGGGTTACAGATTAGTTTTATGTTGAGTTATAAGATTAATCGAGTACCATTAACTCTTTAGAAGATGAATCAAGTATAATTAACTCTTTACTTGGTCAACAAGTTTTCAATAATTGTTACACTTTGGTTACAGATTAGTTTTATATTGAGTTAGAAGATTAATCGAGTATAATTAACTCTTTTCTTGGTCAACAAGTTTTCTATAATAGTTACACTTTGGGTTACAGATTAGTTTTATATTGAGTTAGAAGATTAATCGAGTACCATTAACTCTTTAGAAGATGAATCGAGTATAATTAACTCTTTTCTTGGTCAACAAGTTTTCTATATAATAGTTACATTTTGATTTAAAGATTAGGTTTATGTTGAGTTAGAAAATTATTCTTGTACCATTAATTCTTTAGAAGATGAATCGAGTACAATTAACTCTTTACTTGGTAATCAATTTTCAATAATCATTACACTTAGAGTTACGTATTAGTTTTATGTTGAGTTAGAAGATTATTTGAGTAAAATTAACTCTTTACGTGGTCAACAAGTTTTCAATAATCATTACACTTGGAGTTACAGATTAGTATTATGTTGAGTTACAAGGTTAATTAAGTACCATTAACTCTTTAGAAGATGAATCGAGTACGATTAACTCTTTACTTGGTCAACAAGTTTTCAATAATCCTTACACATAGAGTTACATATTATTTTTATGTTGAGTTAGAAGATTAATCGAGTACCATTAACTCTTTTGAAGATGAATCGAGTACGATTAACTCTTTACTTGGTCAACAAGTTTTCAATAATCGTTACACTTAGAGTTACATATTAGTAATATGTAGAGTTAGAACATTAATCGAGTACCATTAACTCTTTAGAAGATGAATCGAGTACAATTAACTCATTACTTGGTCAACAAGTTTTCAATAATTGTTACACTTTGGGTTACAGATTAGTTTTATATTGAGGTAGAAGATTAATCGAGTACCATTAACTCTTTAGAAGATGAATCGAGTACAATTAACTCTTTTCTTGGTCAAGAAGTTTTCCATAATAGTTACACTTAAATGTACAGATTAGGTTTTTGTTGAGTTAGAAAATTATTCGAGTACCATTAATTCTATAGAAGATGAATCGAGTACAATTAAACTCTTTACTTGGTAATCAAGTTTTCAATAATCATTACACTTAGAGTTACGTTTTAGTTTAATGTTGAGTTAGAAGATTATTTGAGAAAAATTAACTGTTTAGAAGATTATTCGAATACAATTAACTCTTTACTTGGTCAACAAGTTTTCAATAGTCATTACACTTGGAGTTACAGATTAATTTTATGTTGAGTGAGAAGATTAATCGAGTATAATTAACTCTACAGAAGATGATTCAAGTACAATTAATTCTCTACTTGGTTAACAAGTTTTCAATAATCGTTACACTTAGAGTTACGGATTAGTGTTATGTTGAGTTAGAAGATTAATTGAGTACCATTAACTCTTTAGGAGATGAATCGAGTACAATTAACTGTTTACTTGGTCAATAAGTTTTCAATAATCATTACACTTGGAGTTACAGATTAGTTTTATGTTGAGTTAAAAGGTTAATCGAGTACCATTAACTCTTTAGAAGATGAATCGAGTACGATTAACTCTTTACTTGGTCAACAAGTTTTCAATAATCGTTACACTTAGAGTTACATATTAGTTTTATGTTGAGTTAGAAGCTTAATCGAGTACCATTAACTCTTTAGAAGATGAATCGAGTACAATTAACTCTTTTCTTGGTCAAGAAGTTTTCCATAATAGTTACACTTAAATGTACAGATTAGGTTTATGTTGAGTTAGAAAATTATTCGAGTATCATTAATTCTTTGGAAGATGAATCGAGTGCAATTAACTCTTTACTTGGTAATCCAGTTTTCAATAATCATTACACTTAGAGTTACGTATTAGTTTTATGTTGAGTTAGAAGATTATTTGAGTAAAATTAACTCTTTACTTGGTCAACAAGTTTTCAATAATCATTACACTTGGAGTTACAGATTAGTTTAAGTTGAGTTAGAAGGTTAATCGAGTACCATTAACTCTTTAGAAGATGAATCGAGTACGATTAACTCTTTACTTGGTCAACAAGTTTTTAATAATCGTTACACTTAGAGTTACATATTAGTTTTATGTAGAGTTAGAAGATTAATCGAGTACCATTAACTCTTTAGAAGATGAATCAAGTACAATTAACTCATTACTTGGTCAACAAGTTTTCAATAATTGTTACACTTTGGGTTACAGATTAGTTTTATATTGATTTAGAAGATTAATCGAGTACCATTAACTCTATAGAAGATGAATCGAGTATAATTAACTCTTTTCTTGGTCAACAAGTATTCTATAATAGTTACACTTAGATTTAGAGATTAGGTTTATGTTGAGTTAGAAAATTATTCGAGTACCATTAATTCTATAGAAGATGAATCGAGTACAATTAACTCTTTACTTGGTAATCAAGTTTTCAATAATCATTACACTTAGAGTTACGTATTAGTTTAATGTTGAGTTAGAAGATTATTTGAGAAAAATTAACTGTTTAGAAGATTATTCGAATACAATTAACTCTTTACTTGATCAACAAGTTTTCAATAGTCATTACACTTGGAGTTACAGATTAATTTTATGTTGAGTTAGAAGATTAATCGAGTATAATTAACTCTACAGAAGATGATTCAAGTACAATTAATTCTTTACTCGGTTAACAAGTTTTCAATAATCGTTACACTTAGAGTTACGGATTAGTGTTATGTTGAGTTAGAAGATTAATTGAGTACCATTAACTCTTTCGAAGATGAATCGAGTACAATTAACTGTTTACTTGTTCAATAAGTTTTCAATAATAGTTACACTTAGGGTTACAGATTAGTTTTATGTTGAGTTAGAAGATTAATCGAGTACCATTAACTCTTTAGAAGATGAATCGAGTATAATTAACTCTTTACTTGGTTAACAAGTTTTCAATAATTGTTACACTTTGGGTTACAGATTAGTTTTATATTGAGTTAGAAGATTAATCGAGTACCATTAACTCTTTAGAAGATGAATCGAGTATAATTAACTCTTTTCTTGGTCAACAAGTTTTCTATAATAGTTACACTTAGATTTA
The DNA here is from genome assembly GCA_954870855.1 of Scutellaria minor. Classification (NCBI taxonomy): domain Eukaryota; kingdom Viridiplantae; phylum Streptophyta; class Magnoliopsida; order Lamiales; family Lamiaceae; genus Scutellaria; species Scutellaria minor. The sequence goes on from OX940737.1 coordinate 11,760,849, forward strand.
CAGATTAGGTTTATGTTGAGTTAGAAAATATTCGAGTACCATTAATTCTATAGAAGATGAATCGAGTACAATTAACTCTTTACTTGGTAATCAAGTTTTCAATAATCATTAAACTTAGAGTTACGTATTAGTTTAATGTTGAGTTAGAAGATTATTTGAGAAAAATTAACTGTTTAGAAGATTATTCGAATACAATTAACTCTTTACTTGGTCAACAAGTTTTCAAAAGTCATTACACTTGGAGTTACAGATTAATTTTATGTTGAGTTAGAAGATTAATCGAGTATAATTAACTCTACAGAAGATGATTCAAGTACAATTAATTCTTTACTTGGTTAACAAGTTTTCAATAATCGTTACACTTAGAGTTACGGATTAGTGTTATGTTGAGTTAGAAGATTAATTGAGTACCATTAACTCTTTAGAAGATTAATCGAGTACAATTAACTGTTTACTTGTTCAATAAGTTTTCAATAATCGTTACACTTAGGGTTACAGATTAGTTTTATGTTGAGTTAGAAGATTAACCGAGTACCATTAACTCTTTAGAAGATGAATCGAGTACAATTAACTCTTTACTTGGTTAACAAGTTTTCAGTAATCATTAAACTTAGAGTTACGTATTAGTTTAATGTTGAGTTAGAAGATTATTTGAGAAAAATTAACTGTTTAGAAGATTATTCGAATACAATTAACTCTTTACTTGGTCAAGAAATTTTCAATAGTCACTACACTTGGAGTTACAGATTAATTTTATGTTGAGTTAGAAGATTAATCGAGTATAATTAACTCTACAGAAGATGATTCAAGTACAATTAATTCTTTACTTGGATAACAAGTTTTCAATAATCGTTACACTTAGAGTTACAGATTAGTTTTATTTTGAGTTAGAAGATTAATCGAGTACCATTAACTCTATAGAAGATGAATCGAGTAAAATTAACTCTTTTCTTGGTCAACAAGTTTTCTATAATAGTTACACTTAGATTTACAGATTACGTTTATGTTGAGTTAGAAAATTATTCGAGTACCATTAATTCTATAGAAGATGAATCGAGTACAATTAACTCTTTACTTGGCAATCAAGTTTTCAATAATCATTACACTTAGAGTTACGTATTAGTTTAATGTTGAGTTAGAAGATTATTTGAGAAAAATTAACTGTTTAGAAGATTATTCGAATACAATTAACTCTTTACTTGGTCAAGAAGTTTTCAATAGTCACTACACTTGGAGTTACAGATTAATTTTATGTTGAGTTAGAAGATTAATCGAGTATAATTAACTCTACAGAAGATGATTCAAGTACAATTAATTCTTTACTTGGATAACAAGTTTTCAATAATCGTTACACTTAGAGTTATAGATTAGTTTTATTTTGAGTTAGAAGATTAATCGAGTACCATTAACTCTTTAGAAGATGAATCGAGTATAATTAACTCTTTTCTTGGTCAACAAGTTTTCTATAATAGTTACACTTAGATTTACAGATTAAGTTTATGTTGAGTTAGAAAATTATTCGAGTACCATTAATTCTATAGAAGATGAATCGAGTACAATTAACTCTTTACTTGGCAATCAAGTTTTCAATAATCATTACACTTAGAGTTACGTATTAGTTTAATGTTGAGTTAGAAGATTATTTGAGAAAAATTAACTGTTTAGAAGATTATTCGAATACAATTAACTCTTTACTTGGTCAAGAAGTTTTCAATAGTCACTACACTTGGAGTTACAGATTAATTTTATGTTGAGTTAGAAGATTAATCGAGTATAATTAACTCTACAGAAGATGATTCAAGTACAATTAATTCTTTACTTGGATAACAAGTTTTCAATAATCGTTACACTTAGAGTTACAGATTAGTTTTATTTTGAGTTAGAAGATTAATCGAGTACCATTAACTCTTTAGAAGATGAATCGAGTAAATTAACTCTTTACTTGGTCAACAAGTTTTCAATAATTGTTACACTTTGGGTTACAGATTAGTTTTATATTGAGTTAGAAGATTAATCGAGTACCATTAACTCTTTAGAAGATGAATCGAGTATAATTAACTCTTTTCTTGGTCAACAAGTTTTCAATAATAGTTACACTTTGGGTTACAGATTATTTTATATTGAGTTAGAAGATTAATTGAGTACCATTAACTCTGTAGAAGATGAATCGAGTATAATTAACTCTTTTCTTGGTCAAAAAGTTTTCTATAATAGTTACACTTAGATTTACAGATTAGGTTTATGTTGAGTTAGAAAATTATTCGAGTACCATTAATTCTTTAGAGTACAATTAACTCTTTACTTGGTCAACAAGTTTTCAATAATCGTTATACTTGGAGTTACGGATTAGTGTTATGTTGAGTTAGAAGATTAATTGAGTACCATTAACTCTTTAGAAGATGAATCGAGTAAAATTAACTCTTTACTTGGTAATCAAGTTTTCAATAATCATTACACTTAGAGTTACGTATTAGTTTAATGTTTAGTTAGAATATTATTTGAGAGAAATTAACTGTTTAGAAGATTATTCGAATTCAATTAACTCTTTACTTGGTCAACAAGTTTTCAATAGTCATTACACTTGGAGTTACAGATTAATTTTATGTTGAGTTAGAAGATTAATCGAGTATAATTAACTCTACAGAAGACGATTCAAGTACAATTAATTCTTTACTTGGTTTACAAGTTTTCAATAATCGTTACACTTGGAGTTACAGATTAATTTTATGTTGAGTTAGAAGATTAATCGAGTATAATTAACTCTACTGAAGATGATTCAAGTACAATTAATTCTTTACTTGGTTAACAAGTTTTCAATAATTGTTACACTTATAGTTACAGATTAGTTTTATGTTGAGTTATAAGATTAATCGAATACCATTAACTCTTTAGAAGATGAATCGGGTACGATTAACTCTTTACTTGGTCAACAGGTTTTCACTAATCGTTACACTTAGATTTACGGATTAGTGTTATGTTGAGTTAGAAGATTAATTGAGTATCATTAACTCTTTAGAAGATGAATCGAGTACAATTGACTGTTTACTTGGTCAATAAGTTTTCAATAATCGTTACACTTAGGGTTACAGATTAGTTTTATGTTGAGTTAGAAGATTAATCGAGTACCATTAACTCGTTAAAAGATGAATTGAGTATAATTAACTCTTTTCTTGGTCAAGAAGTTTTCTATAATAGTTACACTTAGATTTACGGATTAATTTTATGTTGAGTTAGAAAATTATTCGAGTACCCTTAACTCTTTAGAAGATGAATCGAGTACAATTAACTCTTTACTTGGTAATCAAGTTTTCTATAATCATTACACTTAGAGTTACATATTAGTTTTATGTTGAGTTAGAAGATTATTTGAGAAAAATTAACTGTTTAGAAGATTATTCGAACACAATTAACTCTTTACTTGGTCAACTAGTTTTCAATAGTCATTACACTTGGAGTTACAGATTAATTTTATGTTGAGTTAGAAGATTAATCGAGTATAATTAACTCTACTGAAGATGATTCAAGTACAATTAATTATTTACTTGGTTAACAAGTTTTCAATAATTGTTACACTTAGAGTTACAGATTAGTTTTATATTGACTTAGAAGATTAATCGAATACCATTAACTCTTTAGAAGATGAATCGAGTACAATTAACTCTTTACTTGGTCAACAAGTTTTCAATAATCGTTACACTTAGAGTTACGGATTAGTGTTATGTTGAGTTAGAAGATTAATTGAGTACCATTAACTCTTTAGAAGATGAATCGAGTACAATTAACTATTTACTTGGTCAATAAGTTTTCAATAATCGTTACACTTAGGGTTACAGATTAGTTTTATGTTGAGTTAGAAGATTAATCGAGTACCATTAACTCGTTAGAAGATGAATCGAGTATAATTAACTCTTTTCTTGGTCAAGAAGTTTTCTATAATAGTTACACTTAGATTTACGGATTAATTTTATGTTGAGTTAGAAAATTATTCGAGTACCATTAACTCTTTAGAAGATGAATCGAGTACATTTAACTCTTTACTTGGTAATCAAGTTTTCAATAATCATTACACTTAGAGTTACGTATTAGTTTTGTGTTGAGTTAGAAGATTATTTGAGTAAAATTAACTCTTTAGAAGATTATTCGAGTACAATTAACTCTTTACCTTGTCAACAAGTTTTCAATAATCATTACAATTAGAGTTACAGATTAATTTTATGTTGAGTTAGAAGATTAATCGAGTACCATTAACTCTTTAGAAGATGAATCGAGTATAATTAACTCTTTACTTGGACAACAATTTTCAATAATCGTTATACTTAGGGTTACGAATTAGTTTTATGTTGAGTTAGAAGATTAATCGAGTGTAATTAACTCTACAGAAGATGATTCGAGTACAATTAATTCTTTACTTGGTCAACAAGTTTTCAATAATCGTTACACTTAGAGTTACATATTAGTTTTATGGTGAGGTAGAAGATTAATCGAGTACCCTTAACTATTTAGAAGATTATTCGAGTACAATTAACTCTTTACTTGGTCAACAAGTTTTCATTAATCATTACACTTGGAGTTACAGATTAATTTTATGACGAGTTAGAAGATTAATCGAGTACCATTAACTCTTTAGAAGATGAATCGAGTACAATTAACTCTTTACTTGGTAATCAAGTTTTCTATAATCATTACATTTAGAGTTACGTATTAGTTTTATGTTGAGTAAGAAGATTATTTGAGAAAAATTAACTGTTTAGAAGATTATTCGAATACAATTAATTCTTTACTTGGTCAACAAGTTTTCAATAGTCATTACACTTGGAGTTACATATTAATTTTATGTTGAGTTAGAAGATTAATCGAGTATAATTAACTCTACAGAAGATGATTCAAGTACAATTAATTCTTTACTTGGTTAAAAAGATTTCAATAATCGTTACACTTAGAGTTAAAGATTAGTTTTATGTTGAGTTAGATGATTAATCGAATACCATTAACTCTTTAGAAGATGAATGAAGTACAATTAACTCTTTACTTGGTCAACAAGTTTTCAATAATCGTCACACTTAGGGTTACAGATTAGTTTTGTGTTGAGTTAGAAGATTAATTGAGTACCATTAACTCTTTAGAATATGAATCGAGTACAATTAACTCTTTACTTGGTCAACAAGTTTTTAATAATAGTTACACTTAGAGTTACGGATTAGTGTTATGTTGAGTTATAAGATTAATCGAGTACCATTAACTCTTTAGAAGATGAATCGAGTACAAGTAACTCCTTACTTGGTAATCAAGTTTTCTATAATCATTACACTTAGAGTTACGTATTAGTGTTATGTTGAGTTAGAAGATTATTTGAGAAAAATTAACTGTTTAGAAGATTATTCGAATACAATTAACTCTTTACTTGGTCAACAAGTTTTCTATAGTCATTACACTTGGAGTTACAGATTAATTTTATGTTGAGTTAGAAGATTAATCGAGTATAATTAACTCTACAGAAGATGATTCGAGTACAATTAATTCTTTACTTGGTTAACAAGTTTTCAATAATCGTTACACTTAGAGTTACAGATTAGTTTTATGTTGAGTTAGATGATTAATCGAATACCATTAACTCTTTAGAAGATGAATCGAGTACAATTAACTCTTTACTTGGTCAACAAGTTTTCAATAATCGTTACACTTAGGGTTATAGATTAGTTTTGTGTTGAGTTAGAAGATTAATCGAGTACCATTAACTCTTTAGAATATGAATCGAGTACAATTAACTTTTTACTTGGTCAACAAGTTTTTAATAATAGTTACACTTAGAGTTACGGATTAGTGTTATGTTGAGTTATAAGATTAATCGAGCACCATTAACTCTTTAGAAGATGAATCGAGTACATTAACTCTTTACTTGGTAATCAAGTTTTCTATAATCATTACACTTAGAGTTACGTATTACTTTTATGTTGAGTTAGAAGATTATTTGAGAAGAATTAATTGTTTAGAAGATTATTCGAATACAATTAACTATTACTTGGTCAACAAGTTTTCAATAGTCATTACACTTGGAGTTACAAATTAATTTTATGTTGAATTAGAAGATTAATCGAGTATAATTAACTCTACAGAAGATGATTCAAGTACAATTAATTCTTTACTTGGTTAACAAGTTTTCAATAATTGTTACACTTAGAGTTACAGATTAGTTTTATATTGAGTTAGAAGATTAATCGAATACCATTAACTCTTTAGAAGATGAATCGAGTACAATTAACTCTTTACTTGGTCAACAAGTTTTCAATAATCGTTACACTTAGAGTTACGGATTAGTGTTATGTTGAGTTAGAAGATTAATTGAGTACCATTAACTCTTTAGAAGATGAATCGAGTACAATTAACTATTTACTTGGTCAATAAGTTTTCAATAATCGTTACACTTAGGGTTACAGATTAGTTTTATGTTGAGTTAGAAGATTAATCGAGTACCATTAACTCGTTAGAAGATGAATCGAGTATAATTAACTCTTTTCTTGGTCAAGAAGTTTTCTATAATAGTTACACTTAGATTTACGGATTAGGTTTATGTTGAGTTAGAAAATTATTCGAGTACCATTAACTCTTTAGAAGATGAATCGAGTACATTTAACTCTTTACTTGGTAATCAAGTTTTGAATAATCATTACACTTAGAGTTACGTATTAGTTTTATGTTGAGTTAGAAGATTATTTGAGTAAAATTAACTCTTTAGAAGATTATTCGAGTACAATTAACTCTTTACCTTGTCAACAAGTTTTCAATAATCATTACAATTAGAGTTACAGATTAATTTAATGTTGAGTTAGAAGATTAATCGAGTACCATTAACTCTTTAGAAGATGAATCGAGTATAATTAACTCTTTACTTGGACAACAAGTTTTCAATAATCATTATACTTAGGGTTACGAATTAGTTTTATGTTGAGTTAGAAGATTAATCGAGTATAATTAACTCTACAGAAGATGATTCGAGTACAATTAATTCTTTACTTGGTCAACAAGTTTTCAATAATCGTTACACTTAGAGTTACATATTAGTTTTATGGTGAGTTAGAAGGTTAATCGAGTACCCTTAACTATTTAGAAGATGAATCGAGTTCAATTAACTCTTTACTTGGTCAACTAGTTTTCAATAATCGTTGCACTTAGAGTTACAGATTAATTTTATGTTGAGTTAGAAGATAAATCGAGTATAATTAACTCTACAGAAGATGATTCGAGTACAATTAATTCTTTACTTGGTCAACAAGTTTTCAATAATTGTTACACTTAGGGTTACAGATTAGTTTTATATTGAGTTAAAAGATTAATCCAGTACCATTAACTCTTTAGAAGATGAATCGAGTACAATTAACTCTTTACTTGGTCAACAAGTTTTCAATAATCGTTAAACTTAGAGTTACGGATTAGGTTTATGTTGAGTTAGAAAATTATTCGAGTACCATTAATTCTTTAGAAGAAGAATCGAGTACACTTAACTCTTTACTTGGTAATCAAGTTTTCAATAATCATTACACTTAGAGTTACGTATTAGTTTTATGTTGAGTTATAAGATTATTTGAGTAAAATTAACTCTTTAGAGGATTATTCGAGTACAATTAACTCTTTACTTGGTCAACAAGTTTTCATTAATCATTACACTTGGAGTTACAGATTAATTTTATGACGAGTTAGAAGATTAATCGAGTACCATTAACTCTTTAGAAGATGAATCGAGTACAATTAACTCTTTACTTGGTAATCAAGTTTTCTATAATCATTACACTTAGAGTTACGTATTAGTTTTATGTTGAGTAAGAAGATTATTTGAGAAAAATTAACTGTTTAGAAGATTATTCGAATACAATTAATTCTTTACTTGGTCAACAAGTTTTCAATAGTCATTACACTTGGAGTTACAAATTAATTTTATGTTGAGTTAGAAGATTAATCGAGTATAATTAACTCTACAGAAGATGATTCAAGTACAATTAACTCTTTACTTGGTCAACAAGTTTTCTATACTCATTACACTTGGAGTTACAGATTAATTTTATGTTGAGTTAGAAGATTAATCGAGTATAATTAACTCTACAGAAGATGATTCAAGTACAATTAATTCTTTACTTGGTTAACAAGTTTTCAATAATCGTTACACTTAGAGTTACAGATTAGTTTTATGTTGAGTTAGAAGATTAATCGAATACCATTAACTCTTTAGAAGATGAATCGAGTACAATTAACTCTTTACTTGGTCAACAAGTTTTCAATAATCATTACACTTAGGGTTATAGATTAGTTTTGTGTTGAGTTAGAAGATTAATCGAGTACCATTAACTCTTTAGAATATGAATCGAGTACAATTAACTCTTTACTTGGTCAACAAGTTTTTAATAATAGTTACACTTAGAGTTACGGATTAGTGTTATGTTGAGTTATAAGATTAATCGAGCACCATTAACTCTTTAGAAGATGAATCGAGTACAATTAACTCTTTACTTGGTAATCAAGTTTTCTATAATCATTACACTTAGAGTTACGTATTACTTTTATGTTGAGTTAGAAGATTATTTGAGAAAAATTAATTGTTTAGAAGATTATTCGAATACAATTAACTATTACTTGGTCAACAAGTTTTCAATAGTCATTACACTTGGAGTTACAGATTAATTTTATGTTGAATTAGAAGATTAATCGAGTATAATTAACTCTACAGAAGATGATTCAAGTACAATTAACTCTTTACTTGGTCAACAAGTTTTCAATAATCGTTACACTTAGGGTTATAGATTAGTTTTGTGTTGAGTTAGAAGATTAATCGAGTACCATTAACTCTTTAGAATATGAATCGAGTACAATGAACTCTTTACTTGGTCAACAAGTTTTCAATAATCGTTACACTTAGAGTTACGGATTAGTGTTATGTTGAGTTAGAAGATTAATTGAGTACCATTAACTCTTTAGAAGATGAATCGAGTACAATTAACTATTTACTTGGTCAATAAGTTTTCAATAATCGTTACACTTAGGGTTACAGATTAGTTTTATGTGGAGTTAGAAGATTAATCGAGTACCATTAACTCGTTAGAAGATGAATCGAGTATAATTAACTCTTTTCTTGGTCAAGAAGTTTTCTATAATAGTTACACTTAGATTTACGGATTAATTTTATGTTGAGTTAGAAAATTATTCGAGTACCATTAACTCTTTAGAAGATGAATCGAGTACATTTAACTCTTTAGTTGGTAATCAAGTTTTCGATAATCATTACACTTAGAGTTACGTATTAGTTTTATGTTGAGTTAGAAGATTATTTGAGTAAAATTAACTCTTTAGAAGATTATTCGAGTACAATTAACTCCTTACCTTGTAAACAAGTTTTCAATAATCATTACAATTAGAGTTACAGATTAATTTTATGTTGAGTTAGAAGATTAATCGAGTACCATTAACTCTTTAGAAGATGAATCGAGTATAATTAACTCTTTACTTGGACAACAAGTTTTCAATAATCATTACACTTAGAGTTACAGATTAATTTTATGTTGAGTTAGAAGATAAATCGAGTATAATTAACTCTACAGAAGATGATTCGAGTACAATTAATTCTTTACTTGGTTAACAAGTTTTCAATAATTGTTACACTTAGGGTTACAGATTAGTTTTATATTGAGTTAAAAGATTAATCCAGTACCATTAACTCTTTAGAAGATGAATCGAGTACAATTATCTCTTTACTTGGTCAACAAGTTTTCAATAATCGTTACACTTAGAGTTACGGATTAGGTTTATGTTGAGTTAGAAAATTATTCGAGTACCATTAATTCTTTAGAAGAAGAATCGAGTACAATTAACTCTTTACTTGGTAATCAAGTTTTCAATAATCATTACACTTAGAGTTACGTATTAGTTTTATGTTGAGTAATAAGATTATTTGAGTAAAATTAACTCTTTAGAGGATTATTCGAGTACAATTAACTCTTTACTTGGTCAACAAGTTTTCATTAATCATTACACTTGGAGTTACAGATTAATTTTATGACGAGTTAGAAGATTAATCGAGTACCATTAACTCTTTAGAAGATGAATCGAGTACAATTAACTCTTTACTTGGTAATCAAGTTTTCTATAATCATTACACTTAGAGTTACGTATTAGTTTTATGTTGAGTAAGAAGATTATTTGAGAAAAATTAATTGTTTAGAAGATTATTCGAATACAATTAATTCTTTACTTGGTCAACAAGTTTTCAATAGTCATTACACTTGGAGTTACAAATTAATTTTATGTTGAGTTAGAAGATTAATCGAGTATAATTAACTCTACAGAAGATGATTCAAGTACAATTAATTCTTTACTTGTTTAAAAACATTACAATAATCGTTACACTTAGAGTTAAAGATTAGTTTTATGTTGAGTTAGAAGATTAATCGAATACCATTAACTCTTTAGAAGGTGAATCGAGTACAATTAACTCTTTACTTGGTCAACAAGTTTTCAATAATCGTTACACTTAGGGTTACAGATTAGTTTTGTGTTGAGTTAGAAGATTAATCGAGTATCATTAACTCTTTAGAATATGAATCGAGTACAATTAACTCTTTACTTGGTCAACACCTTTTTAATAATAGTTACACTTAGAGTTACGGATTAGTGTTATGTTGAGTTATAAGATTAATCGAGTACCATTAACTCTTTAGAAGATGAATCGAGTACAATTAACTCCTTACTTGGTAATCAAGTTTTCTATAATCATTACACTTAGAGTTACGTGTTAGTGTTATGTTGAGTTAGAAGATTATTTGAGAAAAATTAACTGTTTAGAAGATTATTCGAATACAATTAACTCTTTACTTGGTCAACAAGTTTTCTATAGTCATTACACTTGGAGTTGCAGTTTAATTTTATGTTGAGTTAGAAGATTAATCGAGTATAATTAACTCTACAGAAGATGATTCAAGTACAATTAATTCTTTACTTGGTTAACAAGTTTTCAATAATCGTTACACTTAGAGTTACAGATTAGTTTTATGTTGAGTTAGAAGATTAATCGAATACCATTAACTCTTTAGAAGATGAATCGAGTACAATTAACTCTTTACTTGGTCAACAAGTTTTCAATAATCGTTACACTTAGGGTTACAGATTAGTTTTGTGTTGAGTTAGAAGATTAATCGAGTACCATTAACTCTTTAGAATATGAATCGAGTACAATGAACTCTTTACTTGGTCAACAAGTTTTTAATAATAGTTACACTTAGAGTTACGGATTAGTGTTATGTTGAGTTATAAGATTAATCGAGCACCATTAACTCTTTAGAAGATGAATCGAGTACAATTAACTCTTTACTTGGTAATCAAGTTTTCTATAATCATTACACTTAGAGTTACGTATTACTTTTATGTTGAGTTAGAAGATTATTTGAGAAAAATTAATTGTTTAGAAGATTATTCGAATACAATTAACTATTACTTGGTCAACAAGTTTTCAATAGTCATTACACTTGGAGTTACAGATTAATTTTATGTTGAATTAGAAGATTAATCGAGTATAATTAACTCTACAGAAGATGATTCAAGTACAATTAATTCTTTACTTGGTTATCAAGTTTTCAATAATTGTTACACTTAGAGTTACAGATTAGTTTTATATTGAGTTAGAAGATTAATCGAATACCATTAACTCTTTAGAAGATGAATCGAGTACAATTAACTCTTTACTTGGTCAACAAGTTTTCAATAATCGTTACACTTAGAGTTACGGATTAGTGTTATGATGAGTTAGAAGATTAATTGAGTACCATTAACTCTTTAGAAGATGAATCGAGTACAATTAACTATTTACTTGGTCAATAAGTTTTCAATAATCGTTTCACTTAGGGTTACAGATTAGTTTTATGTTGAGTTAGAAGATTAATCGAGTACCATTAACTCGTTAGAAGATGAATCGAGTATAATTAACTCTTTTCTTGGTCAAGAAGTTTTCTATAATAGTTACACTTAGATTTACGGATTAATTTTATGTTGAGTTAGAAAATTATTCGAGTACCATTAACTCTTTAGAAGATGAATCGAGTACATTTAACTCTTTAGTTGGTAATCAAGTTTTCGATAATCATTACACTTAGAGTTACGTATTAGTTTTATGTTGAGTTAGAAGATTATTTGAGTAAAATTAACTCTTTAGAAGATTATTCGAGTACAATTAACTCCTTACCTTGTCAACAAGTTTTCAATAATCATTACAATTAGAGTTACAGATTAATTTTATGTTGAGTTGGAAGATTAATCGAGTACCATTAACTCTTTAGAAGATGAATCGAGTATAATTAACTCTTTACTTGGACAACAAGTTTTCAATAATCGTTACACTTAGAGTTACAGATTAATTTTATGTTGAGTTAGAAGATAAATCGAGTATAATTAACTCTACAGAAGATGATTCGAGTACAATTAATTCTTTACTTGGTCAACAAGTTTTCAATAATTGTTACACTTAGGGTTACAGATTAGTTTTATATTGAGTTAAAAGATTAATCCAGTACCATTAACTCTTTAGAAGATGAATCGAGTACAATTATCTCTTTACTTGGTCAACAAGTTTTCAATAATCGTTACACTTAGAGTTACGGATTAGGTTTATGTTGAGTTAGAAAATTATTCGAGTACCATTAATTCATTAGAAGAAGAATCGAGTACAATTAACTCTTTACTTGGTAATCAAGTTTTCAATAATCATTACACTTAGAGTTACGTATTAGTTTTATGTTGAGTAATAAGATTATTTGAGTAAAATTAACTCTTTAGAGGATTATTCGAGTACAATTAACTCTTTACTTGGTCAACAAGTTTTCATTAATCATTACACTTGGAGTTACAGATTAATTTTATGACGAGTTAGAAGATTAATCGAGTACCATTAACTCTTTAGAAGATGAATCGAGTACAATTAACTCTTTACTTGGTAATCAAGTTTTCTATAATCATTACACTTAGAGTTACGTATTAGTTTTATGTTGAGTAAGAAGATTATTTGAGAAAAATTAATTGTTTAGAAGATTATTCGAATACAATTAATTCTTTACTTGGTCAACAAGTTTTCAATAGTCATTACACTTGGAGTTACAAATTAATTTTATGTTGAGTTAGAAGATTAATCGAGTATAATTAACTCTACAGAAGATGATTCAAGTACAATTAATTCTTTACTTGTTTAAAAACATTACAATAATCGTTACACTTAGAGTTAAAGATTAGTTTTATGTTGAGTTAGAAGATTAATCGAATACCATTAACTCTTTAGAAGGTGAATCGAGTACAATTAACTCTTTACTTGGTCAACAAGTTTTCAATAATCGTTACACTTAGGGTTACAGATTAGTTTTGTGTTGAGTTAGAAGATTAATCAAGTATCATTAACTCTTTAGAATATGAATCGAGTACAATTAACTCTTTACTTGGTCAACACCTTTTTAATAATAGTTACACTTAGAGTTACGGATTAGTGTTATGTTGAGTTATAAGATTAATCGAGTACCATTAACTCTTTAGAAGATGAATCGAGTACAATTAACTCCTTACTTGGTAATCAAGTTTTCTATAATCATTACACTTAGAGTTACGTATTAGTGTTATGTTGAGTTAGAAGATTATTTGAGAAAAATTAACTGTTTAGAAGATTATTCGAATACAATTAACTCTTTACTTGGTCAACAAGTTTTCTATAGTCATTACACTTGGAGTTACAGATTAATTTTATGTTGAGTTAGAAGATTAATCGAGTATAATTAACTCTACAGAAGATGATTCAAGTACAATTAATTCTTTACTTGGTTAACAAGTTTTCAATAATCGTTACACTTAGAGTTACAGATTAGTTTTATGTTGAGTTAGAAGATTAATCGAATACCATTAACTCTTTAGAAGATGAATCGAGTACAATTAACTCTTTACTTGGTCAACAAGTTTTCAATAATCGTTACACTTAGGGTTATAGATTAGTTTTGTGTTGAGTTAGAAGATTAATCGAGTACCATTAACTCTTTAGAATATGAATCGAGTACAATTAACTCTTTACTTGGTCAACAAGTTTTTAATAATAGTTACACTTAGAGTTACGGATTAGTGTTATGTTGAGTTATAAGATTAATCGAGCACCATTAACTCTTTAGAAGATGAATCGAGTACAATTAACTCTTTACTTGGTAATCAAGTTTTCTATAATCATTACACTTAGAGTTACGTATTACTTTTATGTTGAGTTAGAAGATTATTTGAGAAAAATTAATTGTTTAGAAGATTATTCGAATACAATTAACTATTACTTGGTCAACAAGTTTTCAATAGTCATTACACTTGGAGTTACAGATTAATTTTATGTTGAATTAGAAGATTAATCGAGTATAATTAACTCTACAGAAGATGATTCAAGTACAATTAATTCTTTACTTGGTTAACAAGTTTTCAATAATTGTTACACTTAGAGTTACAGATTAGTTTTATATTGAGTTAGAAGATTAATCGAATACCATTAACTCTTTAGAAGATGAATCGAGTACAATTAACTCTTTACTTGGTCAACAAGTTTTCAATAATCGTTACACTTAGAGTTACGGATTAGTGTTATGATGAGTTAGAAGATTAATTGAGTACCATTAACTCTTTAGAAGATGAATCGAGTACAATTAACTATTTACTTGGTCAATAAGTTTTCAATAATCGTTTCACTTAGGGTTACAGATTAGTTTTATGTTGAGTTAGAAGATTAATCGAGTACCATTAACTCGTTAGAAGATGAATCGAGTATAATTAACTCTTTTCTTGGTCAAGAAGTTTTCTATAATAGTTACACTTAGATTTACGGATTAATTTTATGTTGAGTTAGAAAATTATTCGAGTACCATTAACTCTTTAGAAGATGAATCGAGTACATTTAACTCTTTAGTTGGTAATCAAGTTTTCGATAATCATTACACTTAGAGTTACGTATTAGTTTTATGTTGAGTTAGAAGATTATTTGAGTAAAATTAACTCTTTAGAAGATTATTCGAGTACAATTAACTCCTTACCTTGTCAACAAGTTTTCAATAATCATTACAATTAGAGTTACAGATTAATTTTATGTTGAGTTGGAAGATTAATCGAGTACCATTAACTCTTTAGAAGATGAATCGAGTATAATTAACTCTTTACTTGGACAACAAGTTTTCAATAATCGTTACACTTAGAGTTACAGATTAATTTTATGTTGAGTTAGAAGATAAATCGAGTATAATTAACTCTACAGAAGATGATTCGAGTACAATTAATTCTTTACTTGGTCAACAAGTTTTCAATAATTGTTACACTTAGGGTTACAGATTAGTTTTATATTGAGTTAAAAGATTAATCCAGTACCATTAACTCTTTAGAAGATGAATCGAGTACAATTATCTCTTTACTTGGTCAACAAGTTTTCAATAATCGTTACACTTAGAGTTACGGATTAGGTTTATGTTGAGTTAGAAAATTATTCGAGTACCATTAATTCATTAGAAGAAGAATCGAGTACAATTAACTCTTTACTTGGTAATCAAGTTTTCAATAATCGTTACACTTAGAGTTACGTATTAGTTTTATGTTGAGTAATAAGATTATTTGAGTAAAATTAACTCTTTAGAGGATTATTCGAGTACAATTAACTCTTTACTTGGTCAACAAGTTTTCATTAATCATTACACTTGGAGTTACAGATTAATTTTATGACGAGTTAGAAGATTAATCGAGTACCATTAACTCTTTAGAAGATGAATCGAGTACAATTAACTCTTTACTTGGTAATCAAGTTTTCTATAATCATTACACTTAGAGTTACATATTAGTTTTATGTTGAGTAAGAAGATTATTTGAGAAAAATTAATTGTTTAGAAGATTATTCGAATACAATTAATTCTTTACTTGGTCAACAAGTTTTCAATAGTCATTACACTTGGAGTTACAAATTAATTTTATGTTGAGTTAGAAGATTAATCGAGTATAATTAACTCTACAGAAGATGATTCAAGTACAATTAATTCTTTACTTGTTTAAAAACATTACAATAATCGTTACACTTAGAGTTAAAGATTAGTTTTATGTTGAGTTAGAAGATTAATCGAATACCATTAACTCTTTAGAAGGTGAATCGAGTACAATTAACTCTTTACTTGGTCAACAAGTTTTCAATAATCGTTACACTTAGGGTTACAGATTAGTTTTGTGTTGAGTTAGAAGATTAATCAAGTACCATTAACTCTTTAGAATATGAATCGAGTACAATTAACTCTTTACTTGGTCAACACCTTTTTAATAATAGTTACACTTAGAGTTACGGATTAGTGTTATGTTGAGTTATAAGATTAATCGAGTACCATTAACTCTTTAGAAGATGAATCGAGTACAATTAACTCCTTACTTGGTAATCAAGTTTTCTATAATCATTACACTTAGAGTTACGTATTAGTGTTATGTTGAGTTAGAAGATTATTTGAGAAAAATTAACTGTTTAGAAGATTATTCGAATACAATTAACTCTTTACTTGGTCAACAAGTTTTCTATAGTCATTACACTTGGAGTTGCAGTTTAATTTTATGTTGAGTTAGAAGATTAATCGAGTATAATTAACTCTACAGAAGATGATTCAAGTACAATTAATTCTTTACTTGGTTAACAAGTTTTCAATAATCGTTACACTTAGAGTTACAGATTAGTTTTATGTTGAGTTAGAAGATTAATCGAATACCATTAACTCTTTAGAAGATGAATCGAGTACAATTAACTCTTTACTTGGTCAACAAGTTTTCAATAATCGTTACACTTAGGGTTACAGATTAGTTTTGTGTTGAGTTAGAAGATTAATCGAGTACCATTAACTCTTTAGAATATGAATCGAGTACAATGAACTCTTTACTTGGTCAACAAGTTTTTAATAATAGTTACACTTAGAGTTACGGATTAGTGTTATGTTGAGTTATAAGATTAATCGAGCACCATTAACTCTTTAGAAGATGAATCGAGTACAATTAACTCTTTACTTGGTAATCAAGTTTTCTATAATCATTACACTTAGAGTTACGTATTACTTTTATGTTGAGTTAGAAGATTATTTGAGAAAAATTAATTGTTTAGAAGATTATTCGAATACAATTAACTATTACTTGGTCAACAAGTTTTCAATAGTCATTACACATGGAGTTACAGATTAATTTTATGTTGAATTAGAAGATTAATCGAGTATAATTAACTCTACAGAAGATGATTCAAGTACAATTAATTCTTTACTTGGTTATCAAGTTTTCAATAATTGTTACACTTAGAGTTACAGATTAGTTTTATATTGAGTTAGAAGATTAATCGAATACCATTAACTCTTTAGAAGATGAATCGAGTACAATTAACTCTTTACTTGGTCAACAAGTTTTCAATAATCGTTACACTTAGAGTTACGGATTAGTGTTATGTTGAGTTAGAAGATTAATTGAGTACCATTAACTCTTTAGAAGATGAATCGAGTACAATTAACTATTTACTTGGTCAATAAGTTTTCAATAATCGTTACACTTAGGGTTACAGATTAGTTTTATGTTGAGTTAGAAGATTAATCGAGTACCATTAACTCGTTAGAAGATGAATCGAGTATAATTAACTCTTTTCTTGGTCAAGAAGTTTTCTATAATAGTTACACTTAGATTTACGGATTAATTTTATGTTGAGTTAGAAAATTATTCGTGTACCATTAACTCTTTAGAAGATGAATCGAGTACATTTAACTCTTTAGTTGGTAATCAAGTTTTCGATAATCATTACACTTAGAGTTACGTATTAGTTTTATGTTGAGTTAGAAGATTATTTGAGTAAAATTAACTCTTTAGAAGATTATTCGAGTACAATTAACTTCTTACCTTGTCAACAAGTTTTCAATAATCATTACAATTAGTGTTACAGATTAATTTTATGTTGAGTTCGAAGATTAATCGAGTAACATTAACTCTTTAGAAGATGAATCGAGTACAATTAACTCTTTACTTGGACCACAAGTTTTCAATAATCGTTACACTTAGAGTTACAGATTAATTTTATGTTGAGTTAGAAGATAAATCGAGTATAATTAACTCTACAGAAGATGATTCGAGTACAATTAATTCTTTACTTGGTCAACAAGTTTTCAATAATTGTTACACTTAGGGTTACAGATTAGTTTTATATTGAGTTAAAAGATTAATCCAGTTCCATTAACTCTTTAGAAGATGAATCGAGTACAATTATCTCTTTACTTGGTCAACAAGTTTTCAATAATCGTTACACTTAGAGTTACGGATTAGGTTTATGTTGAGTTAGAAAATTATTCGAGTACCATTAATTCTTTAGAAGAAGAATCGAGTACAATTAACTCTTTACTTGGTAATCAAGTTTTCAATAATCATTACACTTAGAGTTACGTATTAGTTTTATGTTGAGTAATAAGATTATTTGAGTAAAATTAACTCTTTAGAGGATTATTCGAGTACAATTAACTCTTTACTTGGTCAACAAGTTTTCATTAATCATTACACTTGGAGTTACAGATTAATTTTATGACGAGTTAGAAGATTAATCGAGTACCATTAACTCTTTAGAAGATGAATCGAGTACAATTAACTCTTTACTTGGTAATCAAGTTTTCTATAATCATTACACTTAGAGTTACGTATTAGTTTTATGTTGAGTAAGAAGATTATTTGAGAAAAATTAATTGTTTAGAAGATTATTCGAATACAATTAATTCTTTACTTGGTCAACAAGTTTTCAATAGTCATTACACTTGGAGTTACAAATTAATTTTATGTTGAGTTAGAAGATTAATCGAGTATAATTAACTCTACAGAAGATGATTCAAGTACAATTAATTCTTTACTTGTTTAAAAACATTACAATAATCGTTACACTTAGAGTTAAAGATTAGTTTTATGTTGAGTTAGAAGATTAATCGAATACCATTAACTCTTTAGAAGGTGAATCGAGTACAATTAACTCTTTACTTGGTCAACAAGTTTTCAATAATCGTTACACTTAGGGTTACAGATTAGTTTTGTGTTGAGTTA
The DNA here is from genome assembly GCA_954870855.1 of Scutellaria minor. Classification (NCBI taxonomy): domain Eukaryota; kingdom Viridiplantae; phylum Streptophyta; class Magnoliopsida; order Lamiales; family Lamiaceae; genus Scutellaria; species Scutellaria minor. The sequence goes on from OX940737.1 coordinate 11,779,947, forward strand.
GAAGATTAATCGAGTACCATTAACTCTTTAGAATATGAATCGAGTACAATTAACTCTTTACTTGGTCAACACCTTTTTAATAATAGTTACACTTAGAGTTACGGATTAGTGTTATGTTGAGTTATAAGATTAATCGAGTACCATTAACTCTTTAGAAGATGAATCGAGTACAATTAACTCCTTACTTGGTAATCAAGTTTTCTATAATCATTACACTTAGAGTTACGTATTAGTGTTATGTTGAGTTAGAAGATTATTTGAGAAAAATTAACTGTTTAGAAGATTATTCGAATACAATTAACTCTTTACTTGGTCAACAAGTTTTCTATAGTCATTACACTTGGAGTTGCAGTTTAATTTTATGTTGAGTTAGAAGATTAATCGAGTATAATTAACTCTACAGAAGATGATTCAAGTACAATTAATTCTTTACTTGGTTAACAAGTTTTCAATAATCGTTACACTTAGAGTTACAGATTAGTTTTATGTTGAGTTAGAAGATTAATCGAATACCATTAACTCTTTAGAAGATGAATCTAGTACAATTAACTCTTTACTTGGTCAACAAGTTTTCAATAATCGTTACACTTAGGGTTACAGATTAGTTTTGTGTTGAGTTAGAAGATTAATCGAGTACCATTAACTCTTTAGAATATGAATCGAGTACAATGAACTCTTTACTTGGTCAACAAGTTTTTAATAATAGTTACACTTAGAGTTACGGATTAGTGTTATGTTGAGTTATAAGATTAATCGAGCACCATTAACTCTTTAGAAGATGAATCGAGTACAATTAACTCTTTACTTGGTAATCAAGTTTTCTATAATCATTACACTTAGAGTTACGTATTACTTTTATGTTGAGTTAGAAGATTATTTGAGAAAAATTAATTGTTTAGAAGATTATTCGAATACAATTAACTATTACTTGGTCAACAAGTTTTCAATAGTCATTACACTTGGAGTTACAGATTAATTTTATGTTGAATTAGAAGATTAATCGAGTATAATTAACTCTACAGAAGATGATTCAAGTACAATTAATTCTTTACTTGGTTATCAAGTTTTCAATAATTGTTACACTTAGAGTTACAGATTAGTTTTATATTGAGTTAGAAGATTAATCGAATACCATTAACTCTTTAGAAGATGAATCGAGTACAATTAACTCTTTACTTGGTCAACAAGTTTTCAATAATCGTTACACTTAGAGTTACGGATTAGTGTTATGTTGAGTTAGAAGATTAATTGAGTACCATTAACTCTTTAGAAGATGAATCGAGTACAATTAACTATTTACTTGGTCAATAAGTTTTCAATAATCGTTACACTTAGGGTTACAGATTAGTTTTATGTTGAGTTAGAAGATTAATCGAGTACCATTAACTCGTTAGAAGATGAATCGAGTATAATTAACTCTTTTCTTGGTCAAGAAGTTTTCTATAATAGTTACACTTAGATTTACGGATTAATTTTATGTTGAGTTAGAAAATTATTCGTGTACCATTAACTCTTTAGAAGATGAATCGAGTACATTTAACTCTTTAGTTGGTAATCAAGTTTTCGATAATCATTACACTTAGAGTTACGTATTAGTTTTATGTTGAGTTAGAAGATTATTTGAGTAAAATTAACTCTTTAGAAGATTATTCGAGTACAATTAACTTCTTACCTTGTCAACAAGTTTTCAATAATCATTACAATTAGTGTTACAGATTAATTTTATGTTGAGTTCGAAGATTAATCGAGTAACATTAACTCTTTAGAAGATGAATCGAGTACAATTAACTCTTTACTTGGACCACAAGTTTTCAATAATCGTTACACTTAGAGTTACAGATTAATTTTATGTTGAGTTAGAAGATAAATCGAGTATAATTAACTCTACAGAAGATGATTCGAGTACAATTAATTCTTTACTTGGTCAACAAGTTTTCAATAATTGTTACACTTAGGGTTACAGATTAGTTTTATATTGAGTTAAAAGATTAATCCAGTTCCATTAACTCTTTAGAAGATGAATCGAGTACAATTATCTCTTTACTTGGTCAACAAGTTTTCAATAATCGTTACACTTAGAGTTACGGATTAGGTTTATGTTGAGTTAGAAAATTATTCGAGTACCATTAATTCTTTAGAAGAAGAATCGAGTACAATTAACTCTTTACTTGGTAATCAAGTTTTCAATAATCATTACACTTAGAGTTACGTATTAGTTTTATGTTGAGTAATAAGATTATTTGAGTAAAATTAACTCTTTAGAGGATTATTCGAGTACAATTAACTCTTTACTTGGTCAACAAGTTTTCATTAATCATTACACTTGGAGTTACAGATTAATTTTATGACGAGTTAGAAGATTAATCGAGTACCATTAACTCTTTAGAAGATGAATCGAGTACAATTAACTCTTTACTTGGTAATCAAGTTTTCTATAATCATTACACTTAGAGTTACGTATTAGTTTTATGTTGAGTAAGAAGATTATTTGAGAAAAATTAACTGTTTAGAAGATTATTCGAATACAATTAATTCTTTACTTGGTCAACAAGTTTTCAATAGTCATTACACTTGGAGTTACAAATTAATTTTATGTTGAGTTAGAAGATTAATCGAGTATAATTAACTCTACAGAAGATGATTCAAGTACAATTAATTCTTTACTTGGTTAAAAAGATTTCAATAATCGTTACACTTAGAGTTAAAGATTAGTTTTATGTTGAGTTAGAAGATTAATCGAATACCATTAACTCTTTAGAAGATGAATGGAGTACAATTAACTCTTTACTTGGTCAACAAATTTTCAATAATCGTTACACTTAGGGTTACATGTTAGTTTTGTGTTGAGTTAGAAGATTAATCGAGTACCATTAATTCTTTAGAATATGAATCGAGTACAATTAACTCTTTACTTGGTCAACACGTTTTTAATAATAGTTACACTTAGAGTTACGGATTAGTGTTATGTTGAGTTATAAGATTAATCGAGTACCATTAACTCTTCAGAAGATGAATCGAGTACAATTAATTACTTACTTGGTAATCAAGTTTTCTATAATCATTACACTTACAGTTACGTATTAGTGTTATGTTGAGTTAGAAGATTATTTGAGAAAAATTAACTGTTTAGAAGATTATTCGAATACAATTAACTCTTTACTTGGTCAACAAGTTTTCTATAGTCATTACACTTGGAGTTACAGATTAATTTTATGTTGAGTTAGAAGATTAATCGAGTATAATTAACTCTACAGAAGATGATTCAAGTACAATTAATTCTTTACTTGGTTAAAAAGATTTCAATAATCGTTACACTTAGAGTTAAAGATTAGTTTTATGTTGAGTTAGAAGATTAATCGAATACCATTAACTCTTTAGAAGATGAATCGAGTACAATTAACTCTTTACTTGGTCAACAAGTTTTCAATAATCGTTACACTTAGGGTTACAGATTAGTTTTGTGTTGAGTTAGAAGATTAATCGAGTACCATTAACTCTTTAGAATATGAATCGAGTACAATGAACTCTTTACTTGGTCAACAAGTTTTTAATAATAGTTACACTTAGAGTTACGGATTAGTGTTATGTTGAGTTATAAGATTAATCGAGCACCATTAACTCTTTAGAAGATGAATCGAGTACAATTAATTACTTACTTGGTAATCAAGTTTTCTATAATCATTACACTTAGAGTTACGTATTAGTGTTATGTTGAGTTAGAAGATTATTTGAGAAAAATTAACTGTTTAGAAGATTATTCGAATACAATTAACTCTTTACTTGGTCAACAAGTTTTCTATAGTCATTACACTTGGAGTTACAGTTTAATTTTATGTTGAGTTAGAAGATTGATCGAGTATAATTAACTCTACAGAAGATGATTCAAGTACAATTAATTCTTTACTTGGTTAACAAGTTTTCAATAATCGTTACACTTAGAGTTACAAATTAGTTTTATGTTGAGTTAGAAGATTAATCGAATACCATTAACTCTTTAGAAGATGAATCGAGTACAATTAACTCTTTACTTGGTCAACAAGTTTTCAATAATCGTTACACTTAGGGTTACAGATTAGTTTTGTGTTGAGTTAGAAGATTAATCGAGTACCATTAACTCTTTAGAATATGAATCGAGTACAATGAACTCTTTACTTGGTCAACAAGTTTTTAATAATAGTTACACTTAGAGTTACGGATTAGTGTTATGTTGAGTTATAAGATTAATCGAGCACCATTAACTCTTTAGAAGATGAATCGAGTACAATTAATTACTTACTTGGTAATCAAGTTTTCTGTAATCATTACACTTAGAGTTACGTATTAGTGTTATGTTGAGTTAGAAGATTATTTGAGAAAAATTAACTGTTTAGAAGATTATTCGAATACAATTAACTCTTTACTTGGTCAACAAGTTTTCTATAGTCATTACACTTGGAGTTGCAGTTTAATTTTATGTTGAGTTAGAAGATTAATCGAGTATAATTAACTCTACAGAAGATGATTCAAGTACAATTAATTCTTTACTTGGTTAACAAGTTTTCAATAATCGTTACACTTAGAGTTACAGATTAGTTTTATGTTGAGTTAGAAGATTAATCGAATACCATTAACTCTTTAGAAGATGAATCGAGTACAATTAACTCTTTACTTGGTCAACAAGTTTTCAATAATCGTTACACTTAGGGTTACAGATTAGTTTTGTGTTGAGTTAGAAGATTAATCGAGTACCATTAACTCTTTAGAATATGAATCGAGTACAATTAACTCTTTACTTGGTCAACAAGGTTTTAATAATAGTTACACTTAGAGTTACGTATTAGGTTTATGTTGAGTTAGATAATTATTCGAGTACCATTAATTCTATAGAAGATGAATCGAGTACAATTAACTCTTTACTTGGTAATCAAGTTTTCAATAATCATTACACTTATAGTTACGTATTAGTTTAATGTTGGGTTAGAAGATTATTTGAGAAAAATTAACTGTATAGAAGATTATTCGAATACAATTTACTCTTTACTTGGTCAACAAGTTTTCAATAATCATTACACTTGGAATTACAGATTAATTTTATGTTGAGTTAGAAGATTAATCGAGTATAATTAACTCTACAGAAGATGATTGAAGTACAATTAATTCTTTACTTGGTTAACAAGTTTTCAATAATCGTTACACTTAGAGTTACAGATTAGTTTTATGTTGAGTTAGAAGATTAATCGAATACCATTAACTCTTTAGAAGATGAATCGAGTACGATTAACTCTTTACTTGGTCAACAAGTTTTGTATAATCATTACACTTGGAGTTACAGATTAGTTTTATGTTGAGTTAGAAGGTTAATCGAGTACCATTAACTCTTTAGAAGATGAATCGAGTACGATTAACAATTTACTTGGTCAACAAGTTTCCAATAATCGTTACACTTAGAGTTACATATTAGTTTTATGTTGAGTTAGAAGATTAATCGAGTACTATTAACTCTTTAGAAGATGAATCGAGTACAATTAACTCTTTTGTTGGTCAACAAGTTTTCAATAATCATTACACTTAGAGTTACGTAATAGTTTTATGTTGAGTTAGAAGATTATTTGAGTAAAATTAACTCTTTAGAATATTATTCGAGTACAATTAACTCTTTACTTGGTCAACAAGTTTTCAATAATCATTACACTTGGAGTTACAGATTAGTTTTATGTTTATTTAGAAGGTTAATCGAGTACCATTAACTCTTTAGAAGATGAATCGAGTACGATTAACACTTTACATGGTCAACAAGTTTTCAATAATCGTTACACTTAGAGTTAGATATTAGTTTTATGTTGAGTTAGAAGATTAATCGAGTACCATTAACTCGTTAGAAGATGAATCGAGTATAATTAACTCTTTTCTTGGTCAACAATTTTTCTATAATAGTTACTCTTAGATTTACGGATTAGGTTTATGTTGAGTTAGAAAATTATTCGAGTACCATTAACTCTTTAGAAGATGAATCGAGTAAAATTAACTCTTTACTTGGTAATCAAGTTTTCAATAATCATTAAACTTAGAGTTAAGTATTAGTTTTATGTTGAGTTAGAAGATAATTTGAGTAAAATTAACTCTTTAGAAGATTATTCGAGTACGATTAACTCTTTACTTGGTCAACAAGTTTTGAATAATCATTACACTTGGAGTTACAGATTAGTTTTATGTTGAGTTAGAAGGTTAATCGAGTACGATTAACTCTTTAGAAGATGAATCGAGTACGATTAACACTTTACTTGGTCAACAAGTTTTCATTAATCGTTACACTTAGAGTTACATATTAGTTTTATGTTGAGTTAGAAGATTAATCGAGTACCATTAACTCTTTAGAAGATGAATTGAGTACAATTAACTTTTTACTTGGTCAACAAGTTTTCAATAATTGTTACACTTTGGGTTACAGCTTAGTTTTATATTAGTTAGAAGATTAATCGAGTACCATTAACTCTTTAGAAGATGAATCGAGTACGATTAACACTTTACTTGGTCAACAAGTTTCCAATAATCGTTACACTTAGAGTTACATATTAGTTTTATGTTGAGTTAGAAGATTAATCCAGTACCATTAACTCTTTAGAAGATGAATTGAGTACAATTATCTCTTTACTTGGTCAACAAGTTTTCAATAATCGTTACACTTAGAGTTACGGATTAGGTTTATGTTGAGTTAGAAAATTATTCGAGTACCATTAACTCTTTAGAAGATGAATCGAGTAAAATTAACTCTTTACTTGGTAATCAAGTTTTCAATAATCATTACACTTAGAGTTAAGTATTAGTTTTATGTTGAGTTAGAAGATAATTTGAGTAAAATTAACTCTTTAGAAGATTATTCGAGTACAATTAACTCTTTACTTGGTCAACAAGTTTTCAATAATCATTACACTTGGAGTTACAGATTAGTTTTATGTTGAGTTAGAAGGTTAATCGAGTACCATTAACTCTTTAGAAGATGAATCGAGTACGATTAACTCTTTACTTGGTCAACAAGTTTTCAGTAATCGTTACACTTAGAGTTACATATTAGTTTTATGTTGAGTTAGAAGATTAATCGAGTACCATTAACTCTTTAGAAGATGAATCGAGTACAATTAACTCTTTACTTGGTCTACAAGTTTTCAATAATTGTTACACTTTGGGTTACAGATTAGTTTTATATTGAGTTAGAAGATTAATCGAGTACCATTAACTCTTTAGAATATGAATCGAGTACAATGAACTCTTTACTTGGTCAACAAGTTTTTAATAATAGTTACACTTAGAGTTACGGATTAGTGTTATGTTGAGTTAGAAGATAATTTGAGTAAAATTAACTCTTTAGAAGATTATTCGAGTACAATTAACTCTTTACTTGGTCAACAAGTTTTCAATAATCATTACACTTGGAGTTACAGATTAGTTTTATGTTGAGTTAGAAGGTTAATCGAGTACCATTAACTCTTTAGAAGATGAATCGAGTATAATTAACTCTTTTCTTGGTCAACAAGTTTTCTATAATAGTTACACTTAGATTTACAGATTAGGTTTATGTTGAGTTAGAAAATTATTCGAGTACCATTAATTCTTTTGAAGATGAATCGAGTACAATTAACTCTTTACTTGGTAATCAAGTTTTCAATAATCATTACTGTCACGCCCCGTTTTCTTTCACTTAAAATATCAGAGTTTTGATATGGGCGTGAAGATAGATAATAGAGAGGAACACATATCACATCAGAAAGAAGGAGGTTAAAGACGATAGAAGAAAGGGGATAAGGAAACAAAACATATACCATTCACACATCAATCGGCCCCCGCCGATAATCCATCGGTCTCATTACCGATATTTACAATATACACAGCGGAATATTTCATCAGGATCCCACATTCATCATACGTATTCAGACATCGCAAAATGTAAATTGTTTAAAACATAGTTTGAAAGTGTTTGGGGAACAACAGCCTGAAATTATAAACTCCCAAGACAGCACCACCAATCTCCTACTAGGGTTCACCAGTTTCCTCATTTCCTGTAGTGTGAGTACAGATTAAGGGGTGAGTGCGTGGAATACACCCGTGGGAAATAACATCCTCATCTTATAACACTTAACAGATAATCAACAGAAAGTAACTATCTACCAGCACGTTGCCACAGCACGTAAAATGCATAGCAGATATTAGAAAGAGAAAGGATGGGTACGGGATCTGCCCACCACCCAATTAAGCGGGCTCAATACCGCTGGTGTATTTCATGAGGACCACCAAACCTCGAGAGTAGTAGAAGAGAAGCGGGGAAGAATGCATGCCCAGAACAGTATAAGTATGGCACCACAAATAAATCCACAGCACATAGTATTTCGCAGATCCTGCATATACTAGGAAAACAATAAACAGATTAAGATTTAGAAGTTACCCCCACCTTGTCGAGTAGCTAGTACTAGGTATCACAAACTCCCAACTGATAACCTACACAAGTTACAGTGTTCCTTAGATTCTTAATAAATATATGTAAAGGCATAATTAATTTCGAAAAAGGAACGATCGTTTAGCGCGTGCCGGATCGAGGAATCTTGAAATTTGAGGTTGAAGCAATAAAGGTGAAAGTTTAGTTTCTTAGGCTGAGGTGGTAGAGAACGAGACAAGGATTGCAACGCAAAAAGAATGAGCTCAATCGGAGTTGAAATGAGCCCGTACAGAGCATTTTAAGTTTAGGGGTATTTCGGTAATTTTGGTCAAAGGGTTGATTTTGACCGGGCCCACGATCCTCGGTCAACGATATCTCGTCAAAAACGTCTCGATGTTGACGTACGGTGAGAAAAACGGGGTTTGGGTCGAAAACACGGTGTCGCGTGCGTCGGGGCACGCGAGCACCCGGCGTTGGCGCGCCCACTCGGCAGCTGCCGAGTTTTCTCGGCCAGCCGGCAACCGGCGCTCGGCAGCTGCCGAGTTTTCTCGGCCAGCTCGCCCCGTCGCCCGCGCCCGCCCGCGTCCAGCCGGCCCCCGTCACCTGCGCGCACCCGCGTGCGCTCCCGGCGCCCGGCGCCCTCGCGCCCGCCGACCCCCGGCGCCCGGCCCGCGCGCGCACTCGGCCCCCGGCGCCCAGCCCCCATGCGTACCTGACCCCCCGACACTCACCCCGACACGCACGTTCCGTCCCCGACGCACACACCGGCACCCGGTACTCGCACGCCATCGCACACCCGGCACCCGGCGCACCACCTCCACCAGCACCACTGCCGGCTCCGGCGGCTCTGGCACGGCGGCGACGGCGGCGGCGGCTCCGGCAGCCGCTCCGGCGACTTTTCCGGCGGTGCTCCGGCGACTTTTCCGGTGACTAAAAAAAAAGTAAAGAAAGAGAAAAGAAAAGGAAACTTACTTGTTTGCGTCGCTTTCGTCGTCGGCGTAAAAATGAAAATTTTTGAATTGACAAAGCCCCTATTTATAGAGTTTCAAAATTACTATTTACCTAGTAAAATTAATTTACCATTCATTAAAATATTATTTTCCGTTTTACCGTTCATTCAGATTCTACCCCTTCCTTTTTACCGAACCTTCGTATCCGGCTCTTCTCCTTGCCATTTGAGCTACGGGTCTCCGATTGACCTCTAGTTTGATTCTATTTTCTCGTTTTTCCGTTGCGCATCTCATGGAACTAAAATATTTTACGGTCCATGCCTAGAATTTTCATCAGTCTAAATCATACCCTAACGTATACTTGAAATGCACATAAATAATTAAAAATTAACGCACATAAAATATTTTTATCCCGGGTTTAATTATTTAATTAACCATTTATGCTTTATATTTGGTCCGGGGTACTACAATTACACTTAGAGTTACGTATTAGTTTTATGTTGAGTTAGAAGATTATTTGAGTAAAATTAACTCTTTAGAAGATTATTCCAGTACAATTAACTATTTACTTGGTCAACAAGTTTTCAATAATCATTACACTTGGAGTTACAGATTAGTTTTATGTTGAGTTAGAAGGTTAATCGAGTACCATTAACTCTTTAGAAGATGAATCGAGTACGATTAACACTTTACTTGGTCAACAAGTTTTCATTAATCGTTACACTTAGAGTTACATATTAGTTTTATGTTGAGTTAGAAGATTAATCGAGTACCATTAACTCTTTAGAAGATGAATCGAGTACAATTAACTTTTTACTTGGTCAACAAGTTTTCAATAATTGTTACACTTTGGGTTACAGCTTAGTTTTATATTAGTTAGAAGATTAATTGAGTACCATTAACTCTTTAGAAGATGAATAGAGTATAATTAACTCTTTTCTTGGTCAACAAGTTTTCTATAATAGTTACACTTAGATTTAAAGATTAGGTTTATGTTGAGTTGGAAAATTATTCGAGTACCATTAACTCTTTAGAAGATGAATCGAGTACAATTAACTCTTTACTTGGTAATCAAGTTTTCTATAATCATTACACTTAAGAGTTACGTATTAGTTTTATGTTGAGTTAGAAGATTATTTGAGAAAAATTAACTATTTAGAATATTATTCGAATACAATTAACTCTTTACTTGGTCAACAAGTTTTCAATAGTCATTACACTTGGAGTTACAGATTAATTTTATGTTGAGTTAGAAGATTAATCGAGTATAATTAACTCTACAGAAGATGATTCAAGTACAATTAATTCTTTACTTGGTTCACAAGATTTCAATAATTGTTACACTTAGCGTTACAGATTAGTTTTATGTTGAGTTAGAAGATTAATCGAATACCATTAACTCTTTAGAAGATGAATCGAGTACAATGAACTCTTTACTTGGTCAACAAATTTTCAATAATCGTTACACTTAGAGTTACGGATTAGTGTTATGTTGAGTTAGAAGATTAATTGAGTACCATTAACTCTTTAGAAGATGAATCGAGCACAATTAACTGTTTACTTGGTCAATAAGTTTTCAATAATCGTTACACTTAGGGTTACAGATAAGTTTTATGTTTAGTTAGAAGATTAATCGAGTACCATTAACTGGTTAGAAGATGAATCGAGTATAATTAACTATTTTCTTGGTAAATAAGTTTCCTATAATAGTTACTCTTAGATTTACGGATTAGGTTTATGTTGAGTTAGAAAATTATTTGAGTACCATTAACTCTTTAGAAGATGAATCGAGTACAATTAACTCTTTACTTGGTAATCAAGTTTTCAATAATCATTACACTTAGAGTTACGTATTAGTTTTATGTTGAGTTAGAAGATAATTTGAGTAAAATTAACTCTTTAGAAGATTATTCGAGTACAATTAACTCTTTACTTGGTCAACAAGTTTTCAATAATCATTACACTTGGAGTTACAGATTAGTTGTATGTTGAGTTAGAAGGTTAATCGAGTACCATTAACTCTTTAGAAGATGAATCGAGTACAACTAACTCTTTACTTGGTCAACAAGTTTTCAATAATTGTAGCACTTTGGGTTACAGATTAGTTTTATATTGAGTTAGAAGATTAATCTAGTACCATTAACTCTTTAGAAGATGAATCGAGTATAATTAACTCATTTCTTGGTCATCAAGTTTTCTATAATAGTTACACTTAGATTTACAGATTAGGTTTATGTTGAGTTAGAAAATTATTCGAGTACCATTAATTCTTTAGAAGATGAATCGAGTACAATTAACTCTTTACTTGGTAATGAAGTTTTCAATAATCATTACTCTTAGAGTTACATATTAGTTTTATGTTGAATTAGAAGATTATTTGAGTAAAATTAACTCTTTAGAAGATTATTCGAGTACAATTAACTCTTTACTTGGTCAACAAGTTTTCAATAATCATTACACTTGGAGTTACAGATTAGTTTTATGTTGAATTAGAAGGCTAATCGAGTATCATTAACTCTTTAGAAGATGAATCGAGTACGATTAACTCTTTACTAGGTCAACAAGCTTTGAATAATCATTACACTTGGAGTTACAGATTAGTTTTATGTTGAGTTAGAAGGTTAATCGAGTAGCATTAACTCTTTAGAAGATGAATCGAGTACGATAAACTCTTTACTTGGTCAACAAGTTTTCAATAATCGTTACACTTAGAGTTACATATTAGTTTTATGTTGAGTTAGAAGATTAATCGAGTACCATTAACTCTTTAGAAGATGAATCGAGTACAATTAACTCTTTACTTGGTCAACAAGTTTTCAATAATTGTTATACTTTGGGTTACAGATTAGTTTTATATTGAGTTAGAAGATTAATCGAGTACCATTAACTCTTTAGAAGATGAATCGAGTATAATTAACTCTTTACTTGGTCAACAAGTTTTCAATAATCGTTACACTTAGGGTTACAGATTAGTTTTATGTTGAGTTAGAAGATTAATCGAATACCATTAACTCTTTAGAAGATGAATCGAGTACAATTAACCTTTACTTGGTCAACAAGTTTTCAATAATTGTTACACTTGGGGTTACAGATTAGTTTTATATTGAGTTAGAAGATTAATCGAGTACCATTAACTCTTTAGAAGATGAATCCAGTATAATTAACTCTTTTCTTGGTCAACAAGTTTTCTATAATAGTTACACTTAGATTTACAGATTAGGTTTATGTTGAGTTAGAAAATTATTCGAGTACCATTAATTCTTTAGAAGATGAATCGAATAAAATTAACTTTTTACTTGGTAATCGAGTTTTCAATAATCATTACACTCAGAGTTACGTATTAGTTTTATGTTGAGTTATAAGATTATTTGAGTAAAATTAACTCTTTACTTGGTCAACATGTTTTCAATAATCATTGCACTTGGAGTTACATATTAATTTTATGTTGAGTTAGAAGGTTAATCGAGTACCATTAACTCTTTAGAAGATGAATAGAGTACGATTAACTCTTTACTTGGTCAACAAGTTTTCAATAATCGTTACACTTAGAGTTACATATTAGTTTTATGTTGAGTTAGAAGATTAATCGAGTACCATTAACTCTTTAGAAGATGAATCGAGTACAATTAACCTTTACTTGGTCAACAAGTTTTCAATAATTGTTACACTTGGGGTTACAGATTAGTTTTATATTGAGTTAGAAGATTAATCGAGTACCATTAACTCTTTAGAAGATGAATCCAGTATAATTAACTCTTTTCTTGGTCAACAAGTTTTCTATAATAGTTACACTTAGATTTACAGATTAGGTTTATGTTGAGTTAGAAAATTATTCGAGTACCATTAATTCTTTAGAAGATGAATCGAGTATAATTAACTCTTTACTTGGTAATCGAGTTTTCAATAATCATTACACTCAGAGTTACGTATTAGTTTTATGTTGAGTTATAAGATTATTTGAGTAAAATTAACTCTTTACTTGGTCAACATGTTTTCAATAATCATTGCACTTGGAGTTACATATTAATTTTATGTTGAGTTAGAAGGTTAATCGAGTACCATTAACTCTTTAGAAGATGAATAGAGTACGATTAACTCTTTACTTGGTCAACAAGTTTTCAATAATCGTTACACTTAGAGTTACATATTAGTTTTATGTTGAGTTAGAAGATTAATCGAGTACCATTAACTCTTTAGAAGATGAATCGAGTACAATTAACCTTTACTTGGTCAACAAGTTTTCAATAATTGTTACACTTGGGGTTACAGATTAGTTTTATATTGAGTTAGAAGATTAATCGAGTACCATTAACTCTTTAGAAGATGAATCCAGTATAATTAACTCTTTTCTTGGTCAACAAGTTTTCTATAATAGTTACACTTAGATTTACAGATTAGGTTTATGTTGAGTTAGAAAATTATTCGAGTACCATTAATTCTTTAGAAGATGAATCGAGTATAATTAACTCTTTACTTGGTAATCGAGTTCTCAATAATCATTACACTTAGAGTTACGTATTAGTTTTATGTTGAGTTAGAAGATTATTTGAGTAAAATTAACTCTATACTTGGTCAACATGTTTTCAATAATCATTACACTTGAAGTTACAGATTAGTTTTATGTTGAGTTAGAAGGTTAATCGAGTACTATTAACTCTTTAGAAGATGAATCGAGTACGATTAACTCTTTACTTGGTCAACAAGTTTTCAATAATCGTTACACTTAGAGTTACATATTAGTTTAATGTTGAGTTAGAAGATTAATCGAGTACCATTAACTCTTTAGAAGATGAATCGAGTACAATTAACCTTTACTTGGTCAACAAGTTTTCAATAATTGTTACACTTGGGGTTACAGATTAGTTTTATATTGAGTTAGAAGATTAATCGAGTACCATTAACTCTTTAGAAGATGAATCCAGTATAATTAACTCTTTTCTTGGTCAACAAGTTTTCTATAATAGTTACACTTAGATTTACAGATTAGGTTTATGTTGAGTTAGAAAATTATTCGAGTACCATTAATTCTTTAGAAGATGAATCGAATAAAATTAACTTTTTACTTGGTAATCGAGTTTTCAATAATCATTACACTCAGAGTTACGTATTAGTTTTATGTTGAGTTATAAGATTATTTGAGTAAAATTAACTCTTTACTTGGTCAACATGTTTTCAATAATCATTGCACTTGGAGTTACATATTAATTTTATGTTGAGTTAGAAGGTTAATCGAGTACCATTAACTCTTTAGAAGATGAATAGAGTACGATTAACTCTTTACTTGGTCAACAAGTTTTCAATAATCGTTACACTTAGAGTTACATATTAGTTTTATGTTGAGTTAGAAGATTAATCGAGTACCATTAACTCTTTAGAAGATGAATCGAGTACAATTAACCTTTACTTGGTCAACAAGTTTTCAATAATTGTTACACTTGGGGTTACAGATTAGTTTTATATTGAGTTAGAAGATTAATCGAGTACCATTAACTCTTTAGAAGATGAATCCAGTATAATTAACTCTTTTCTTGGTCAACAAGTTTTCTATAATAGTTACACTTAGATTTACAGATTAGGTTTATGTTGAGTTAGAAAATTATTCGAGTACCATTAATTCTTTAGAAGATGAATCGAGTATAATTAACTCTTTACTTGGTAATCGAGTTCTCAATAATCATTACACTCAGAGTTACGTATTAGTTTTATGTTGAGTTAGAAGATTATTTGAGTAAAATTAACTCTATACTTGGTCAACATGTTTTCAATAATCATTGCACTTGGAGTTACATATTAATTTTATGTTGAGTTAGAAGGTTAATCGAGTACCATTAACTCTTTAGAAGATGAATAGAGTACGATTAACTCTTTACTTGGTCAACAAGTTTTCAATAATCGTTACACTTAGAGTTACATATTAGTTTTATGTTGAGTTAGAAGATTAATCGAGTACCATTAACTCTTTAGAAGATGAATCGAGTACAATTAACCTTTACTTGGTCAACAAGTTTTCAATAATTGTTACACTTGGGGTTACAGATTAGTTTTATATTGAGTTAGAAGATTAATCGAGTACCATTAACTCTTTAGAAGATGAATCCAGTATAATTAACTCTTTTCTTGGTCAACAAGTTTTCTATAATAGTTACACTTAGATTTACAGATTAGGTTTATGTTGAGTTAGAAAATTATTCGAGTACCATTAATTCTTTAGAAGATGAATCGAGTATAATTAACTCTTTACTTGGTAATCGAGTTCTCAATAATCATTACACTCAGAGTTACGTATTAGTTTTATGTTGAGTTATAAGATTATTTGAGTAAAATTAACTCTTTACTTGGTCAACATGTTTTCAATAATCATTGCACTTGGAGTTACATATTAATTTTATGTTGAGTTAGAAGGTTAATCGAGTACCATTAACTCTTTAGAAGATGAATAGAGTACGATTAACTCTTTACTTGGTCAACAAGTTTTCAATAATCGTTACACTTAGAGTTACATATTAGTTTTATGTTGAGTTAGAAGATTAATCGAGTACCATTAACTCTTTAGAAGATGAATCGAGTACAATTAACCTTTACTTGGTCAACAAGTTTTCAATAATTGTTACACTTGGGGTTACAGATTAGTTTTATATTGAGTTAGAAGATTAATCGAGTACCATTAACTCTTTAGAAGATGAATCCAGTATAATTAACTCTTTTCTTGGTCAACAAGTTTTCTATAATAGTTACACTTAGATTTACAGATTAGGTTTATGTTGAGTTAGAAAATTATTCGAGTACCATTAATTCTTTAGAAGATGAATCGAGTATAATTAACTCTTTACTTGGTAATCGAGTTCTCAATAATCATTACACTCAGAGTTACGTATTAGTTTTATGTTGAGTTAGAAGATTATTTGAGTAAAATTAACTCTATACTTGGTCAACATGTTTTCAATAATCATTGCACTTGGAGTTACATATTAATTTTATGTTGAGTTAGAAGGTTAATCGAGTACCATTAACTCTTTAGAAGATGAATAGAGTACGATTAACTCTTTACTTGGTCAACAAGTTTTCAATAATCGTTACACTTAGAGTTACATATTAGTTTTATGTTGAGTTAGAAGATTAATCGAGTACCATTAACTCTTTAGAAGATGAATCGAGTACAATTAACCTTTACTTGGTCAACAAGTTTTCAATAATTGTTACACTTGGGGTTACAGATTAGTTTTATATTGAGTTAGAAGATTAATCGAGTACCATTAACTCTTTAGAAGATGAATCCAGTATAATTAACTCTTTTCTTGGTCAACAAGTTTTCTATAATAGTTACACTTAGATTTACAGATTAGGTTTATGTTGAGTTAGAAAATTATTCGAGTACCATTAATTCTTTAGAAGATGAATCGAGTATAATTAACTCTTTACTTGGTAATCGAGTTCTCAATAATCATTACACTCAGAGTTACGTATTAGTTTTATGTTGAGTTATAAGATTATTTGAGTAAAATTAACTCTTTACTTGGTCAACATGTTTTCAATAATCATTGCACTTGGAGTTACATATTAATTTTATGTTGAGTTAGAAGGTTAATCGAGTACCATTAACTCTTTAGAAGATGAATAGAGTACGATTAACTCTTTACTTGGTCAACAAGTTTTCAATAATCGTTACACTTAGAGTTACATATTAGTTTTATGTTGAGTTAGAAGATTAATCGAGTACCATTAACTCTTTAGAAGATGAATCGAGTACAATTAACCTTTACTTGGTCAACAAGTTTTCAATAATTGTTACACTTGGGGTTACAGATTAGTTTTATATTGAGTTAGAAGATTAATCGAGTACCATTAACTCTTTAGAAGATGAATCCAGTATAATTAACTCTTTTCTTGGTCAACAAGTTTTCTATAATAGTTACACTTAGATTTACAGATTAGGTTTATGTTGAGTTAGAAAATTATTCGAGTACCATTAATTCTTTAGAAGATGAATCGAGTATAATTAACTCTTTACTTGGTAATCGAGTTCTCAATAATCATTACACTCAGAGTTACGTATTAGTTTTATGTTGAGTTAGAAGATTATTTGAGTAAAATTAACTCTTTACTTGGTCAACATGTTTTCAATAATCATTGCACTTGGAGTTACATATTAATTTTATGTTGAGTTAGAAGGTTAATCGAGTACCATTAACTCTTTAGAAGATGAATAGAGTACGATTAACTCTTTACTTGGTCAACAAGTTTTCAATAATCGTTACACTTAGAGTTACATATTAGTTTTATGTTGAGTTAGAAGATTAATCGAGTACCATTAACTCTTTAGAAGATGAATCGAGTACAATTAACCTTTACTTGGTCAACAAGTTTTCAATAATTGTTACACTTGGGGTTACAGATTAGTTTTATATTGAGTTAGAAGATTAATCGAGTACCATTAACTCTTTAGAAGATGAATCCAGTATAATTAACTCTTTTCTTGGTCAACAAGTTTTCTATAATAGTTACACTTAGATTTACAGATTAGGTTTATGTTGAGTTAGAAAATTATTCGAGTACCATTAATTCTTTAGAAGATGAATCGAGTATAATTAACTCTTTACTTGGTAATCGAGTTTTCAATAATCATTACACTCAGAGTTACGTATTAGTTTTATGTTGAGTTATAAGATTATTTGAGTAAAATTAACTCTTTACTTGGTCAACATGTTTTCAATAATCATTGCACTTGGAGTTACATATTAATTTTATGTTGAGTTAGAAGGTTAATCGAGTACCATTAACTCTTTAGAAGATGAATAGAGTACGATTAACTCTTTACTTGGTCAACAAGTTTTCAATAATCGTTACACTTAGAGTTACATATTAGTTTTATGTTGAGTTAGAAGATTAATCGAGTACCATTAACTCTTTAGAAGATGAATCGAGTACAATTAACCTTTACTTGGTCAACAAGTTTTCAATAATTGTTACACTTGGGGTTACAGATTAGTTTTATATTGAGTTAGAAGATTAATCGAGTACCATTAACTCTTTAGAAGATGAATCCAGTATAATTAACTCTTTTCTTGGTCAACAAGTTTTCTATAATAGTTACACTTAGATTTACAGATTAGGTTTATGTTGAGTTAGAAAATTATTCGAGTACCATTAATTCTTTAGAAGATGAATCGAGTATAATTAACTCTTTACTTGGTAATCGAGTTCTCAATAATCATTACACTCAGAGTTACGTATTAGTTTTATGTTGAGTTAGAAGATTATTTGAGTAAAATTAACTCTTTACTTGGTCAACATGTTTTCAATAATCATTGCACTTGGAGTTACATATTAATTTTATGTTGAGTTAGAAGGTTAATCGAGTACCATTAACTCTTTAGAAGATGAATAGAGTACGATTAACTCTTTACTTGGTCAACAAGTTTTCAATAATCGTTACACTTAGAGTTACATATTAGTTTTATGTTGAGTTAGAAGATTAATCGAGTACCATTAACTCTTTAGAAGATGAATCGAGTACAATTAACCTTTACTTGGTCAACAAGTTTTCAATAATTGTTACACTTGGGGTTACAGATTAGTTTTATATTGAGTTAGAAGATTAATCGAGTACCATTAACTCTTTAGAAGATGAATCCAGTATAATTAACTCTTTTCTTGGTCAACAAGTTTTCTATAATAGTTACACTTAGATTTACAGATTAGGTTTATGTTGAGTTAGAAAATTATTCGAGTACCATTAATTCTTTAGAAGATGAATCGAGTATAATTAACTCTTTACTTGGTAATCGAGTTCTCAATAATCATTACACTCAGAGTTACGTATTAGTTTTATGTTGAGTTAGAAGATTATTTGAGTAAAATTAACTCTATACTTGGTCAACATGTTTTCAATAATCATTGCACTTGGAGTTACATATTAATTTTATGTTGAGTTAGAAGGTTAATCGAGTACCATTAACTCTTTAGAAGATGAATAGAGTACGATTAACTCTTTACTTGGTCAACAAGTTTTCAATAATCGTTACACTTAGAGTTACATATTAGTTTTATGTTGAGTTAGAAGATTAATCGAGTACCATTAACTCTTTAGAAGATGAATCGAGTACAATTAACCTTTACTTGGTCAACAAGTTTTCAATAATTGTTACACTTGGGGTTACAGATTAGTTTTATATTGAGTTAGAAGATTAATCGAGTACCATTAACTCTTTAGAAGATGAATCCAGTATAATTAACTCTTTTCTTGGTCAACAAGTTTTCTATAATAGTTACACTTAGATTTACAGATTAGGTTTATGTTGAGTTAGAAAATTATTCGAGTACCATTAATTCTTTAGAAGATGAATCGAGTATAATTAACTCTTTACTTGGTAATCGAGTTCTCAATAATCATTACACTCAGAGTTACGTATTAGTTTTATGTTGAGTTAGAAGATTATTTGAGTAAAATTAACTCTTTACTTGGTCAACATGTTTTCAATAATCATTGCACTTGGAGTTACATATTAATTTTATGTTGAGTTAGAAGGTTAATCGAGTACCATTAACTCTTTAGAAGATGAATAGAGTACGATTAACTCTTTACTTGGTCAACAAGTTTTCAATAATCGTTACACTTAGAGTTACATATTAGTTTTATGTTGAGTTAGAAGATTAATCGAGTACCATTAACTCTTTAGAAGATGAATCGAGTACAATTAACCTTTACTTGGTCAACAAGTTTTCAATAATTGTTACACTTGGGGTTACAGATTAGTTTTATATTGAGTTAGAAGATTAATCGAGTACCATTAACTCTTTAGAAGATGAATCCAGTATAATTAACTCTTTTCTTGGTCAACAAGTTTTCTATAATAGTTACACTTAGATTTACAGATTAGGTTTATGTTGAGTTAGAAAATTATTCGAGTACCATTAATTCTTTAGAAGATGAATCGAGTATAATTAACTCTTTACTTGGTAATCGAGTTTTCAATAATCATTACACTCAGAGTTACGTATTAGTTTTATGTTGAGTTATAAGATTATTTGAGTAAAATTAACTCTTTACTTGGTCAACATGTTTTCAATAATCATTGCACTTGGAGTTACATATTAATTTTATGTTGAGTTAGAAGGTTAATCGAGTACCATTAACTCTTTAGAAGATGAATAGAGTACGATTAACTCTTTACTTGGTCAACAAGTTTTCAATAATCGTTACACTTAGAGTTACATATTAGTTTTATGTTGAGTTAGAAGATTAATCGAGTACCATTAACTCTTTAGAAGATGAATCGAGTACAATTAACCTTTACTTGGTCAACAAGTTTTCAATAATTGTTACACTTGGGGTTACAGATTAGTTTTATATTGAGTTAGAAGATTAATCGAGTACCATTAACTCTTTAGAAGATGAATCCAGTATAATTAACTCTTTTCTTGGTCAACAAGTTTTCTATAATAGTTACACTTAGATTTACAGATTAGGTTTATGTTGAGTTAGAAAATTATTCGAGTACCATTAATTCTTTAGAAGATGAATCGAGTATAATTAACTCTTTACTTGGTAATCGAGTTCTCAATAATCATTACACTCAGAGTTACGTATTAGTTTTATGTTGAGTTAGAAGATTATTTGAGTAAAATTAACTCTTTACTTGGTCAACATGTTTTCAATAATCATTGCACTTGGAGTTACATATTAATTTTATGTTGAGTTAGAAGGTTAATCGAGTACCATTAACTCTTTAGAAGATGAATAGAGTACGATTAACTCTTTACTTGGTCAACAAGTTTTCAATAATCGTTACACTTAGAGTTACATATTAGTTTTATGTTGAGTTAGAAGATTAATCGAGTACCATTAACTCTTTAGAAGATGAATCGAGTACAATTAACCTTTACTTGGTCAACAAGTTTTCAATAATTGTTACACTTGGGGTTACAGATTAGTTTTATATTGAGTTAGAAGATTAATCGAGTACCATTAACTCTTTAGAAGATGAATCCAGTATAATTAACTCTTTTCTTGGTCAACAAGTTTTCTATAATAGTTACACTTAGATTTACAGATTAGGTTTATGTTGAGTTAGAAAATTATTCGAGTACCATTAATTCTTTAGAAGATGAATCGAGTATAATTAACTCTTTACTTGGTAATCGAGTTTTCAATAATCATTACACTCAGAGTTACGTATTAGTTTTATGTTGAGTTATAAGATTATTTGAGTAAAATTAACTCTTTACTTGGTCAACATGTTTTCAATAATCATTGCACTTGGAGTTACATATTAATTTTATGTTGAGTTAGAAGGTTAATCGAGTACCATTAACTCTTTAGAAGATGAATAGAGTACGATTAACTCTTTACTTGGTCAACAAGTTTTCAATAATCGTTACACTTAGAGTTACATATTAGTTTTATGTTGAGTTAGAAGATTAATCGAGTACCATTAACTCTTTAGAAGATGAATCGAGTACAATTAACCTTTACTTGGTCAACAAGTTTTCAATAATTGTTACACTTGGGGTTACAGATTAGTTTTATATTGAGTTAGAAGATTAATCGAGTACCATTAACTCTTTAGAAGATGAATCCAGTATAATTAACTCTTTTCTTGGTCAACAAGTTTTCTATAATAGTTACACTTAGATTTACAGATTAGGTTTATGTTGAGTTAGAAAATTATTCGAGTACCATTAATTCTTTAGAAGATGAATCGAGTATAATTAACTCTTTACTTGGTAATCGAGTTCTCAATAATCATTACACTCAGAGTTACGTATTAGTTTTATGTTGAGTTAGAAGATTATTTGAGTAAAATTAACTCTTTACTTGGTCAACATGTTTTCAATAATCATTGCACTTGGAGTTACATATTAATTTTATGTTGAGTTAGAAGGTTAATCGAGTACCATTAACTCTTTAGAAGATGAATAGAGTACGATTAACTCTTTACTTGGTCAACAAGTTTTCAATAATCGTTACACTTAGAGTTACATATTAGTTTTATGTTGAGTTAGAAGATTAATCGAGTACCATTAACTCTTTAGAAGATGAATCGAGTACAATTAACCTTTACTTGGTCAACAAGTTTTCAATAATTGTTACACTTGGGGTTACAGATTAGTTTTATATTGAGTTAGAAGATTAATCGAGTACCATTAACTCTTTAGAAGATGAATCCAGTATAATTAACTCTTTTCTTGGTCAACAAGTTTTCTATAATAGTTACACTTAGATTTACAGATTAGGTTTATGTTGAGTTAGAAAATTATTCGAGTACCATTAATTCTTTAGAAGATGAATCGAGTATAATTAACTCTTTACTTGGTAATCGAGTTTTCAATAATCATTACACTCAGAGTTACGTATTAGTTTTATGTTGAGTTATAAGATTATTTGAGTAAAATTAACTCTTTACTTGGTCAACATGTTTTCAATAATCATTGCACTTGGAGTTACATATTAATTTTATGTTGAGTTAGAAGGTTAATCGAGTACCATTAACTCTTTAGAAGATGAATAGAGTACGATTAACTCTTTACTTGGTCAACAAGTTTTCAATAATCGTTACACTTAGAGTTACATATTAGTTTTATGTTGAGTTAGAAGATTAATCGAGTACCATTAACTCTTTAGAAGATGAATCGAGTACAATTAACCTTTACTTGGTCAACAAGTTTTCAATAATTGTTACACTTGGGGTTACAGATTAGTTTTATATTGAGTTAGAAGATTAATCGAGTACCATTAACTCTTTAGAAGATGAATCCAGTATAATTAACTCTTTTCTTGGTCAACAAGTTTTCTATAATAGTTACACTTAGATTTACAGATTAGGTTTATGTTGAGTTAGAAAATTATTCGAGTACCATTAATTCTTTAGAAGATGAATCGAGTATAATTAACTCTTTACTTGGTAATCGAGTTCTCAATAATCATTACACTCAGAGTTACGTATTAGTTTTATGTTGAGTTAGAAGATTATTTGAGTAAAATTAACTCTTTACTTGGTCAACATGTTTTCAATAATCATTGCACTTGGAGTTACATATTAATTTTATGTTGAGTTAGAAGGTTAATCGAGTACCATTAACTCTTTAGAAGATGAATAGAGTACGATTAACTCTTTACTTGGTCAACAAGTTTTCAATAATCGTTACACTTAGAGTTACATATTAGTTTTATGTTGAGTTAGAAGATTAATCGAGTACCATTAACTCTTTAGAAGATGAATCGAGTACAATTCACCTTTACTTGGTCAACAAGTTTTCAATAATTGTTACACTTGGGGTTACAGATTAGTTTTATATTGAGTTAGAAGATTAATCGAGTACCATTAACTCTTTAGAAGATGAATCCAGTATAATTAACTCTTTTCTTGGTCAACAAGTTTTCTATAATAGTTACACTTAGATTTACAGATTAGGTTTATGTTGAGTTAGAAAATTATTCGAGTACCATTAATTCTTTAGAAGATGAATCGAGTATAATTAACTCTTTACTTGGTAATCGAGTTCTCAATAATCATTACACTTAGAGTTACGTATTAGTTTTATGTTGAGTTAGAAGATTATTTGAGTAAAATTAACTCTTTACTTGGTCAACATGTTTTCAATAATCATTGCACTTGGAGTTACATATTAATTTTATGTTGAGTTAGAAGGTTAATCGAGTACCATTAACTCTTTAGAAGATGAATAGAGTACGATTAACTCTTTACTTGGTCAACAAGTTTTCAATAATCGTTACACTTAGAGTTACATATTAGTTTTATGTTGAGTTAGAAGATTAATCGAGTACCATTAACTCTTTAGAAGATGAATCGAGTACAATTAACCTTTACTTGGTCAACAAGTTTTCAATAATTGTTACACTTGGGGTTACAGATTAGTTTTATATTGAGTTAGAAGATTAATCGAGTACCATTAACTCTTTAGAAGATGAATCCAGTATAATTAACTCTTTTCTTGGTCAACAAGTTTTCTATAATAGTTACACTTAGATTTACAGATTAGGTTTATGTTGAGTTAGAAAATTATTCGAGTACCATTAATTCTTTAGAAGATGAATCGAGTATAATTAACTCTTTACTTGGTAATCGAGTTTTCAATAATCATTACACTCAGAGTTACGTATTAGTTTTATGTTGAGTTATAAGATTATTTGAGTAAAATTAACTCTTTACTTGGTCAACATGTTTTCAATAATCATTGCACTTGGAGTTACATATTAATTTTATGTTGAGTTAGAAGGTTAATCGAGTACCATTAACTCTTTAGAAGATGAATAGAGTACGATTAACTCTTTACTTGGTCAACAAGTTTTCAATAATCGTTACACTTAGAGTTACATATTAGTTTTATGTTGAGTTAGAAGATTAATCGAGTACCATTAACTCTTTAGAAGATGAATCGAGTACAATTAACCTTTACTTGGTCAACAAGTTTTCAATAATTGTTACACTTGGGGTTACAGATTAGTTTTATATTGAGTTAGAAGATTAATCGAGTACCATTAACTCTTTAGAAGATGAATCCAGTATAATTAACTCTTTTCTTGGTCAACAAGTTTTCTATAATAGTTACACTTAGATTTACAGATTAGGTTTATGTTGAGTTAGAAAATTATTCGAGTACCATTAATTCTTTAGAAGATGAATCGAATAAAATTAACTTTTTACTTGGTAATCGAGTTTTCAATAATCATTACACTCAGAGTTACGTATTAGTTTTATGTTGAGTTATAAGATTATTTGAGTAAAATTAACTCTTTACTTGGTCAACATGTTTTCAATAATCATTGCACTTGGAGTTACATATTAATTTTATGTTGAGTTAGAAGGTTAATCGAGTACCATTAACTCTTTAGAAGATGAATAGAGTACGATTAACTCTTTACTTGGTCAACAAGTTTTCAATAATCGTTACACTTAGAGTTACATATTAGTTTTATGTTGAGTTAGAAGATTAATCGAGTACCATTAACTCTTTAGAAGATGAATCGAGTACAATTAACCTTTACTTGGTCAACAAGTTTTCAATAATTGTTACACTTGGGGTTACAGATTAGTTTTATATTGAGTTAGAAGATTAATCGAGTACCATTAACTCTTTAGAAGATGAATCCAGTATAATTAACTCTTTTTTTGGTCAACAAGTTTTCTATAATAGTTACACTTAGATTTACAGATTAGGTTTATGTTGAGTTAGAAAATTATTCGAGTACCATTAATTCTTTAGAAGATGAATCGAGTATAATTAACTCTTTACTTGGTAATCGAGTTCTCAATAATCATTACACTTAGAGTTACGTATTAGTTTTATGTTGAGTTAGAAGATTATTTGAGTAAAATTAACTCTATACTTGGTCAACATGTTTTCAATAATCATTACACTTGAAGTTACAGATTAGTTTTATGTTGAGTTAGAAGGTTAATCGAGTACTATTAACTCTTTAGAAGATGAATCGAGTACGATTAACTCTTTACTTGGTCAACAAGTTTTCAATAATCGTTACACTTAGAGTTACATATTAGTTTAATGTTGAGTTAGAAGATTAATCGAGTACAATTAACTCTTTAGAAGATGAATCGAGTACAATTAACCTTTACTTGGTCAACAAGTTTTCAATAATTGTTACACTTGGGGTTACAGATTAGTTTTATATTGAGTTAGAAGATTAATCGAGTACCATTAACTCTTTAGAAGATGAATCCAGTATAATTAACTCTTTTCTTGGTCAACAAGTTTTCTATAATAGTTACACTTAGATTTACAGATTAAGTTTATGTTGACTTAGAAAATTATTCGAGTACCATTAATTCTATAGAAGATGAATCGAGTACAATTAACTCTTTACTTGGTAATCAAGTTTTCAATAATCAATACACTTAGAGTTACGTATTAGTTTAATGTTCAGTTAGAAGATTATTTGAGAAAAATTAACTGTTTAGAAGATTATTTGATGGAGAACCTGCCTTACAAAATCATGCACACGAGAGGGACCCTTTGATCGTGCAAGAAGGTCCAATTACAAGAGCTAGAGCTAAGAATCTAAAAGAGGCTTTGATGATCCTTGTTGCAGACATTAAAGAAAATATTCACGAAGACTCCAAGGAAGGCCCGATGGTGAATAATATTAGACTGGAGATCATTTAGCACATGCTTCAACCAAAGGCATTAATGTATGGATAAAGTAGTAGTCAAGTCTACTTTATCATAAAGTAGAAGTCAAGTCTACTTTTTGACTACTTAAGTGTTAAGCATTAAAAGTCCTCTTTACTTAGGTGTTAAGCTTGGAAGTCATTAGATATCGTTTTTTCCTATATATAGGTGTATGGGTCACTTGTAAAAAGGACACCTTTGTTGAAAACGAAATTGAAGCTCTTAGCTTATGTTTATTGAATTCTCTCTTTGTGAGGTTTTTGATTATTCAAGAACTTATCAAGATCATCGAGCAAGATCTTGTGGCGTTCAACATACCGAGGTTCTTGGCTGATTATATAGCCAACGGGTCGAGGTTCTTTCGCTCTAAGTAAGATCAAACCAGATTCGATTTGGGAAGATCCGCTGCTTATTTTCATACGTTGGGTTCTTAGATCTTTATATCTAATGGGTCCTTCGTCCTATCCACATCAGTTTTGGTATCAGAGCCATCTGGTATTGATCTGATTTGCTTTATCTTTCGTTCTTGTGGTATTGATTTGACTTACTTTATCTTTCGTATCTTGTTTACGTACAAAAAAAAAAACTCGAAGTTCCTTATTTTTTTTAATCTTTTCGTTGCTGCCCTCATAGCAAGGAAGTGTTTGTCAAAAAAAAAAAAAAAAAAAAAAACGAAAATTCAGTTTGCACATCAACACAATAGTTCCTTGTTTCCTTCATCTATAGGACTAAGGGATTGTTCAACGTTGCTGGAAATTTGCTTAATCTGATTTGTTCTTGAATTTGAGTGGTAAAAGGCTAGAGTGGTGAGTTCTTTAGAGGGGAGGTAAAAGCCTACGAGTGAAACATGAGTGAATTGTGAGTTATATATTTGAGTGATACACGAGTGATTGTGAGACACCATGGATGACACATCTATGAATCAAGGAGATGCTTTCAACCTTCAAGCTATGCAACAACAATTTGCTAGGATGGGAAATATTCTTGAGAGCATGGCTGAACGATTGGACAGATTGGAGCAACCAACCACTCGAGAGCGTGGGAATAATAATCCAATTCAAAGGAGGCAACAAGAAGAGTGGGAATCAGAGGAAGAAGAGGAAGGTGTTGGGGCTGTTCACCAAGTTCATAGACGAAGAGGAAGGAGAAGACAAAATGATGAAGTTGATCGTGACTTGGGAAGCATCAAGATGAACATACCTGCTTTCCATGGGAGAAGTGATCCGGAGACTTACTTGGAGTGGGAAAAGAAGGTAGATCTGATTTTTGATTGCCATAATTACTCCGAGGAGAAGAAGGTGAGGCTTGCTGCTATTGAGTTCACCGACTATGCTATAGTTTGGTGGGATCAATTCATTACAAATCGAAGGAGATATGGAGAGAGGCCTATTGCTACTTGGGCTGAAATGAAATCCACCATGCGTAAGAGGTTCGTACCCTCTCATTATTTTCGTGAGTTGTATCAAAAGCTTCAATCTATGAATCAAGGCAACAAATCTGTTGATGAGTACTATAAGGAGATGGAGATTGCCATGATTAGAGCAAACGTAGAGGAAGATCGAGAGGCTACCATGGCACGTTTCTTGAATGGGCTGAATAGGGAGATTGCCAATGTTGTGGAGCTTCAACACTACGTGGAGCTCGAGGACATGGTACATACATCCATGAAGGTGGAGAAGCAACTTAAGAAGAAGGGTTCTTTCCAAAGGAGTTCTACACCCAATTTTCAGTTTTCAAACAAAGCCAAGGAAGCTGCATCTAAAGCAAACGATGGGGCAACTTCAAGGTCTCAACATGAGATGCCCAAGACCAGATTCACTGAGACTGAAAAAGGGAAAGGTAATATCTCAACTTCTTCACGAACTAGAGATATTAAGTGTTTTCGTTGTCAAGGTCGTGGACATATTGCATCTGATTGTCCAAACAAGAGGGTGATGGTTTTGAGAGACAATGGTGAGATCGAATCTGAAAGTGAGAAAGAATCAAGTGATGATGAGCAACTTGAGGAGACGGTACCCGAAAGAGGAGAACTTTTGGTGGTGATGAGAGCTCTAAACATGCAAGCAAAGATTGATGAGGCTAAACAAAGAGAGAACATCTTCCATACAAGATGTTTGGTTAACGGTAAGGTATGCATGTTAATCATTGATGGTGGGAGTTGTGCTAATGTGGCAAGTGCTGAAATGGTGGGGAAACTTAACTTAGTTACTTCAAAACACCCTCATCCTTATAAGCTGCAATGGCTTAATGAATGTGGAGAAATTCGGGTAACTAAGAAAGTTTTGATTTCATTCTCTATAGGAAACTATAAAGATGAAATTATGTGTGATGTAGTGCCGATGCATGCTAGTCATATACTCTTGGGCAGACCGTGGCAATTTGATCGAAGAGTGAACTATGATGGTTATCTTAATCGATATACGCTGAAACATCAAAACAAAACCATCATGCTTGTACCTTTAACTCCACAACAGGTTCATGAAGATCAACTCAATTTGTCTCAAGCAAGGAGAGCTAGTGAGATTGAGAGAAAAAAAGATGAGAATGAGAGACAAAAACCAAGAGAAAAAAAGAGTGGAGAGAAAAACAAGAAGGCTGATGTGAGTGTTTCCGAGGGAGAAAAGAAATTGGATGGAAATAAGGACTCATAAAGAGTGAATTTCTATGCAAGAGGGAGTGAAATAAAGAGAGCCTTAGTAGAGAAAAAAATTGTGTTAGTGTTGATACACAAGGAATGCTATTTGAACACTAACGAACTAACTTCTTCTTTGCCGAGTTCTTTTGTGACTCTTTTGCAGGAGTATGATGATATCTTTCCAAAGGAAGAACCAAATTGTTTACCACCTTTGAGAGGCATCGAACATCAAATTGATTTTATTCCGAGTGCGACACTTCCAAATAGACCAGCTTATAGAGCGAATCCGGAGGAAACAAAAGAGATCCAAAGACAAGTAGAGGAGCTGATGGCTAAGGGCAAGGTTTGAGAAAGCATGAGTCCTTGTGCGGTACCGGTCATTATTGTACCAAAGAAGGATGGAACATGGAGAATGTGTACTGATTGTCGTGCCATCAACAAAATCACGGTAAAGTATCGCTATCCTATCCCTAGGTTAGATGATATGCTAGATGAATTGCATGGTTCTTTCATCTTCTCTAAGATTGATTTGAAGAGTGGATATCATCAAATTAGAATAAGAGAAGGTGATGAATGGAAAACAGCTTTCAAAACAAAATATGGTTTGTATGAGTGGTTAGTTATGCCTTTTGGCTTAACAAATGCACCAAGTACTTTCATGAGATTAATGAATCATGTTTTGCGTAACTTTATTGGGAAATTTGTCGTTGTGTACTTTGATGACATCCTTATCTATAGCAAAAGCACGAAAGAACATTTTGATCATGTGCGTGCTGTTTTGGACACTTTAAGGGAGGAATCTTTGTATGCTAATTTTAAGAAGTGTTCTTTTTGCATGGATAAAATTGTGTTTCTTGGTTTTGTTGTAAGTGCTAAAGGAATTGAAATGGAAAAGGATAAAGTTAAGGCTATTTTAGATTGGCCAAATCCTAAAATCATTTCTGAAGTTAGAAGTTTTCATGGACTTGCTAGTTTTTATAGGAGGTTTGTGAAAAATTTTAGTACTATAGCAGCACCTTTGAATGAGATTGTCAAAAAGGAAGTTGGTTTTGTTTGGGGAGAAAAACAACAAGTTGCTTTTGATCTCCTTAAAGAGAAACTAACTACCGCACCCATTCTTGCATTACCTAACTTTGATAAAATGTTTGAGATTGAATGTGATGCATGTGGAGTGGGTATAGGAGCTGTTTTAATACAGGAAGGAAAATCAATTGCATACTTTAGTGAAAAATTGAAGGGAGCTCAATTGAACTATCCTACATACGACAAGGAGTTGTATGCTTTGGTGAGAGCTTTGGAGACGTGGCAGCATTACTTTTGGACGAGAGAGTTTGTTATTCATACTGATCATGAATCTCTCAAGTACCTCAAGGGACAATGTAAGCTTGGTAAGAGACATGCCAAGTGGGTGGAATTCATTGAATCTTTTCCTTATGTGATCAAATACAAGAAAGAGAAAGAGAACATTGTTGCTGATGCATTATCTAGAAGGTATGCTTTAATCTCTACTTTGAGTTCTAAACTTCTTGGGTTTGAATCAATTAAGGGATTGTATGCTGATGATTCTGATTTTGCTTCTATTTATTTAGCTTGTGAGCATGCTGCATTTGAAAAGTTTTATAGGCATGAGGGATACTTGTTTCGTGAAAGTAAACTATGCATTCCTAAATGTTCTATGCGTGAGTTGCTTGTTAGGGAAGCGCATGGGGGAGGACTAATGGGGCATTTTGGAATACATAAAACTTTGAGTGTCTTGTGTGATCATTTCCATTGGCCTAAAATGCGAGTTGATGTTGCAAGAATTTGTGAAAAGTGCATAACTTGTAAGCTAGCTAAATCAAGAGTACAACCACATGGGTTATACACACCTTTGCCTATACCTAATGAACCTTGGGTAGACATATCTATGGACTTTGTTTTAGGTTTACCAAAGTCAAAAAAAGGTAAAGATTCTGTTTTTGTTGTGGTTGATAGATTTTCAAAAATGGCACACTTTATTCCATGTCATAAAAGTGATGACGCTACTCATATTGCTGATTTATTCTTTAAGGAAGTTGTTCGTTTGCATGGAATTCCAAGAACCATTGTGAGTGATAGAGATACAAAGTTTTTGAGTCACTTTTGGCATGTTTTGTGGAGTAAATTGGGCACTAAACTTCTATTTTCTACTACTTGTCATCCACAAACAGATGGACAAACTGAAGTTGTTAATAGAACTTTGTCTCAATTACTAAGAGTTTTGATTCAAAGGAATTTGAAAAATTGGGAGGATTGTTTGACATTTGCTGAATTTGCTTATAATAGAAGTGTTCATTCTGCTACTAATCATTCTCCTTTTGAGATTGTTTATGGTTTCAATCCATTGAGTCCACTTGATCTTGTACCACTACCTATTGAAGAGCGTATGAGTCTTGATGGAAAAGCCAAAGCTGAGCTGATCAAGAAGCTGCATGAAAAAGTGAGACTCAACATTGAGAAGAGAACCGAACAATATGTCAAGCAAGCAAACAAAGGCCGAAAGAAAGTCATCTTTGAACCCGGTGATTGGGTATGGTTACACTTGAGAAAAGAAAGGTTTCCAAGTAAGAGAAAGTCAAAGTTGCAGGCAAGAGGAGATGGACCATTTCAAGTGGTTGCTAGAATCAATGACAATGCATACAAACTTGACCTTCCGGGTGAATATAATGTAAGTGCAACTTTCAATGTTTCTGATCTTTCTCCTTATCTTGGTGATACAGATTCGAGGACGAATCCTTTTGAAGAAGAGGGGAATGATGGAGAACCTGCCTTACAAAAATCATGCATACTGAGAGGGACCCTTTGATCGTGCAAGAAGGTCCAATTACAAGAGCTAGAGCTAAGAAACTAAAAGAGGATTTGATGATCCTTGTTGCAGACATTAAAGAAAATATTCACGAAGAGTCCAAGGAAGGCCCGATGGTGAATAATATTAGACTGGAGATCATTTAGCACATGCTTCAACCAAAGGCATTAATGTATGGATAAAGTAGTAGTCAAGTCTACTTTATCATAAAGTAGAAGTCAAGTCTACTTTTTGACTACTTAAGTGTTAAGCATTAAAAGTCCTCTTTACTTAGGTGTTAAGCTTGGAAGTCATTAGATATCTTTTTTTCCTATATATAGGTGTATGGGTCACTTGTAAAAAGGACACCTTTGTTGAAAACGAAATTGAAGCTCTTAGCTTATGTTTATTGAATTCTCTCTTTGTGAGGTTTTTGATTATTCAAGAACTTATCAAGATCATCGAGCAAGATCTTGTGGCGTTCAACATACCGAGGTTCTTGGCTGATTATATAGCCAACGGGTCGAGGTTCTTTCGCTCTAAGTAAGATCAAACCAGATTCGATTTGGGAAGATCCGCTGCTTATTTTCATACGTTGGGTTCTTAGATCTTTATATCTAATGGGTCCTTCGTCCTATCCACATAATTATTCGAATACAATTACCTCTTTACTTGGTCAACAAGTTTTCAATAGTCATTACACTTGGAGTTACAGATTAATTTTATGTTGAGTAAGAAGATTAATCGAGTATAATTAACTCTACAGAAGATGATTCAAGTATAATTAATTCTTTACTTGGTTAACAAGTTTTCAATAATCGTTACACTTGGAGTTACAGATTAGTTTTATGTTGAGTTAGAAGATTAATCGAATACCATCAACTCTTTAGAAGATGAATCGAGTACAATTAACTCTTTCCTTGGTCAACAAGTTTTCAATAATCGTTACACTTAGAGTTACGGATTAGTGTTATGTTGAGTTAGAAGATTAATTGAGTACCATTAACTCTTTAGAAGATGAATCGAGTACAATTAACTGTTTACTTGGTCAATAAGTTTTCAATAATCGTTACACTTAGAGTTACAGATTAGTTTTATGTTGAGTTAGAAGATTAATCGAGTACCATTAACTCTTTAGAAGATGAATCGAGTACAATTAACTCTTTACTTGGTCAACAAGTTTTCAATAATTGTTACACTTTGGGTTACAGATTAGTTTTATATTGAGTTAGAAGATTAATCGAGTACCATTAACTCTTTAGAAGATGAATCGAGTACAATTAACTATTTACTTGGTCAATAAGTTTTCAATAATCGTTACACTTAGGGTTACAGATTAGTTTTATGTTGAGTTAGAAGATTAATCGAGTAACATTAACTCTTTAGAAGATGAATCGAGTACAATTAACTCTTTACTTGGTCAACAAGTTTTCAATAATTGTTACACTTTGGGTTACAGATTAGTTTTATATTGAGTTATAAGATTAATCGAGTACCATTAATTCTTTAGAAGATGAATCGAGTATAATTAACTCTTTTCTTGGTCAACAAGTTTTCTATAATAGTAACACTTTGGGTTACAAATTAGTTTTATATTGAGTTAGAAGATTACTCGAGTACAATTAACTCTTTAGAAGATGAATCGAGTATAATTAACTCTTTTCTTGGTCAACAAGTTTTCTATAATAGTTACACTTAGATTTACAGATTAGGTTTATGTTGAGTTAGAAAATTATTCGAGTACCATTAATTCTTTAGAAGATGAATCGAGTATAATTAACTCTTTACTTGGTAATCGAGTTTTCAATAATCATTACACTCAGAGTTACGTATTAGTTTTATGTTGAGTTATAAGATTATTTGAGTAAAATTAACTCTTTACTTGGTCAACATGTTTTCAATAATCATTGCACTTGGAGTTACATATTAATTTTATGTTGAGTTAGAAGGTTAATCGAGTACCATTAACTCTTTAGAAGATGAATAGAGTACGATTAACTCTTTACTTGGTCAACAAGTTTTCAATAATCGTTACACTTAGAGTTACATATTAGTTTTATGTTGAGTTAGAAGATTAATCGAGTACCATTAACTCTTTAGAAGATGAATCGAGTACAATTAACCTTTACTTGGTCAACAAGTTTTCAATAATTGTTACACTTGGGGTTACAGATTAGTTTTATATTGAGTTAGAAGATTAATCGAGTACCATTAACTCTTTAGAAGATGAATCCAGTATAATTAACTCTTTTCTTGGTCAACAAGTTTTCTATAATAGTTACACTTAGATTTACAGATTAGGTTTATGTTGAGTTAGAAAATTATTCGAGTACCATTAATTCTTTAGAAGATGAATCGAATAAAATTAACTTTTTACTTGGTAATCGAGTTTTCAATAATCATTACACTCAGAGTTACGTATTAGTTTTATGTTGAGTTATAAGATTATTTGAGTAAAATTAACTCTTTACTTGGTCAACATGTTTTCAATAATCATTGCACTTGGAGTTACATATTAATTTTATGTTGAGTTAGAAGGTTAATCGAGTACCATTAACTCTTTAGAAGATGAATAGAGTACGATTAACTCTTTACTTGGTCAACAAGTTTTCAATAATCGTTACACTTAGAGTTACATATTAGTTTTATGTTGAGTTAGAAGATTAATCGAGTACCATTAACTCTTTAGAAGATGAATCGAGTACAATTAACCTTTACTTGGTCAACAAGTTTTCAATAATTGTTACACTTGGGGTTACAGATTAGTTTTATATTGAGTTAGAAGATTAATCGAGTACCATTAACTCTTTAGAAGATGAATCCAGTATAATTAACTCTTTTTTTGGTCAACAAGTTTTCTATAATAGTTACACTTAGATTTACAGATTAGGTTTATGTTGAGTTAGAAAATTATTCGAGTACCATTAATTCTTTAGAAGATGAATCGAGTATAATTAACTCTTTACTTGGTAATCGAGTTCTCAATAATCATTACACTTAGAGTTACGTATTAGTTTTATGTTGAGTTAGAAGATTATTTGAGTAAAATTAACTCTATACTTGGTCAACATGTTTTCAATAATCATTACACTTGAAGTTACAGATTAGTTTTATGTTGAGTTAGAAGGTTAATCGAGTACTATTAACTCTTTAGAAGATGAATCGAGTACGATTAACTCTTTACTTGGTCAACAAGTTTTCAATAATCGTTACACTTAGAGTTACATATTAGTTTAATGTTGAGTTAGAAGATTAATCGAGTACAATTAACTCTTTAGAAGATGAATCGAGTACAATTAACCTTTACTTGGTCAACAAGTTTTCAATAATTGTTACACTTGGGGTTACAGATTAGTTTTATATTGAGTTAGAAGATTAATCGAGTACCATTAACTCTTTAGAAGATGAATCCAGTATAATTAACTCTTTTCTTGGTCAACAAGTTTTCTATAATAGTTACACTTAGATTTACAGATTAAGTTTATGTTGACTTAGAAAATTATTCGAGTACCATTAATTCTATAGAAGATGAATCGAGTACAATTAACTCTTTACTTGGTAATCAAGTTTTCAATAATCAATACACTTAGAGTTACGTATTAGTTTAATGTTCAGTTAGAAGATTATTTGAGAAAAATTAACTGTTTAGAAGATTATTTGATGGAGAACCTGCCTTACAAAATCATGCACACGAGAGGGACCCTTTGATCGTGCAAGAAGGTCCAATTACAAGAGCTAGAGCTAAGAATCTAAAAGAGGCTTTGATGATCCTTGTTGCAGACATTAAAGAAAATATTCACGAAGACTCCAAGGAAGGCCCGATGGTGAATAATATTAGACTGGAGATCATTTAGCACATGCTTCAACCAAAGGCATTAATGTATGGATAAAGTAGTAGTCAAGTCTACTTTATCATAAAGTAGAAGTCAAGTCTACTTTTTGACTACTTAAGTGTTAAGCATTAAAAGTCCTCTTTACTTAGGTGTTAAGCTTGGAAGTCATTAGATATCGTTTTTTCCTATATATAGGTGTATGGGTCACTTGTAAAAAGGACACCTTTGTTGAAAACGAAATTGAAGCTCTTAGCTTATGTTTATTGAATTCTCTCTTTGTGAGGTTTTTGATTATTCAAGAACTTATCAAGATCATCGAGCAAGATCTTGTGGCGTTCAACATACCGAGGTTCTTGGCTGATTATATAGCCAACGGGTCGAGGTTCTTTCGCTCTAAGTAAGATCAAACCAGATTCGATTTGGGAAGATCCGCTGCTTATTTTCATACGTTGGGTTCTTAGATCTTTATATCTAATGGGTCCTTCGTCCTATCCACATCAGTTTTGGTATCAGAGCCATCTGGTATTGATCTGATTTGCTTTATCTTTCGTTCTTGTGGTATTGATTTGACTTACTTTATCTTTCGTATCTTGTTTACGTACAAAAAAAAAAACTCGAAGTTCCTTATTTTTTTTAATCTTTTCGTTGCTGCCCTCATAGCAAGGAAGTGTTTGTCAAAAAAAAAAAAAAAAAAAAAAACGAAAATTCAGTTTGCACATCAACACAATAGTTCCTTGTTTCCTTCATCTATAGGACTAAGGGATTGTTCAACGTTGCTGGAAATTTGCTTAATCTGATTTGTTCTTGAATTTGAGTGGTAAAAGGCTAGAGTGGTGAGTTCTTTAGAGGGGAGGTAAAAGCCTACGAGTGAAACATGAGTGAATTGTGAGTTATATATTTGAGTGATACACGAGTGATTGTGAGACACCATGGATGACACATCTATGAATCAAGGAGATGCTTTCAACCTTCAAGCTATGCAACAACAATTTGCTAGGATGGGAAATATTCTTGAGAGCATGGCTGAACGATTGGACAGATTGGAGCAACCAACCACTCGAGAGCGTGGGAATAATAATCCAATTCAAAGGAGGCAACAAGAAGAGTGGGAATCAGAGGAAGAAGAGGAAGGTGTTGGGGCTGTTCACCAAGTTCATAGACGAAGAGGAAGGAGAAGACAAAATGATGAAGTTGATCGTGACTTGGGAAGCATCAAGATGAACATACCTGCTTTCCATGGGAGAAGTGATCCGGAGACTTACTTGGAGTGGGAAAAGAAGGTAGATCTGATTTTTGATTGCCATAATTACTCCGAGGAGAAGAAGGTGAGGCTTGCTGCTATTGAGTTCACCGACTATGCTATAGTTTGGTGGGATCAATTCATTACAAATCGAAGGAGATATGGAGAGAGGCCTATTGCTACTTGGGCTGAAATGAAATCCACCATGCGTAAGAGGTTCGTACCCTCTCATTATTTTCGTGAGTTGTATCAAAAGCTTCAATCTATGAATCAAGGCAACAAATCTGTTGATGAGTACTATAAGGAGATGGAGATTGCCATGATTAGAGCAAACGTAGAGGAAGATCGAGAGGCTACCATGGCACGTTTCTTGAATGGGCTGAATAGGGAGATTGCCAATGTTGTGGAGCTTCAACACTACGTGGAGCTCGAGGACATGGTACATACATCCATGAAGGTGGAGAAGCAACTTAAGAAGAAGGGTTCTTTCCAAAGGAGTTCTACACCCAATTTTCAGTTTTCAAACAAAGCCAAGGAAGCTGCATCTAAAGCAAACGATGGGGCAACTTCAAGGTCTCAACATGAGATGCCCAAGACCAGATTCACTGAGACTGAAAAAGGGAAAGGTAATATCTCAACTTCTTCACGAACTAGAGATATTAAGTGTTTTCGTTGTCAAGGTCGTGGACATATTGCATCTGATTGTCCAAACAAGAGGGTGATGGTTTTGAGAGACAATGGTGAGATCGAATCTGAAAGTGAGAAAGAATCAAGTGATGATGAGCAACTTGAGGAGACGGTACCCGAAAGAGGAGAACTTTTGGTGGTGATGAGAGCTCTAAACATGCAAGCAAAGATTGATGAGGCTAAACAAAGAGAGAACATCTTCCATACAAGATGTTTGGTTAACGGTAAGGTATGCATGTTAATCATTGATGGTGGGAGTTGTGCTAATGTGGCAAGTGCTGAAATGGTGGGGAAACTTAACTTAGTTACTTCAAAACACCCTCATCCTTATAAGCTGCAATGGCTTAATGAATGTGGAGAAATTCGGGTAACTAAGAAAGTTTTGATTTCATTCTCTATAGGAAACTATAAAGATGAAATTATGTGTGATGTAGTGCCGATGCATGCTAGTCATATACTCTTGGGCAGACCGTGGCAATTTGATCGAAGAGTGAACTATGATGGTTATCTTAATCGATATACGCTGAAACATCAAAACAAAACCATCATGCTTGTACCTTTAACTCCACAACAGGTTCATGAAGATCAACTCAATTTGTCTCAAGCAAGGAGAGCTAGTGAGATTGAGAGAAAAAAAGATGAGAATGAGAGACAAAAACCAAGAGAAAAAAAGAGTGGAGAGAAAAACAAGAAGGCTGATGTGAGTGTTTCCGAGGGAGAAAAGAAATTGGATGGAAATAAGGACTCATAAAGAGTGAATTTCTATGCAAGAGGGAGTGAAATAAAGAGAGCCTTAGTAGAGAAAAAAATTGTGTTAGTGTTGATACACAAGGAATGCTATTTGAACACTAACGAACTAACTTCTTCTTTGCCGAGTTCTTTTGTGACTCTTTTGCAGGAGTATGATGATATCTTTCCAAAGGAAGAACCAAATTGTTTACCACCTTTGAGAGGCATCGAACATCAAATTGATTTTATTCCGAGTGCGACACTTCCAAATAGACCAGCTTATAGAGCGAATCCGGAGGAAACAAAAGAGATCCAAAGACAAGTAGAGGAGCTGATGGCTAAGGGCAAGGTTTGAGAAAGCATGAGTCCTTGTGCGGTACCGGTCATTATTGTACCAAAGAAGGATGGAACATGGAGAATGTGTACTGATTGTCGTGCCATCAACAAAATCACGGTAAAGTATCGCTATCCTATCCCTAGGTTAGATGATATGCTAGATGAATTGCATGGTTCTTTCATCTTCTCTAAGATTGATTTGAAGAGTGGATATCATCAAATTAGAATAAGAGAAGGTGATGAATGGAAAACAGCTTTCAAAACAAAATATGGTTTGTATGAGTGGTTAGTTATGCCTTTTGGCTTAACAAATGCACCAAGTACTTTCATGAGATTAATGAATCATGTTTTGCGTAACTTTATTGGGAAATTTGTCGTTGTGTACTTTGATGACATCCTTATCTATAGCAAAAGCACGAAAGAACATTTTGATCATGTGCGTGCT
This sequence comes from Scutellaria minor, assembly GCA_954870855.1. Classification (NCBI taxonomy): domain Eukaryota; kingdom Viridiplantae; phylum Streptophyta; class Magnoliopsida; order Lamiales; family Lamiaceae; genus Scutellaria; species Scutellaria minor. The sequence goes on from OX940737.1 coordinate 11,819,160, forward strand.
GTTTTGGACACTTTAAGGGAGGAATCTTTGTATGCTAATTTTAAGAAGTGTTCTTTTTGCATGGATAAAATTGTGTTTCTTGGTTTTGTTGTAAGTGCTAAAGGAATTGAAATGGAAAAGGATAAAGTTAAGGCTATTTTAGATTGGCCAAATCCTAAAATCATTTCTGAAGTTAGAAGTTTTCATGGACTTGCTAGTTTTTATAGGAGGTTTGTGAAAAATTTTAGTACTATAGCAGCACCTTTGAATGAGATTGTCAAAAAGGAAGTTGGTTTTGTTTGGGGAGAAAAACAACAAGTTGCTTTTGATCTCCTTAAAGAGAAACTAACTACCGCACCCATTCTTGCATTACCTAACTTTGATAAAATGTTTGAGATTGAATGTGATGCATGTGGAGTGGGTATAGGAGCTGTTTTAATACAGGAAGGAAAATCAATTGCATACTTTAGTGAAAAATTGAAGGGAGCTCAATTGAACTATCCTACATACGACAAGGAGTTGTATGCTTTGGTGAGAGCTTTGGAGACGTGGCAGCATTACTTTTGGACGAGAGAGTTTGTTATTCATACTGATCATGAATCTCTCAAGTACCTCAAGGGACAATGTAAGCTTGGTAAGAGACATGCCAAGTGGGTGGAATTCATTGAATCTTTTCCTTATGTGATCAAATACAAGAAAGAGAAAGAGAACATTGTTGCTGATGCATTATCTAGAAGGTATGCTTTAATCTCTACTTTGAGTTCTAAACTTCTTGGGTTTGAATCAATTAAGGGATTGTATGCTGATGATTCTGATTTTGCTTCTATTTATTTAGCTTGTGAGCATGCTGCATTTGAAAAGTTTTATAGGCATGAGGGATACTTGTTTCGTGAAAGTAAACTATGCATTCCTAAATGTTCTATGCGTGAGTTGCTTGTTAGGGAAGCGCATGGGGGAGGACTAATGGGGCATTTTGGAATACATAAAACTTTGAGTGTCTTGTGTGATCATTTCCATTGGCCTAAAATGCGAGTTGATGTTGCAAGAATTTGTGAAAAGTGCATAACTTGTAAGCTAGCTAAATCAAGAGTACAACCACATGGGTTATACACACCTTTGCCTATACCTAATGAACCTTGGGTAGACATATCTATGGACTTTGTTTTAGGTTTACCAAAGTCAAAAAAAGGTAAAGATTCTGTTTTTGTTGTGGTTGATAGATTTTCAAAAATGGCACACTTTATTCCATGTCATAAAAGTGATGACGCTACTCATATTGCTGATTTATTCTTTAAGGAAGTTGTTCGTTTGCATGGAATTCCAAGAACCATTGTGAGTGATAGAGATACAAAGTTTTTGAGTCACTTTTGGCGTGTTTTGTGGAGTAAATTGGGCACTAAACTTCTATTTTCTACTACTTGTCATCCACAAACAGATGGACAAACTGAAGTTGTTAATAGAACTTTGTCTCAATTACTAAGAGTTTTGATTCAAAGGAATTTGAAAAATTGGGAGGATTGTTTGACATTTGCTGAATTTGCTTATAATAGAAGTGTTCATTCTGCTACTAATCATTCTCCTTTTGAGATTGTTTATGGTTTCAATCCATTGAGTCCACTTGATCTTGTACCACTACCTATTGAAGAGCGTATGAGTCTTGATGGAAAAGCCAAAGCTGAGCTGATCAAGAAGCTGCATGAAAAAGTGAGACTCAACATTGAGAAGAGAACCGAACAATATGTCAAGCAAGCAAACAAAGGCCGAAAGAAAGTCATCTTTGAACCCGGTGATTGGGTATGGTTACACTTGAGAAAAGAAAGGTTTCCAAGTAAGAGAAAGTCAAAGTTGCAGGCAAGAGGAGATGGACCATTTCAAGTGGTTGCTAGAATCAATGACAATGCATACAAACTTGACCTTCCGGGTGAATATAATGTAAGTGCAACTTTCAATGTTTCTGATCTTTCTCCTTATCTTGGTGATACAGATTCGAGGACGAATCCTTTTGAAGAAGAGGGGAATGATGGAGAACCTGCCTTACAAAAATCATGCATACTGAGAGGGACCCTTTGATCGTGCAAGAAGGTCCAATTACAAGAGCTAGAGCTAAGAAACTAAAAGAGGATTTGATGATCCTTGTTGCAGACATTAAAGAAAATATTCACGAAGAGTCCAAGGAAGGCCCGATGGTGAATAATATTAGACTGGAGATCATTTAGCACATGCTTCAACCAAAGGCATTAATGTATGGATAAAGTAGTAGTCAAGTCTACTTTATCATAAAGTAGAAGTCAAGTCTACTTTTTGACTACTTAAGTGTTAAGCATTAAAAGTCCTCTTTACTTAGGTGTTAAGCTTGGAAGTCATTAGATATCTTTTTTTCCTATATATAGGTGTATGGGTCACTTGTAAAAAGGACACCTTTGTTGAAAACGAAATTGAAGCTCTTAGCTTATGTTTATTGAATTCTCTCTTTGTGAGGTTTTTGATTATTCAAGAACTTATCAAGATCATCGAGCAAGATCTTGTGGCGTTCAACATACCGAGGTTCTTGGCTGATTATATAGCCAACGGGTCGAGGTTCTTTCGCTCTAAGTAAGATCAAACCAGATTCGATTTGGGAAGATCCGCTGCTTATTTTCATACGTTGGGTTCTTAGATCTTTATATCTAATGGGTCCTTCGTCCTATCCACATAATTATTCGAATACAATTACCTCTTTACTTGGTCAACAAGTTTTCAATAGTCATTACACTTGGAGTTACAGATTAATTTTATGTTGAGTAAGAAGATTAATCGAGTATAATTAACTCTACAGAAGATGATTCAAGTATAATTAATTCTTTACTTGGTTAACAAGTTTTCAATAATCGTTACACTTGGAGTTACAGATTAGTTTTATGTTGAGTTAGAAGATTAATCGAATACCATCAACTCTTTAGAAGATGAATCGAGTACAATTAACTCTTTCCTTGGTCAACAAGTTTTCAATAATCGTTACACTTAGAGTTACGGATTAGTGTTATGTTGAGTTAGAAGATTAATTGAGTACCATTAACTCTTTAGAAGATGAATCGAGTACAATTAACTGTTTACTTGGTCAATAAGTTTTCAATAATCGTTACACTTAGAGTTACAGATTAGTTTTATGTTGAGTTAGAAGATTAATCGAGTACCATTAACTCTTTAGAAGATGAATCGAGTACAATTAACTCTTTACTTGGTCAACAAGTTTTCAATAATTGTTACACTTTGGGTTACAGATTAGTTTTATATTGAGTTAGAAGATTAATCGAGTACCATTAACTCTTTAGAAGATGAATCGAGTACAATTAACTATTTACTTGGTCAATAAGTTTTCAATAATCGTTACACTTAGGGTTACAGATTAGTTTTATGTTGAGTTAGAAGATTAATCGAGTAACATTAACTCTTTAGAAGATGAATCGAGTACAATTAACTCTTTACTTGGTCAACAAGTTTTCAATAATTGTTACACTTTGGGTTACAGATTAGTTTTATATTGAGTTATAAGATTAATCGAGTACCATTAATTCTTTAGAAGATGAATCGAGTATAATTAACTCTTTTCTTGGTCAACAAGTTTTCTATAATAGTAACACTTTGGGTTACAAATTAGTTTTATATTGAGTTAGAAGATTACTCGAGTACAATTAACTCTTTAGAAGATGAATCGAGTATAATTAACTCTTTTCTTGGTCAACAAGTTTTCTATAATAGTTACACTTAGATTTACAGATTAGGTTTATGTTGAGTTAGAAAATTATTCGAGTACCATTAATTCTTTAGAAGATGAATCGAGTATAATTAACTCTTTACTTGGTAATCGAGTTTTCAATAATCATTACACTCAGAGTTACGTATTAGTTTTATGTTGAGTTATAAGATTATTTGAGTAAAATTAACTCTTTACTTGGTCAACATGTTTTCAATAATCATTGCACTTGGAGTTACATATTAATTTTATGTTGAGTTAGAAGGTTAATCGAGTACCATTAACTCTTTAGAAGATGAATAGAGTACGATTAACTCTTTACTTGGTCAACAAGTTTTCAATAATCGTTACACTTAGAGTTACATATTAGTTTTATGTTGAGTTAGAAGATTAATCGAGTACCATTAACTCTTTAGAAGATGAATCGAGTACAATTAACCTTTACTTGGTCAACAAGTTTTCAATAATTGTTACACTTGGGGTTACAGATTAGTTTTATATTGAGTTAGAAGATTAATCGAGTACCATTAACTCTTTAGAAGATGAATCCAGTATAATTAACTCTTTTCTTGGTCAACAAGTTTTCTATAATAGTTACACTTAGATTTACAGATTAGGTTTATGTTGAGTTAGAAAATTATTCGAGTACCATTAATTCTTTAGAAGATGAATCGAATAAAATTAACTTTTTACTTGGTAATCGAGTTTTCAATAATCATTACACTCAGAGTTACGTATTAGTTTTATGTTGAGTTATAAGATTATTTGAGTAAAATTAACTCTTTACTTGGTCAACATGTTTTCAATAATCATTGCACTTGGAGTTACATATTAATTTTATGTTGAGTTAGAAGGTTAATCGAGTACCATTAACTCTTTAGAAGATGAATAGAGTACGATTAACTCTTTACTTGGTCAACAAGTTTTCAATAATCGTTACACTTAGAGTTACATATTAGTTTTATGTTGAGTTAGAAGATTAATCGAGTACCATTAACTCTTTAGAAGATGAATCGAGTACAATTAACCTTTACTTGGTCAACAAGTTTTCAATAATTGTTACACTTGGGGTTACAGATTAGTTTTATATTGAGTTAGAAGATTAATCGAGTACCATTAACTCTTTAGAAGATGAATCCAGTATAATTAACTCTTTTTTTGGTCAACAAGTTTTCTATAATAGTTACACTTAGATTTACAGATTAGGTTTATGTTGAGTTAGAAAATTATTCGAGTACCATTAATTCTTTAGAAGATGAATCGAGTATAATTAACTCTTTACTTGGTAATCGAGTTCTCAATAATCATTACACTTAGAGTTACGTATTAGTTTTATGTTGAGTTAGAAGATTATTTGAGTAAAATTAACTCTATACTTGGTCAACATGTTTTCAATAATCATTACACTTGAAGTTACAGATTAGTTTTATGTTGAGTTAGAAGGTTAATCGAGTACTATTAACTCTTTAGAAGATGAATCGAGTACGATTAACTCTTTACTTGGTCAACAAGTTTTCAATAATCGTTACACTTAGAGTTACATATTAGTTTAATGTTGAGTTAGAAGATTAATCGAGTACAATTAACTCTTTAGAAGATGAATCGAGTACAATTAACCTTTACTTGGTCAACAAGTTTTCAATAATTGTTACACTTGGGGTTACAGATTAGTTTTATATTGAGTTAGAAGATTAATCGAGTACCATTAACTCTTTAGAAGATGAATCCAGTATAATTAACTCTTTTCTTGGTCAACAAGTTTTCTATAATAGTTACACTTAGATTTACAGATTAAGTTTATGTTGACTTAGAAAATTATTCGAGTACCATTAATTCTATAGAAGATGAATCGAGTACAATTAACTCTTTACTTGGTAATCAAGTTTTCAATAATCAATACACTTAGAGTTACGTATTAGTTTAATGTTCAGTTAGAAGATTATTTGAGAAAAATTAACTGTTTAGAAGATTATTTGATGGAGAACCTGCCTTACAAAATCATGCACACGAGAGGGACCCTTTGATCGTGCAAGAAGGTCCAATTACAAGAGCTAGAGCTAAGAATCTAAAAGAGGCTTTGATGATCCTTGTTGCAGACATTAAAGAAAATATTCACGAAGACTCCAAGGAAGGCCCGATGGTGAATAATATTAGACTGGAGATCATTTAGCACATGCTTCAACCAAAGGCATTAATGTATGGATAAAGTAGTAGTCAAGTCTACTTTATCATAAAGTAGAAGTCAAGTCTACTTTTTGACTACTTAAGTGTTAAGCATTAAAAGTCCTCTTTACTTAGGTGTTAAGCTTGGAAGTCATTAGATATCGTTTTTTCCTATATATAGGTGTATGGGTCACTTGTAAAAAGGACACCTTTGTTGAAAACGAAATTGAAGCTCTTAGCTTATGTTTATTGAATTCTCTCTTTGTGAGGTTTTTGATTATTCAAGAACTTATCAAGATCATCGAGCAAGATCTTGTGGCGTTCAACATACCGAGGTTCTTGGCTGATTATATAGCCAACGGGTCGAGGTTCTTTCGCTCTAAGTAAGATCAAACCAGATTCGATTTGGGAAGATCCGCTGCTTATTTTCATACGTTGGGTTCTTAGATCTTTATATCTAATGGGTCCTTCGTCCTATCCACATCAGTTTTGGTATCAGAGCCATCTGGTATTGATCTGATTTGCTTTATCTTTCGTTCTTGTGGTATTGATTTGACTTACTTTATCTTTCGTATCTTGTTTACGTACAAAAAAAAAAACTCGAAGTTCCTTATTTTTTTTAATCTTTTCGTTGCTGCCCTCATAGCAAGGAAGTGTTTGTCAAAAAAAAAAAAAAAAAAAAAAACGAAAATTCAGTTTGCACATCAACACAATAGTTCCTTGTTTCCTTCATCTATAGGACTAAGGGATTGTTCAACGTTGCTGGAAATTTGCTTAATCTGATTTGTTCTTGAATTTGAGTGGTAAAAGGCTAGAGTGGTGAGTTCTTTAGAGGGGAGGTAAAAGCCTACGAGTGAAACATGAGTGAATTGTGAGTTATATATTTGAGTGATACACGAGTGATTGTGAGACACCATGGATGACACATCTATGAATCAAGGAGATGCTTTCAACCTTCAAGCTATGCAACAACAATTTGCTAGGATGGGAAATATTCTTGAGAGCATGGCTGAACGATTGGACAGATTGGAGCAACCAACCACTCGAGAGCGTGGGAATAATAATCCAATTCAAAGGAGGCAACAAGAAGAGTGGGAATCAGAGGAAGAAGAGGAAGGTGTTGGGGCTGTTCACCAAGTTCATAGACGAAGAGGAAGGAGAAGACAAAATGATGAAGTTGATCGTGACTTGGGAAGCATCAAGATGAACATACCTGCTTTCCATGGGAGAAGTGATCCGGAGACTTACTTGGAGTGGGAAAAGAAGGTAGATCTGATTTTTGATTGCCATAATTACTCCGAGGAGAAGAAGGTGAGGCTTGCTGCTATTGAGTTCACCGACTATGCTATAGTTTGGTGGGATCAATTCATTACAAATCGAAGGAGATATGGAGAGAGGCCTATTGCTACTTGGGCTGAAATGAAATCCACCATGCGTAAGAGGTTCGTACCCTCTCATTATTTTCGTGAGTTGTATCAAAAGCTTCAATCTATGAATCAAGGCAACAAATCTGTTGATGAGTACTATAAGGAGATGGAGATTGCCATGATTAGAGCAAACGTAGAGGAAGATCGAGAGGCTACCATGGCACGTTTCTTGAATGGGCTGAATAGGGAGATTGCCAATGTTGTGGAGCTTCAACACTACGTGGAGCTCGAGGACATGGTACATACATCCATGAAGGTGGAGAAGCAACTTAAGAAGAAGGGTTCTTTCCAAAGGAGTTCTACACCCAATTTTCAGTTTTCAAACAAAGCCAAGGAAGCTGCATCTAAAGCAAACGATGGGGCAACTTCAAGGTCTCAACATGAGATGCCCAAGACCAGATTCACTGAGACTGAAAAAGGGAAAGGTAATATCTCAACTTCTTCACGAACTAGAGATATTAAGTGTTTTCGTTGTCAAGGTCGTGGACATATTGCATCTGATTGTCCAAACAAGAGGGTGATGGTTTTGAGAGACAATGGTGAGATCGAATCTGAAAGTGAGAAAGAATCAAGTGATGATGAGCAACTTGAGGAGACGGTACCCGAAAGAGGAGAACTTTTGGTGGTGATGAGAGCTCTAAACATGCAAGCAAAGATTGATGAGGCTAAACAAAGAGAGAACATCTTCCATACAAGATGTTTGGTTAACGGTAAGGTATGCATGTTAATCATTGATGGTGGGAGTTGTGCTAATGTGGCAAGTGCTGAAATGGTGGGGAAACTTAACTTAGTTACTTCAAAACACCCTCATCCTTATAAGCTGCAATGGCTTAATGAATGTGGAGAAATTCGGGTAACTAAGAAAGTTTTGATTTCATTCTCTATAGGAAACTATAAAGATGAAATTATGTGTGATGTAGTGCCGATGCATGCTAGTCATATACTCTTGGGCAGACCGTGGCAATTTGATCGAAGAGTGAACTATGATGGTTATCTTAATCGATATACGCTGAAACATCAAAACAAAACCATCATGCTTGTACCTTTAACTCCACAACAGGTTCATGAAGATCAACTCAATTTGTCTCAAGCAAGGAGAGCTAGTGAGATTGAGAGAAAAAAAGATGAGAATGAGAGACAAAAACCAAGAGAAAAAAAGAGTGGAGAGAAAAACAAGAAGGCTGATGTGAGTGTTTCCGAGGGAGAAAAGAAATTGGATGGAAATAAGGACTCATAAAGAGTGAATTTCTATGCAAGAGGGAGTGAAATAAAGAGAGCCTTAGTAGAGAAAAAAATTGTGTTAGTGTTGATACACAAGGAATGCTATTTGAACACTAACGAACTAACTTCTTCTTTGCCGAGTTCTTTTGTGACTCTTTTGCAGGAGTATGATGATATCTTTCCAAAGGAAGAACCAAATTGTTTACCACCTTTGAGAGGCATCGAACATCAAATTGATTTTATTCCGAGTGCGACACTTCCAAATAGACCAGCTTATAGAGCGAATCCGGAGGAAACAAAAGAGATCCAAAGACAAGTAGAGGAGCTGATGGCTAAGGGCAAGGTTTGAGAAAGCATGAGTCCTTGTGCGGTACCGGTCATTATTGTACCAAAGAAGGATGGAACATGGAGAATGTGTACTGATTGTCGTGCCATCAACAAAATCACGGTAAAGTATCGCTATCCTATCCCTAGGTTAGATGATATGCTAGATGAATTGCATGGTTCTTTCATCTTCTCTAAGATTGATTTGAAGAGTGGATATCATCAAATTAGAATAAGAGAAGGTGATGAATGGAAAACAGCTTTCAAAACAAAATATGGTTTGTATGAGTGGTTAGTTATGCCTTTTGGCTTAACAAATGCACCAAGTACTTTCATGAGATTAATGAATCATGTTTTGCGTAACTTTATTGGGAAATTTGTCGTTGTGTACTTTGATGACATCCTTATCTATAGCAAAAGCACGAAAGAACATTTTGATCATGTGCGTGCTGTTTTGGACACTTTAAGGGAGGAATCTTTGTATGCTAATTTTAAGAAGTGTTCTTTTTGCATGGATAAAATTGTGTTTCTTGGTTTTGTTGTAAGTGCTAAAGGAATTGAAATGGAAAAGGATAAAGTTAAGGCTATTTTAGATTGGCCAAATCCTAAAATCATTTCTGAAGTTAGAAGTTTTCATGGACTTGCTAGTTTTTATAGGAGGTTTGTGAAAAATTTTAGTACTATAGCAGCACCTTTGAATGAGATTGTCAAAAAGGAAGTTGGTTTTGTTTGGGGAGAAAAACAACAAGTTGCTTTTGATCTCCTTAAAGAGAAACTAACTACCGCACCCATTCTTGCATTACCTAACTTTGATAAAATGTTTGAGATTGAATGTGATGCATGTGGAGTGGGTATAGGAGCTGTTTTAATACAGGAAGGAAAATCAATTGCATACTTTAGTGAAAAATTGAAGGGAGCTCAATTGAACTATCCTACATACGACAAGGAGTTGTATGCTTTGGTGAGAGCTTTGGAGACGTGGCAGCATTACTTTTGGACGAGAGAGTTTGTTATTCATACTGATCATGAATCTCTCAAGTACCTCAAGGGACAATGTAAGCTTGGTAAGAGACATGCCAAGTGGGTGGAATTCATTGAATCTTTTCCTTATGTGATCAAATACAAGAAAGAGAAAGAGAACATTGTTGCTGATGCATTATCTAGAAGGTATGCTTTAATCTCTACTTTGAGTTCTAAACTTCTTGGGTTTGAATCAATTAAGGGATTGTATGCTGATGATTCTGATTTTGCTTCTATTTATTTAGCTTGTGAGCATGCTGCATTTGAAAAGTTTTATAGGCATGAGGGATACTTGTTTCGTGAAAGTAAACTATGCATTCCTAAATGTTCTATGCGTGAGTTGCTTGTTAGGGAAGCGCATGGGGGAGGACTAATGGGGCATTTTGGAATACATAAAACTTTGAGTGTCTTGTGTGATCATTTCCATTGGCCTAAAATGCGAGTTGATGTTGCAAGAATTTGTGAAAAGTGCATAACTTGTAAGCTAGCTAAATCAAGAGTACAACCACATGGGTTATACACACCTTTGCCTATACCTAATGAACCTTGGGTAGACATATCTATGGACTTTGTTTTAGGTTTACCAAAGTCAAAAAAAGGTAAAGATTCTGTTTTTGTTGTGGTTGATAGATTTTCAAAAATGGCACACTTTATTCCATGTCATAAAAGTGATGACGCTACTCATATTGCTGATTTATTCTTTAAGGAAGTTGTTCGTTTGCATGGAATTCCAAGAACCATTGTGAGTGATAGAGATACAAAGTTTTTGAGTCACTTTTGGCGTGTTTTGTGGAGTAAATTGGGCACTAAACTTCTATTTTCTACTACTTGTCATCCACAAACAGATGGACAAACTGAAGTTGTTAATAGAACTTTGTCTCAATTACTAAGAGTTTTGATTCAAAGGAATTTGAAAAATTGGGAGGATTGTTTGACATTTGCTGAATTTGCTTATAATAGAAGTGTTCATTCTGCTACTAATCATTCTCCTTTTGAGATTGTTTATGGTTTCAATCCATTGAGTCCACTTGATCTTGTACCACTACCTATTGAAGAGCGTATGAGTCTTGATGGAAAAGCCAAAGCTGAGCTGATCAAGAAGCTGCATGAAAAAGTGAGACTCAACATTGAGAAGAGAACCGAACAATATGTCAAGCAAGCAAACAAAGGCCGAAAGAAAGTCATCTTTGAACCCGGTGATTGGGTATGGTTACACTTGAGAAAAGAAAGGTTTCCAAGTAAGAGAAAGTCAAAGTTGCAGGCAAGAGGAGATGGACCATTTCAAGTGGTTGCTAGAATCAATGACAATGCATACAAACTTGACCTTCCGGGTGAATATAATGTAAGTGCAACTTTCAATGTTTCTGATCTTTCTCCTTATCTTGGTGATACAGATTCGAGGACGAATCCTTTTGAAGAAGAGGGGAATGATGGAGAACCTGCCTTACAAAAATCATGCATACTGAGAGGGACCCTTTGATCGTGCAAGAAGGTCCAATTACAAGAGCTAGAGCTAAGAAACTAAAAGAGGATTTGATGATCCTTGTTGCAGACATTAAAGAAAATATTCACGAAGAGTCCAAGGAAGGCCCGATGGTGAATAATATTAGACTGGAGATCATTTAGCACATGCTTCAACCAAAGGCATTAATGTATGGATAAAGTAGTAGTCAAGTCTACTTTATCATAAAGTAGAAGTCAAGTCTACTTTTTGACTACTTAAGTGTTAAGCATTAAAAGTCCTCTTTACTTAGGTGTTAAGCTTGGAAGTCATTAGATATCTTTTTTTCCTATATATAGGTGTATGGGTCACTTGTAAAAAGGACACCTTTGTTGAAAACGAAATTGAAGCTCTTAGCTTATGTTTATTGAATTCTCTCTTTGTGAGGTTTTTGATTATTCAAGAACTTATCAAGATCATCGAGCAAGATCTTGTGGCGTTCAACATACCGAGGTTCTTGGCTGATTATATAGCCAACGGGTCGAGGTTCTTTCGCTCTAAGTAAGATCAAACCAGATTCGATTTGGGAAGATCCGCTGCTTATTTTCATACGTTGGGTTCTTAGATCTTTATATCTAATGGGTCCTTCGTCCTATCCACATAATTATTCGAATACAATTACCTCTTTACTTGGTCAACAAGTTTTCAATAGTCATTACACTTGGAGTTACAGATTAATTTTATGTTGAGTAAGAAGATTAATCGAGTATAATTAACTCTACAGAAGATGATTCAAGTATAATTAATTCTTTACTTGGTTAACAAGTTTTCAATAATCGTTACACTTGGAGTTACAGATTAGTTTTATGTTGAGTTAGAAGATTAATCGAATACCATCAACTCTTTAGAAGATGAATCGAGTACAATTAACTCTTTCTTTGGTCAACAAGTTTTCAATAATCGTTACACTTAGAGTTACGGATTAGTGTTATGTTGAGTTAGAAGATTAATTGAGTACCATTAACTCTTTAGAAGATGAATCGAGTACAATTAACTGTTTACTTGGTCAATAAGTTTTCAATAATCGTTACACTTAGAGTTACAGATTAGTTTTATGTTGAGTTAGAAGATTAATCGAGTACCATTAACTCTTTAGAAGATGAATCGAGTACAATTAACTCTTTACTTGGTCAACAAGTTTTCAATAATTGTTACACTTTGGGTTACAGATTAGTTTTATATTGAGTTAGAAGATTAATCGAGTACCATTAACTCTTTAGAAGATGAATCGAGTACAATTAACTATTTACTTGGTCAATAAGTTTTCAATAATCGTTACACTTAGGGTTACAGATTAGTTTTATGTTGAGTTAGAAGATTAATCGAGTAACATTAACTCTTTAGAAGATGAATCGAGTACAATTAACTCTTTACTTGGTCAACAAGTTTTCAATAATTGTTACACTTTGGGTTACAGATTAGTTTTATATTGAGTTATAAGATTAATCGAGTACCATTAATTCTTTAGAAGATGAATCGAGTATAATTAACTCTTTTCTTGGTCAACAAGTTTTCTATAATAGTAACACTTTGGGTTACAAATTAGTTTTATATTGAGTTAGAAGATTACTCGAGTACAATTAACTCTTTAGAAGATGAATCGAGTATAATTAACTCTTTTCTTGGTCAACAAGTTTTCTATAATAGTTACACTTAGATTTACAGATTAGGTTTATGTTGAGTTAGAAAATTATTCGAGTACCATTAATTCTTTAGAAGATGAATCGAGTATAATTAACTCTTTACTTGGTAATCGAGTTTTCAATAATCATTACACTCAGAGTTACGTATTAGTTTTATGTTGAGTTATAAGATTATTTGAGTAAAATTAACTCTTTACTTGGTCAACATGTTTTCAATAATCATTGCACTTGGAGTTACATATTAATTTTATGTTGAGTTAGAAGGTTAATCGAGTACCATTAACTCTTTAGAAGATGAATAGAGTACGATTAACTCTTTACTTGGTCAACAAGTTTTCAATAATCGTTACACTTAGAGTTACATATTAGTTTTATGTTGAGTTAGAAGATTAATCGAGTACCATTAACTCTTTAGAAGATGAATCGAGTACAATTAACCTTTACTTGGTCAACAAGTTTTCAATAATTGTTACACTTGGGGTTACAGATTAGTTTTATATTGAGTTAGAAGATTAATCGAGTACCATTAACTCTTTAGAAGATGAATCCAGTATAATTAACTCTTTTCTTGGTCAACAAGTTTTCTATAATAGTTACACTTAGATTTACAGATTAGGTTTATGTTGAGTTAGAAAATTATTCGAGTACCATTAATTCTTTAGAAGATGAATCGAATAAAATTAACTTTTTACTTGGTAATCGAGTTTTCAATAATCATTACACTCAGAGTTACGTATTAGTTTTATGTTGAGTTATAAGATTATTTGAGTAAAATTAACTCTTTACTTGGTCAACATGTTTTCAATAATCATTGCACTTGGAGTTACATATTAATTTTATGTTGAGTTAGAAGGTTAATCGAGTACCATTAACTCTTTAGAAGATGAATAGAGTACGATTAACTCTTTACTTGGTCAACAAGTTTTCAATAATCGTTACACTTAGAGTTACATATTAGTTTTATGTTGAGTTAGAAGATTAATCGAGTACCATTAACTCTTTAGAAGATGAATCGAGTACAATTAACCTTTACTTGGTCAACAAGTTTTCAATAATTGTTACACTTGGGGTTACAGATTAGTTTTATATTGAGTTAGAAGATTAATCGAGTACCATTAACTCTTTAGAAGATGAATCCAGTATAATTAACTCTTTTTTTGGTCAACAAGTTTTCTATAATAGTTACACTTAGATTTACAGATTAGGTTTATGTTGAGTTAGAAAATTATTCGAGTACCATTAATTCTTTAGAAGATGAATCGAGTATAATTAACTCTTTACTTGGTAATCGAGTTCTCAATAATCATTACACTTAGAGTTACGTATTAGTTTTATGTTGAGTTAGAAGATTATTTGAGTAAAATTAACTCTATACTTGGTCAACATGTTTTCAATAATCATTACACTTGAAGTTACAGATTAGTTTTATGTTGAGTTAGAAGGTTAATCGAGTACTATTAACTCTTTAGAAGATGAATCGAGTACGATTAACTCTTTACTTGGTCAACAAGTTTTCAATAATCGTTACACTTAGAGTTACATATTAGTTTAATGTTGAGTTAGAAGATTAATCGAGTACAATTAACTCTTTAGAAGATGAATCGAGTACAATTAACCTTTACTTGGTCAACAAGTTTTCAATAATTGTTACACTTGGGGTTACAGATTAGTTTTATATTGAGTTAGAAGATTAATCGAGTACCATTAACTCTTTAGAAGATGAATCCAGTATAATTAACTCTTTTCTTGGTCAACAAGTTTTCTATAATAGTTACACTTAGATTTACAGATTAAGTTTATGTTGACTTAGAAAATTATTCGAGTACCATTAATTCTATAGAAGATGAATCGAGTACAATTAACTCTTTACTTGGTAATCAAGTTTTCAATAATCAATACACTTAGAGTTACGTATTAGTTTAATGTTCAGTTAGAAGATTATTTGAGAAAAATTAACTGTTTAGAAGATTATTTGATGGAGAACCTGCCTTACAAAATCATGCACACGAGAGGGACCCTTTGATCGTGCAAGAAGGTCCAATTACAAGAGCTAGAGCTAAGAATCTAAAAGAGGCTTTGATGATCCTTGTTGCAGACATTAAAGAAAATATTCACGAAGACTCCAAGGAAGGCCCGATGGTGAATAATATTAGACTGGAGATCATTTAGCACATGCTTCAACCAAAGGCATTAATGTATGGATAAAGTAGTAGTCAAGTCTACTTTATCATAAAGTAGAAGTCAAGTCTACTTTTTGACTACTTAAGTGTTAAGCATTAAAAGTCCTCTTTACTTAGGTGTTAAGCTTGGAAGTCATTAGATATCGTTTTTTCCTATATATAGGTGTATGGGTCACTTGTAAAAAGGACACCTTTGTTGAAAACGAAATTGAAGCTCTTAGCTTATGTTTATTGAATTCTCTCTTTGTGAGGTTTTTGATTATTCAAGAACTTATCAAGATCATCGAGCAAGATCTTGTGGCGTTCAACATACCGAGGTTCTTGGCTGATTATATAGCCAACGGGTCGAGGTTCTTTCGCTCTAAGTAAGATCAAACCAGATTCGATTTGGGAAGATCCGCTGCTTATTTTCATACGTTGGGTTCTTAGATCTTTATATCTAATGGGTCCTTCGTCCTATCCACATCAGTTTTGGTATCAGAGCCATCTGGTATTGATCTGATTTGCTTTATCTTTCGTTCTTGTGGTATTGATTTGACTTACTTTATCTTTCGTATCTTGTTTACGTACAAAAAAAAAAACTCGAAGTTCCTTATTTTTTTTAATCTTTTCGTTGCTGCCCTCATAGCAAGGAAGTGTTTGTCAAAAAAAAAAAAAAAAAAAAAAACGAAAATTCAGTTTGCACATCAACACAATAGTTCCTTGTTTCCTTCATCTATAGGACTAAGGGATTGTTCAACGTTGCTGGAAATTTGCTTAATCTGATTTGTTCTTGAATTTGAGTGGTAAAAGGCTAGAGTGGTGAGTTCTTTAGAGGGGAGGTAAAAGCCTACGAGTGAAACATGAGTGAATTGTGAGTTATATATTTGAGTGATACACGAGTGATTGTGAGACACCATGGATGACACATCTATGAATCAAGGAGATGCTTTCAACCTTCAAGCTATGCAACAACAATTTGCTAGGATGGGAAATATTCTTGAGAGCATGGCTGAACGATTGGACAGATTGGAGCAACCAACCACTCGAGAGCGTGGGAATAATAATCCAATTCAAAGGAGGCAACAAGAAGAGTGGGAATCAGAGGAAGAAGAGGAAGGTGTTGGGGCTGTTCACCAAGTTCATAGACGAAGAGGAAGGAGAAGACAAAATGATGAAGTTGATCGTGACTTGGGAAGCATCAAGATGAACATACCTGCTTTCCATGGGAGAAGTGATCCGGAGACTTACTTGGAGTGGGAAAAGAAGGTAGATCTGATTTTTGATTGCCATAATTACTCCGAGGAGAAGAAGGTGAGGCTTGCTGCTATTGAGTTCACCGACTATGCTATAGTTTGGTGGGATCAATTCATTACAAATCGAAGGAGATATGGAGAGAGGCCTATTGCTACTTGGGCTGAAATGAAATCCACCATGCGTAAGAGGTTCGTACCCTCTCATTATTTTCGTGAGTTGTATCAAAAGCTTCAATCTATGAATCAAGGCAACAAATCTGTTGATGAGTACTATAAGGAGATGGAGATTGCCATGATTAGAGCAAACGTAGAGGAAGATCGAGAGGCTACCATGGCACGTTTCTTGAATGGGCTGAATAGGGAGATTGCCAATGTTGTGGAGCTTCAACACTACGTGGAGCTCGAGGACATGGTACATACATCCATGAAGGTGGAGAAGCAACTTAAGAAGAAGGGTTCTTTCCAAAGGAGTTCTACACCCAATTTTCAGTTTTCAAACAAAGCCAAGGAAGCTGCATCTAAAGCAAACGATGGGGCAACTTCAAGGTCTCAACATGAGATGCCCAAGACCAGATTCACTGAGACTGAAAAAGGGAAAGGTAATATCTCAACTTCTTCACGAACTAGAGATATTAAGTGTTTTCGTTGTCAAGGTCGTGGACATATTGCATCTGATTGTCCAAACAAGAGGGTGATGGTTTTGAGAGACAATGGTGAGATCGAATCTGAAAGTGAGAAAGAATCAAGTGATGATGAGCAACTTGAGGAGACGGTACCCGAAAGAGGAGAACTTTTGGTGGTGATGAGAGCTCTAAACATGCAAGCAAAGATTGATGAGGCTAAACAAAGAGAGAACATCTTCCATACAAGATGTTTGGTTAACGGTAAGGTATGCATGTTAATCATTGATGGTGGGAGTTGTGCTAATGTGGCAAGTGCTGAAATGGTGGGGAAACTTAACTTAGTTACTTCAAAACACCCTCATCCTTATAAGCTGCAATGGCTTAATGAATGTGGAGAAATTCGGGTAACTAAGAAAGTTTTGATTTCATTCTCTATAGGAAACTATAAAGATGAAATTATGTGTGATGTAGTGCCGATGCATGCTAGTCATATACTCTTGGGCAGACCGTGGCAATTTGATCGAAGAGTGAACTATGATGGTTATCTTAATCGATATACGCTGAAACATCAAAACAAAACCATCATGCTTGTACCTTTAACTCCACAACAGGTTCATGAAGATCAACTCAATTTGTCTCAAGCAAGGAGAGCTAGTGAGATTGAGAGAAAAAAAGATGAGAATGAGAGACAAAAACCAAGAGAAAAAAAGAGTGGAGAGAAAAACAAGAAGGCTGATGTGAGTGTTTCCGAGGGAGAAAAGAAATTGGATGGAAATAAGGACTCATAAAGAGTGAATTTCTATGCAAGAGGGAGTGAAATAAAGAGAGCCTTAGTAGAGAAAAAAATTGTGTTAGTGTTGATACACAAGGAATGCTATTTGAACACTAACGAACTAACTTCTTCTTTGCCGAGTTCTTTTGTGACTCTTTTGCAGGAGTATGATGATATCTTTCCAAAGGAAGAACCAAATTGTTTACCACCTTTGAGAGGCATCGAACATCAAATTGATTTTATTCCGAGTGCGACACTTCCAAATAGACCAGCTTATAGAGCGAATCCGGAGGAAACAAAAGAGATCCAAAGACAAGTAGAGGAGCTGATGGCTAAGGGCAAGGTTTGAGAAAGCATGAGTCCTTGTGCGGTACCGGTCATTATTGTACCAAAGAAGGATGGAACATGGAGAATGTGTACTGATTGTCGTGCCATCAACAAAATCACGGTAAAGTATCGCTATCCTATCCCTAGGTTAGATGATATGCTAGATGAATTGCATGGTTCTTTCATCTTCTCTAAGATTGATTTGAAGAGTGGATATCATCAAATTAGAATAAGAGAAGGTGATGAATGGAAAACAGCTTTCAAAACAAAATATGGTTTGTATGAGTGGTTAGTTATGCCTTTTGGCTTAACAAATGCACCAAGTACTTTCATGAGATTAATGAATCATGTTTTGCGTAACTTTATTGGGAAATTTGTCGTTGTGTACTTTGATGACATCCTTATCTATAGCAAAAGCACGAAAGAACATTTTGATCATGTGCGTGCTGTTTTGGACACTTTAAGGGAGGAATCTTTGTATGCTAATTTTAAGAAGTGTTCTTTTTGCATGGATAAAATTGTGTTTCTTGGTTTTGTTGTAAGTGCTAAAGGAATTGAAATGGAAAAGGATAAAGTTAAGGCTATTTTAGATTGGCCAAATCCTAAAATCATTTCTGAAGTTAGAAGTTTTCATGGACTTGCTAGTTTTTATAGGAGGTTTGTGAAAAATTTTAGTACTATAGCAGCACCTTTGAATGAGATTGTCAAAAAGGAAGTTGGTTTTGTTTGGGGAGAAAAACAACAAGTTGCTTTTGATCTCCTTAAAGAGAAACTAACTACCGCACCCATTCTTGCATTACCTAACTTTGATAAAATGTTTGAGATTGAATGTGATGCATGTGGAGTGGGTATAGGAGCTGTTTTAATACAGGAAGGAAAATCAATTGCATACTTTAGTGAAAAATTGAAGGGAGCTCAATTGAACTATCCTACATACGACAAGGAGTTGTATGCTTTGGTGAGAGCTTTGGAGACGTGGCAGCATTACTTTTGGACGAGAGAGTTTGTTATTCATACTGATCATGAATCTCTCAAGTACCTCAAGGGACAATGTAAGCTTGGTAAGAGACATGCCAAGTGGGTGGAATTCATTGAATCTTTTCCTTATGTGATCAAATACAAGAAAGAGAAAGAGAACATTGTTGCTGATGCATTATCTAGAAGGTATGCTTTAATCTCTACTTTGAGTTCTAAACTTCTTGGGTTTGAATCAATTAAGGGATTGTATGCTGATGATTCTGATTTTGCTTCTATTTATTTAGCTTGTGAGCATGCTGCATTTGAAAAGTTTTATAGGCATGAGGGATACTTGTTTCGTGAAAGTAAACTATGCATTCCTAAATGTTCTATGCGTGAGTTGCTTGTTAGGGAAGCGCATGGGGGAGGACTAATGGGGCATTTTGGAATACATAAAACTTTGAGTGTCTTGTGTGATCATTTCCATTGGCCTAAAATGCGAGTTGATGTTGCAAGAATTTGTGAAAAGTGCATAACTTGTAAGCTAGCTAAATCAAGAGTACAACCACATGGGTTATACACACCTTTGCCTATACCTAATGAACCTTGGGTAGACATATCTATGGACTTTGTTTTAGGTTTACCAAAGTCAAAAAAAGGTAAAGATTCTGTTTTTGTTGTGGTTGATAGATTTTCAAAAATGGCACACTTTATTCCATGTCATAAAAGTGATGACGCTACTCATATTGCTGATTTATTCTTTAAGGAAGTTGTTCGTTTGCATGGAATTCCAAGAACCATTGTGAGTGATAGAGATACAAAGTTTTTGAGTCACTTTTGGCGTGTTTTGTGGAGTAAATTGGGCACTAAACTTCTATTTTCTACTACTTGTCATCCACAAACAGATGGACAAACTGAAGTTGTTAATAGAACTTTGTCTCAATTACTAAGAGTTTTGATTCAAAGGAATTTGAAAAATTGGGAGGATTGTTTGACATTTGCTGAATTTGCTTATAATAGAAGTGTTCATTCTGCTACTAATCATTCTCCTTTTGAGATTGTTTATGGTTTCAATCCATTGAGTCCACTTGATCTTGTACCACTACCTATTGAAGAGCGTATGAGTCTTGATGGAAAAGCCAAAGCTGAGCTGATCAAGAAGCTGCATGAAAAAGTGAGACTCAACATTGAGAAGAGAACCGAACAATATGTCAAGCAAGCAAACAAAGGCCGAAAGAAAGTCATCTTTGAACCCGGTGATTGGGTATGGTTACACTTGAGAAAAGAAAGGTTTCCAAGTAAGAGAAAGTCAAAGTTGCAGGCAAGAGGAGATGGACCATTTCAAGTGGTTGCTAGAATCAATGACAATGCATACAAACTTGACCTTCCGGGTGAATATAATGTAAGTGCAACTTTCAATGTTTCTGATCTTTCTCCTTATCTTGGTGATACAGATTCGAGGACGAATCCTTTTGAAGAAGAGGGGAATGATGGAGAACCTGCCTTACAAAAATCATGCATACTGAGAGGGACCCTTTGATCGTGCAAGAAGGTCCAATTACAAGAGCTAGAGCTAAGAAACTAAAAGAGGATTTGATGATCCTTGTTGCAGACATTAAAGAAAATATTCACGAAGAGTCCAAGGAAGGCCCGATGGTGAATAATATTAGACTGGAGATCATTTAGCACATGCTTCAACCAAAGGCATTAATGTATGGATAAAGTAGTAGTCAAGTCTACTTTATCATAAAGTAGAAGTCAAGTCTACTTTTTGACTACTTAAGTGTTAAGCATTAAAAGTCCTCTTTACTTAGGTGTTAAGCTTGGAAGTCATTAGATATCTTTTTTTCCTATATATAGGTGTATGGGTCACTTGTAAAAAGGACACCTTTGTTGAAAACGAAATTGAAGCTCTTAGCTTATGTTTATTGAATTCTCTCTTTGTGAGGTTTTTGATTATTCAAGAACTTATCAAGATCATCGAGCAAGATCTTGTGGCGTTCAACATACCGAGGTTCTTGGCTGATTATATAGCCAACGGGTCGAGGTTCTTTCGCTCTAAGTAAGATCAAACCAGATTCGATTTGGGAAGATCCGCTGCTTATTTTCATACGTTGGGTTCTTAGATCTTTATATCTAATGGGTCCTTCGTCCTATCCACATAATTATTCGAATACAATTACCTCTTTACTTGGTCAACAAGTTTTCAATAGTCATTACACTTGGAGTTACAGATTAATTTTATGTTGAGTAAGAAGATTAATCGAGTATAATTAACTCTACAGAAGATGATTCAAGTATAATTAATTCTTTACTTGGTTAACAAGTTTTCAATAATCGTTACACTTGGAGTTACAGATTAGTTTTATGTTGAGTTAGAAGATTAATCGAATACCATCAACTCTTTAGAAGATGAATCGAGTACAATTAACTCTTTCCTTGGTCAACAAGTTTTCAATAATCGTTACACTTAGAGTTACGGATTAGTGTTATGTTGAGTTAGAAGATTAATTGAGTACCATTAACTCTTTAGAAGATGAATCGAGTACAATTAACTGTTTACTTGGTCAATAAGTTTTCAATAATCGTTACACTTAGAGTTACAGATTAGTTTTATGTTGAGTTAGAAGATTAATCGAGTACCATTAACTCTTTAGAAGATGAATCGAGTACAATTAACTCTTTACTTGGTCAACAAGTTTTCAATAATTGTTACACTTTGGGTTACAGATTAGTTTTATATTGAGTTAGAAGATTAATCGAGTACCATTAACTCTTTAGAAGATGAATCGAGTACAATTAACTATTTACTTGGTCAATAAGTTTTCAATAATCGTTACACTTAGGGTTACAGATTAGTTTTATGTTGAGTTAGAAGATTAATCGAGTAACATTAACTCTTTAGAAGATGAATCGAGTACAATTAACTCTTTACTTGGTCAACAAGTTTTCAATAATTGTTACACTTTGGGTTACAGATTAGTTTTATATTGAGTTATAAGATTAATCGAGTACCATTAATTCTTTAGAAGATGAATCGAGTATAATTAACTCTTTTCTTGGTCAACAAGTTTTCTATAATAGTAACACTTTGGGTTACAAATTAGTTTTATATTGAGTTAGAAGATTACTCGAGTACAATTAACTCTTTAGAAGATGAATCGAGTATAATTAACTCTTTTCTTGGTCAACAAGTTTTCTATAATAGTTACACTTAGATTTACAGATTAGGTTTATGTTGAGTTAGAAAATTATTCGAGTACCATTAATTCTTTAGAAGATGAATCGAATAAAATTAACTTTTTACTTGGTAATCGAGTTTTCAATAATCATTACACTTAGAGTTACGTATTAGTTTTATGTTGAGTTATAAGATTATTTGAGTAAAATTAACTCTTTACTTGGTCAACAAGTTTTCAATAATCAATGCACTTGGAGTTACATATTAATTTTATGTTGAGTTAGAAGGTTAATCGAGTACCATTAACTCTTTAGAAGATGAATAGAGTACGATTAACTCTTTACTTGGTCAACAAGTTTTCAATAATCGTTACACTTAGAGTTACATATTAGTTTTATGTTGAGTTAGAAGATTAATCGAGTACCATTAACTCTTTAGAAGATGAATCGAATACAATTAACACTTTACTTGGTCAACAAGTTTTCAATAATTGTTACACTATGGGTTACAGATTAGTTTTATATTGAGTTAGAAGATTAATCGAGTACCATTAACTCTTTAGAAGATGAATCGAGTATAATTAACTCTTTTCTTGGTCAACAAGTTTTCTATAATAGTTACACTTAGATTTACAGATTAGGTTTATGTTGAGTTAGAAAATTATTCGACTATCATTAATTCTATAGAAGATGAATCGAGTACAATTAACTCTTTACTTGGTAGTCAAGTTTTCAATAATCATTACACTTAGAGTTATGTATTAGTTTAATGTTGAGTTAGAAGATTAGTTGAGAAAAATTAACTGTTTAGAAGATTATTTGAATACAATTAACTCTTTACTTGGTCAACAAGTTTTCAATAGTCATTACACTTGGAGTTGCAGATTAATTTTATGTTGAGTTAGAAGATTAATCGAGTATAATTAACTCTACAGAAGATGATTCAAGTACAATTAATTCTTTACTTGGTTAACAAGTTTTCAATAATCGTTACACTTAGAGTTACAGATTAGTCTTATGTTGAGTTAGAAGATTAATCGAATACCATTAACTCTTTAGAAGATGAATCGAGTACAATTAACTCTTTACTTGGTCAACAAGTTTTCAATAATCGTTACACTTAGAGTTACGGATTAGTGTTATATTGAGTTAGAAGATTAATCGAGTACCATTAACTCTTTAGAAGATGAATCGAGTATAATTAACTATTTTCCTGGTCAACAAGTTTTCTATAATAGTTACACTTAGATTTACAGATTAGGTTTATGTTGAGTTAGAAAATTATTCGAGTACCATTTATTCTATAGAAGATGAATCGAGTATAATTAACTCTTTACTTGGTAATCAAGTTTTCAACAATCATTACACTTAGAGTTATGTATTAGTTTTATGTTGAGTTAGAAGATAATTTGAGTAAAATTAGCTCTTTAGAAGATTATTCGTGTACAATTAACTCTTTACTTGGTCAACAAGTTTTCAATAGTCATTACACTTGGAGTTACAGATTAATTTTATGTTGAGTTAGAAGATTAATCGAGTATAATTAACTCTACAGAAGATGATTCATGAACAATTAATTCTTTACTTGGTTAACAAGTTTTCAATAATCTTTACACTCAGAGTTACAGATTAGTTTTATGTTGAGTTAGAAGATTAATCGAATACCATTAACTCTTTAGAAGTTGAATCGAGTACAATTAACTCTTTGCCAAGTTTTCAATAATCATTACACTTAGAGTTACGGATTAGTGTTATGTTAAGTTAGAAGATTAATTGAGTACCATTAACTCTTTAGAAGATGAATCGAGTACAATTAACTGTTTACTTGGTCAATAAATTTTCAATAATCGTTGCACTTATGGTTACAGATTAGTTTTATGTTGAGTTAGAAGATTAATCGAGTACCATTAACTCTTTAGAAGATGAATCGATATAATTAACTCTTTTCTTGGTCAACAAGTTTTCTATAACAGTTACACTTAGATTTACGGATTAATTTTATGTTAAGTTAGAAAATTATTCGAGTACCATTAACTCTTTAGAAGATGAATCGAGTACAATTAATTCTTTACTTGGTCAACAAGTTTTCAATAATCGTTACACTTAGAGTTATGGATTAGTGTTATGATGAGTTAGAAGATTAATTGAGTACCATTAACTCTTTAGAAGATGAATCGAGTACAATTAACTGTTTACTTGGTCAATAAGTTTTCAATAATCGTTACACTTAGGGTTACAGATTAGTTTTATATTGAGTTAGAAGATTAATCGAGTACCATTAACTCTTTAGAAGATGAATCGAGTACAATTTACTCTTTACTTGGTCAATAAGTTTTCAATAATTTTTACACTTTGGGTTACAGATTAGTTTTATATTGAGTTAGAAGATTAATAGAGTACCATTAACTCTTTAGAAGATGAATCGAGTATAATTAACTCTTTTCTTGGTCAACAAGTTTTCTATAATAGTAACACTTTGGGTTACAGATTAGTTTTATATTGAGTTAGAAGATTAATCGAGTACCATTAACTCTTTAGAAGATGAATCGAGTACAATTAACTCTTTTCTTGGTCAACAAGTTTTCTATAATAGTTACAGATTAGTTTTATACTGAGTTAGAAGATTATTTGAGAAAAATTAACTGTTTATAATACTATTCGAATACAATTAACTCTTTACTTGGTCAACATGTTTTCAATAGTCATTACACTTGGAGTTACAGATTAATTTTATGTTGAGTTAGAAGATTAATCGAGTACCATTAACTCTTTTGAAGATGAATCGAGTAGAATTAACTCTGTACTTGGACAACATGTTTTCAATAATCGTTACACTTAGGGTTATGAATTAGTTTTATGTTGAGTTAGAAGATTAATCGAGTATAATTAACTCTACAGAAGATAATTCGAGTACAATTAATTATTTACTTGGTCAACAAGTTTTCAATAATCGTTACACTTAGAGTTACAGATTAGTTTTATGTTGAGGTATTAGTTTAATCGAATACCATTAACTCTTTAGAAGATGAATCGAGTACAATTAACTCTTTACTTGGTCAACAAGTTTTCAATAATCGTTACACTTAGAGTTACAGATTAGTTTTATGTTGAGGTAGAAGGTTAATCGAATACCATTAACTCTTTAGAAGATGATTCGAGTACAATTAACTCTTTACTTGGTCAACAAGTTTTCAATAATCGTTACACTTAAAGTTACGAATTTGTGTTATGTTGAGTTAGAAGATTAATTGAGTGTCATTAACTCTTTAGAAGATGAATCGAGTACAATTAACTGTTTACTTGGTCAATAAGTTTTCAATAATCGTTACACTTAGGGTTACAGATTAGTTTTATGTTGAGTTAGAATATTAATCGAGTACCATTAACTGTTTAGAAGATGAATCGAGTATAATTAACTCTTTTCTTGGTCAACAAGTTTTCTATAATAGTTACACTTAGATTTACGGATTAATTTTATGTTGAGTTAGAAAATTATTCGAGTACCATTAACTCTTTAGAAGATGAATCGAATACAATTAACTCTTTACTTGGTAATCATGTTTTCAATAATCATTACACTTAGAGTTACATATTAGTTTTATGTTGAGTTAGAAGATAATTTGAGTAAAATTAACTCTTTAGAAGATTATTCGAGTACAATTAACTCTTTACCTTGTCAACAAGTTTTCAATAATCATTACAATTAGAGTTACAGATTAATTTTATGTTGAGTTAGAAGATTAATCGAGTACCATTAACTCTTTTGAAGATGAATCGAGTAGAATTAACACTGTACATGGACAACTAGTTTTCAATAATCGTTACACTTAGGGTTATGAATTAGTTTTATGTTGAGTTAGAAGATTAATCGAGTATAATTAACCCTACAAAAGATGATTCGAGTACAATTAATTCTTTACTTGGTCAACAAGTTTTCAATAATCGTTACACTTAGAGTTACAGATTAGTTTTATGTTGAGGTAGAAGGTTAATCGAATACCATTAACTCTTTAGAAGATGATTCGAGTACAATTAACTCTTTACTTGGTCAACAAGTTTTCAATAATCGTTACACTTAAAGTTACGGATTAGTGTTATGTTGTGTTAGAAGATTAATTGAGTGTCATTAACTCTTTAGAAGAAGAATCGAGTACAATTAACTGTTTACTTGGTCAATAAGTTTTCAATAATCGTTACACTTAGGGTTACAGATTAGTTTTATGTTGAGTTAGAAGATTAATCGAGTACCATTAACTCTTTAGAAGATGAATCGAGTATAATTAACTCTTTTCTTGGTCAACAAGTTTTCTATAAAAGTTACACTTAGATTTACGGATTAATTTTATGTTGAGTTAGAAAATTATTCGAGTACCATTAACTCTTTAGAAAATGAATCGAGTACAATTAACTCTTTACTTGGTAATCAAGTTTTCAATAATCATTACACTTAGAGTTACATATTAGTTTTATGTTGAGTTAGAAGATAATTTGAGTAAAATTAACTCTTTAGAAGATTATTCGAGTACAATTAACTCTTTACCTTGTCAACAAGTTTTCAATAATCATTACAATTAGAGTTACAGATTAATTTTATGTTGAGTTAGAAGATTAATCGAGTACCATTAACTCTTTTGAAGATGAATCGAGTAGAATTAACACTGTACTTGGACAACTAGTTTTCAATAATCGTTACACTTAGGGTTATGAATTAGTTTTATGTTGAGTTAGAAGATTAATCGAGTATAATTAACTCTACAAAAGATGATTCGAGTACAATTAATTCTTTACTTGGTCAACAAGTTTTCAATAATCGTTACACTTAGAGTTACAGATTAGTTTTATGTTGAGGTAGAAGGTTAATCGAATACCATTAACTCTTTAGAAGATGATTCGAGTACAATTAACTATTTACTTGGTCAACAAGTTTTCAATAATCGTTACACTTAGGGTTACAGATTAGTTTTATGTTGAGTTAGAAGATTAATCGAGTACCATTAACTCTTTAGAAGATGAGTCGAGTATAATTAACTCTTTTCTTGGTCAACAAGTTTTCTATAAAAGTTACACTTAGATTTACGGATTAATTTTATGTTGAGTTAGAAAATTATTCGAGTACCATTAACTCTTTAGAAGATGAATCGAGTACAATTAACTCTTTACTTGGTAATCAAGTTTTCAATAATCATTACACTTAGATATTAGTTTTGTGTTGAGTTAGAAGATAATTTGAGTAAAATTAACTCTTTAGAAGATTATTCGAGTACAATTAACTCTTTACCTTGTCAACAAGTTTTCAATAATCATTACAATTAGAGTTACAGATTAATTTTATGTTGAGTTAGAAGATTAATCGAGTACCATTAACTCTTTTGAAAATGAATCGAGTAGAATTAACACTGTACTTGGACAACAAGTTTTCAATAATCGTTACACTTAGTGTTATGAATTAGTTTTATGTTGAGTTAGAAGATTAATCGAGTATAATTAACTCTACAGAAGATGATTCGAGTACAATTAATTCTTTACTTGGTCAACAAGTTTTCAATAATCGTTACACTTAGAGTTACAGATTAGTTTTATGTTGAGGTAGAAGGTTAATCGAATACCATTAACTCTTTAGAAGATGATTCGAGTACAATTAACTCTTTACTTGGTCAACAAGTTTTCAATAATCGTTACACTTAAAGTTACGAATTAGTGTTTTGTTGAGTTAGAAGATTAATCGAGTGTCATTAACTCTTTAGAAGATGAATCGAGTACAATTAACGGTTTACTTGGTCAATAAGTTTTCAATAATCGTTACACTTAGGGTTACAGATTAGTTTTATGTTGAGTTAGAATATTAATCGATTACCATTAACTGTTTAGAAGATGAATCGAGTATAATTAACTCTTTTCTTGGTCAACAAGTTTTCTATAATAGTTACACTTAGATTTACGGATTAATTTTATGTTGAGTTAGAAAATTATTCGAGTACCATTAACTCTTTAGAAGATGAATCGAATACAATTAACACTTTACTTGGTAATCAAGTTTTCAATAATTGTTACACTATGGGTTACAGATTAGTTTTATATTGAGTTAGAAGATTAATCGAGTACCATTAACTCTTTAGAAGATGAATCGAGTATAATTAACTCTTTTCTTGGTCAACAAGTTTTCTATAATAGTTACACTTAGATTTACAGATTAGGTTTATGTTGAGTTAGAAAATTATTCGACTATCATTAATTCTATAGAAGATGAATCGAGTACAATTAACTCTTTACTTGGTAGTCAAGTTTTCAATAATCATTACACTTAGAGTTATGTATTAGTTTAATGTTGAGTTAGAAGATTAGTTGAGAAAAATTAACTGTTTAGAAGATTATTTGAATACAATTAACTCTTTACTTGGTCAACAAGTTTTCAATAGTCATTACACTTGGAGTTGCAGATTAATTTTATGTTGAGTTAGAAGATTAATCGAGTATAATTAACTCTACAGAAGATGATTCAAGTACAATTAATTCTTTACTTGGTTAACAAGTTTTCAATAATCGTTACACTTAGAGTTACAGATTAGTCTTATGTTGAGTTAGAAGATTAATCGAATACCATTAACTCTTTAGAAGATGAATCGAGTACAATTAACTCTTTACTTGGTCAACAAGTTTTCAATAATCGTTACACTTAGAGTTACGGATTAGTGTTATATTGAGTTAGAAGATTAATCGAGTACCATTAACTCTTTAGAAGATGAATCGAGTATAATTAACTATTTTCCTGGTCAACAAGTTTTCTATAATAGTTACACTTAGATTTACAGATTAGGTTTATGTTGAGTTAGAAAATTATTCGAGTACCATTTATTCTATAGAAGATGAATCGAGTATAATTAACTCTTTACTTGGTAATCAAGTTTTCAACAATCATTACACTTAGAGTTATGTATTAGTTTTATGTTGAGTTAGAAGATAATTTGAGTAAAATTAGCTCTTTAGAAGATTATTCGTGTACAATTAACTCTTTACTTGGTCAACAAGTTTTCAATAGTCATTACACTTGGAGTTACAGATTAATTTTATGTTGAGTTAGAAGATTAATCGAGTATAATTAACTCTACAGAAGATGATTCATGAACAATTAATTCTTTACTTGGTTAACAAGTTTTCAATAATCTTTACACTCAGAGTTACAGATTAGTTTTATGTTGAGTTAGAAGATTAATCGAATACCATTAACTCTTTAGAAGTTGAATCGAGTACAATTAACTCTTTGCCAAGTTTTCAATAATCATTACACTTAGAGTTACGGATTAGTGTTATGTTAAGTTAGAAGATTAATTGAGTACCATTAACTCTTTAGAAGATGAATCGAGTACAATTAACTGTTTACTTGGTCAATAAATTTTCAATAATCGTTGCACTTATGGTTACAGATTAGTTTTATGTTGAGTTAGAAGATTAATCGAGTACCATTAACTCTTTAGAAGATGAATCGATATAATTAACTCTTTTCTTGGTCAACAAGTTTTCTATAACAGTTACACTTAGATTTACGGATTAATTTTATGTTAAGTTAGAAAATTATTCGAGTACCATTAACTCTTTAGAAGATGAATCGAGTACAATTAATTCTTTACTTGGTCAACAAGTTTTCAATAATCGTTACACTTAGAGTTATGGATTAGTGTTATGATGAGTTAGAAGATTAATTGAGTACCATTAACTCTTTAGAAGATGAATCGAGTACAATTAACTGTTTACTTGGTCAATAAGTTTTCAATAATCGTTACACTTAGGGTTACAGATTAGTTTTATATTGAGTTAGAAGATTAATCGAGTACCATTAACTCTTTAGAAGATGAATCGAGTACAATTTACTCTTTACTTGGTCAATAAGTTTTCAATAATTTTTACACTTTGGGTTACAGATTAGTTTTATATTGAGTTAGAAGATTAATAGAGTACCATTAACTCTTTAGAAGATGAATCGAGTATAATTAACTCTTTTCTTGGTCAACAAGTTTTCTATAATAGTAACACTTTGGGTTACAGATTAGTTTTATATTGAGTTAGAAGATTAATCGAGTACCATTAACTCTTTAGAAGATGAATCGAGTACAATTAACTCTTTTCTTGGTCAACAAGTTTTCTATAATAGTTACAGATTAGTTTTATACTGAGTTAGAAGATTATTTGAGAAAAATTAACTGTTTATAATACTATTCGAATACAATTAACTCTTTACTTGGTCAACATGTTTTCAATAGTCATTACACTTGGAGTTACAGATTAATTTTATGTTGAGTTAGAAGATTAATCGAGTACCATTAACTCTTTTGAAGATGAATCGAGTAGAATTAACTCTGTACTTGGACAACATGTTTTCAATAATCGTTACACTTAGGGTTATGAATTAGTTTTATGTTGAGTTAGAAGATTAATCGAGTATAATTAACTCTACAGAAGATAATTCGAGTACAATTAATTATTTACTTGGTCAACAAGTTTTCAATAATCGTTACACTTAGAGTTACAGATTAGTTTTATGTTGAGGTATTAGTTTAATCGAATACCATTAACTCTTTAGAAGATGAATCGAGTACAATTAACTCTTTACTTGGTCAACAAGTTTTCAATAATCGTTACACTTAGAGTTACAGATTAGTTTTATGTTGAGGTAGAAGGTTAATCGAATACCATTAACTCTTTAGAAGATGATTCGAGTACAATTAACTCTTTACTTGGTCAACAAGTTTTCAATAATCGTTACACTTAAAGTTACGAATTTGTGTTATGTTGAGTTAGAAGATTAATTGAGTGTCATTAACTCTTTAGAAGATGAATCGAGTACAATTAACTGTTTACTTGGTCAATAAGTTTTCAATAATCGTTACACTTAGGGTTACAGATTAGTTTTATGTTGAGTTAGAATATTAATCGAGTACCATTAACTGTTTAGAAGATGAATCGAGTATAATTAACTCTTTTCTTGGTCAACAAGTTTTCTATAATAGTTACACTTAGATTTACGGATTAATTTTATGTTGAGTTAGAAAATTATTCGAGTACCATTAACTCTTTAGAAGATGAATCGAATACAATTAACTCTTTACTTGGTAATCATGTTTTCAATAATCATTACACTTAGAGTTACATATTAGTTTTATGTTGAGTTAGAAGATAATTTGAGTAAAATTAACTCTTTAGAAGATTATTCGAGTACAATTAACTCTTTACCTTGTCAACAAGTTTTCAATAATCATTACAATTAGAGTTACAGATTAATTTTATGTTGAGTTAGAAGATTAATCGAGTACCATTAACTCTTTTGAAGATGAATCGAGTAGAATTAACACTGTACATGGACAACTAGTTTTCAATAATCGTTACACTTAGGGTTATGAATTAGTTTTATGTTGAGTTAGAAGATTAATCGAGTATAATTAACCCTACAAAAGATGATTCGAGTACAATTAATTCTTTACTTGGTCAACAAGTTTTCAATAATCGTTACACTTAGAGTTACAGATTAGTTTTATGTTGAGGTAGAAGGTTAATCGAATACCATTAACTCTTTAGAAGATGATTCGAGTACAATTAACTCTTTACTTGGTCAACAAGTTTTCAATAATCGTTACACTTAAAGTTACGGATTAGTGTTATGTTGTGTTAGAAGATTAATTGAGTGTCATTAACTCTTTAGAAGAAGAATCGAGTACAATTAACTGTTTACTTGGTCAATAAGTTTTCAATAATCGTTACACTTAGGGTTACAGATTAGTTTTATGTTGAGTTAGAAGATTAATCGAGTACCATTAACTCTTTAGAAGATGAATCGAGTATAATTAACTCTTTTCTTGGTCAACAAGTTTTCTATAAAAGTTACACTTAGATTTACGGATTAATTTTATGTTGAGTTAGAAAATTATTCGAGTACCATTAACTCTTTAGAAAATGAATCGAGTACAATTAACTCTTTACTTGGTAATCAAGTTTTCAATAATCATTACACTTAGAGTTACATATTAGTTTTATGTTGAGTTAGAAGATAATTTGAGTAAAATTAACTCTTTAGAAGATTATTCGAGTACAATTAACTCTTTACCTTGTCAACAAGTTTTCAATAATCATTACAATTAGAGTTACAGATTAATTTTATGTTGAGTTAGAAGATTAATCGAGTACCATTAACTCTTTTGAAGATGAATCGAGTAGAATTAACACTGTACTTGGACAACTAGTTTTCAATAATCGTTACACTTAGGGTTATGAATTAGTTTTATGTTGAGTTAGAAGATTAATCGAGTATAATTAACTCTACAAAAGATGATTCGAGTACAATTAATTCTTTACTTGGTCAACAAGTTTTCAATAATCGTTACACTTAGAGTTACAGATTAGTTTTATGTTGAGGTAGAAGGTTAATCGAATACCATTAACTCTTTAGAAGATGATTCGAGTACAATTAACTATTTACTTGGTCAACAAGTTTTCAATAATCGTTACACTTAGGGTTACAGATTAGTTTTATGTTGAGTTAGAAGATTAATCGAGTACCATTAACTCTTTAGAAGATGAGTCGAGTATAATTAACTCTTTTCTTGGTCAACAAGTTTTCTATAAAAGTTACACTTAGATTTACGGATTAATTTTATGTTGAGTTAGAAAATTATTCGAGTACCATTAACTCTTTAGAAGATGAATCGAGTACAATTAACTCTTTACTTGGTAATCAAGTTTTCAATAATCATTACACTTAGATATTAGTTTTGTGTTGAGTTAGAAGATAATTTGAGTAAAATTAACTCTTTAGAAGATTATTCGAGTACAATTAACTCTTTACCTTGTCAACAAGTTTTCAATAATCATTACAATTAGAGTTACAGATTAATTTTATGTTGAGTTAGAAGATTAATCGAGTACCATTAACTCTTTTGAAGATGAATCGAGTAGAATTAACACTGTACTTGGACAACAAGTTTTCAATAATCGTTACACTTAGTGTTATGAATTAGTTTTATGTTGAGTTAAAAGATTAATCGAGTATAATTAACTCTACAGAAGATGATTCGAGTACAATTAATTCTTTACTTGGTCAACAAGTTTTCAATAATCGTTACACTTAGAGTTACAGATTAGTTTTATGTTGAGGTAGAAGGTTAATCGAATACCATTAACTCTTTAGAAGATGATTCGAGTACAATTAACTCTTTACTTGGTCAACAAGTTTTCAATAATCGTTACACTTAAAGTTACGAATTAGTGTTATGTTGAGTTAGAAGATTAATTGAGTGTCATTAACTCTTTAGAAGATGAATCGAGTACAATTAACTGTTTACTTGGTCAATAAGTTTTCAATAATCGTTACACTTAGGGTTACAGATTAGTTTTATGTTGAGTAGAAGATTAATCGAGTACCATTAACTCTTTAGAAGATGAATCGAGTATAATTAACTCTTTTCTTGGTCAACAAGTTTTCTATAAAAGTTACACTTAGATTTACGGATTAATTTTATGTTGAGTTAGAAAATTATTCGAGTACCAATAACTCTTTAGAAGATGAATCGAGTACAATTAACTCTTTACTTGGTAATCAAGTTTTCAATAATCATTACACTTCGATATTAGTTTTGTGTTGAGTTAGAAGATAATTTGAGTAAAATTAACTCTTTAGAAGATTATTCGAGTACAATTAACTCTTTACCTTGTCAACAAGTTTTCAATAATCATTACAATTAGAGTTACAGATTAATTTTATGTTGAGTTAGAAGATTAATCGAGTACCATTAACTCTTTTGAAAATGAATCGAGTAGAATTAACACTGTACTTGGACAACAAGTTTTCAATAATCGTTACACTTAGTGTTATGAATTAGTTTTATGTTGAGTTAGAAGATTAATCGAGTATAATTAACTCTACAGAAGATGATTCGAGTACAATTAATTCTTTACTTGGTCAACAAGTTTTCAATAATCGTTACACTTAGAGTTACAGATTAGTTTTATGTTGAGGTAGAAGGTTAATCGAATACCATTAACTCTTTAGAAGATGATTCGAGTACAATTAACTCTTTACTTGATCAACAAGTTTTCAATAATCGTTACACTTAAAGTTACGAATTAGTGTTTTGTTGAGTTAGAAGATTAATCGAGTGTCATTAACTCTTTAGAAGATGAATCGAGTACAATTAACGGTTTATTTGGTCAATAAGTTTTCAATAATCGTTACACTTAGGGTTACAGATTAGTTTTATGTTGAGTTAGAATATTAATCGATTACCATTAACTGTTTAGAAGATGAATCGAGTATAATTAACTCTTTTCTTGGTCAACAAGTTTTCTATAATAGTTACACTTAGATTTACGGATTAATTTTATGTTGAGTTAGAAAATTATTCGAGTACCATTAACTCTTTAGAAGATGAATCGAATACAATTAACTCTTTACTTGGTAATCAAGTTTTCAATAATCATTACACTTAGAGTTACATATTAGTTTTATGTTGAGTTAGAAGATAATTTGAGTAAAATTAACTCTTTAGAAGATTATTCGAGTACAATTAACTCTTTACCTTGTCAACAAGTTTTCAATAATCATTACAATTAGAGTTACAGATTAATTTTATGTTGAGTTAGAAGATTAATCGAGTACCATTAACTCTTTTGAAGATGAATCGAGTAGAATTAACACTGTACTTGGACAACTAGTTTTCAATAATCGTTACACTTAGGGTTATGAATTAGTTTTATGTTGAGTTAGAAGATTAATCGAGTATAATTAACTCTACAAAAGAAGATTCGAGTACAATTAATTCTTTACTTGGTCAACAAGTTTTCAATAATCGTTACACTTAGAGTTACAGATTAGTTTTATGTTGAGGTAGAAGGTTAATCGAATACCATTAACTCTTTAGAAGATGATTCGAGTACAATTAACTCTTTACTTGGTCAACAAGTTTTCAATAATCGTTACACTTAAAGTTACGGATTAGTGTTATGTTGAGTTAGAAGATTAATTGAGTGTCATTAACTCTTTAGAAGATGAATCGAGTACAATTAACTGTGTACTTGGTCAATAAGTTTTCAATATTCGTTACACTTAGGGTTACAGATTAGTTTTATGTTGAGTTAGAAGATTAATCGAGTACCATTAACTCTTTAGAAGATGAATCGAGTATAATTAACTCTTTTTTTGGTCAACAAGTTTTCTATAAAAGTTACACTTAGATTTACGGATTAATTTTATGTTGAGTTAGAAAATTATTCGAGTACCATCAACTCTTTAGAAGATGAATCGAGTACAATTAACTCTTTACTTGGTAATCAAGTTTTCAATAATCATTACACTTAGATATTAGTTTTGTGTTGAGTTAGAAGATAATTTGAGTAAAATTAACTCTTTAGAAGATTATTCGAGTACAATTAACTCTTTACCTTGTCAACAAGTTTTCAATAATCATTACAATTAGAGTTACAGATTAATTTTATGTTGAGTTAGAAGATTAATCGAGTACCATTAACTCTTTTGAAGATGAATCGAGTAGAATTAACACTGTACTTGGACAACAAGTTTTCAATAATCGTTACACTTAGTGTTATGAATTAGTTTTATGTTGAGTTAGAAGATTAATCGAGTATAATTAACGCTACAGAAGGTGATTCGAGTACAATTAATTCTTTACTTGGTCAACAAGTTTTCAATAATCGTTACACTTAGAGTTACAGATTAGTTTTATGTTGAGGTAGAAGGTTAATCGAATACCATTAACTCTTTAGAAGATGATTCGAGTACAATTAACTCTTTACTTGGTCAACAAGTTTTCAATAATCGTTACACTTAAAGTTACGGATTAGTGTTATGTTGAGTTAGAAGATTAATTGAGTGTCATTAACTCTTTAGAAGATGAATCGAGTACAATTAACTGTTTACTTGGTCAATAAGTTTTCAATAATCGTTACACTTAGGGTTACAGATTAGTTTTATGTTGAGTTAGAATATTAATCGAGTACCATTAACTGTTTAGAAGATGAATCGAGTATAATTAACTCTTTTCTTGGTCAACAAGTTTTCTATAATAGTTACACTTAGATTTACGGATTAATTTTATGTTGAGTTAGAAAATTATTCGAGTACCATTAACTCTTTAGA
The DNA here is from genome assembly GCA_954870855.1 of Scutellaria minor. Lineage (NCBI taxonomy): Eukaryota > Viridiplantae > Streptophyta > Magnoliopsida > Lamiales > Lamiaceae > Scutellaria > Scutellaria minor. The sequence goes on from OX940737.1 coordinate 11,855,582, forward strand.
AGATGAATCGAGTACAATTAACTCTTTACTTGGTAATCAAGTTTTCAATAATCATTACACTTAGAGTTACATATTAGTTTTATGTTGAGTTAGAAGATAATTTGAGTAAAATTAACTCTTTAGAAGATTATTCGAGTACAATTAACTCCTTACCTTGTCAACAAGTTTTCAATAATCATTACAATTAGAGTTACAGATTAATTTTATGTTGAGTTAGAAGATTAATCGAGTACCATTAACTCTTTTGAAGATGAATCGAGTAGAATTAACACTGTACTTGGACAACTAGTTTTCAATAATCGTTACACTTAGTGTTATGAATTAGTTTTATGTTGAGTTAGAAGATTAATCGAGTATAATTAACTCTACAAAAGATGATTCGAGTACAATTAATTCTTTACTTGGTCAACAAGTTTTCAATAATCGTTACACTTAGAGTTACAGATTAGTTTTATGTTGAGGTAGAAGGTTAATCGAATACCATTAACTCTTTAGAAGATGATTCGAGTACAATTAACTATTTACTTGGTCAACAAGTTTTCAATAATCGTTACACTTAGTGTTACAGATTAGTTTTATGTTGAGTTAGAAGATTAATCGAGTACCATTAACTCTTTAGAAGATGAGTCGAGTATAATTAACTCTTTTCTTGGTCAACAAGTTTTCTATAAAAGTTACACTTAGATTTACGGATTAATTTTATGTTGAGTTAGAAAATTATTCGAGTACCATTAACTCTTTAGAAGATGAATCGAGTACAATTAACTCTTTACTTGGTAATCAAGTTTTCAATAATCATTACACTTAGATATTAGTTTTGTGTTGAGTTAGAAGATAATTTGAGTAAAATTAACTCTTTAGAAGATTATTCGAGTACAATTAACTCTTTACCTTGTCAACAAGTTTTCAATAATCATTACAATTAGAGTTACAGATTAATTTTATGTTGAGTTAGAAGATTAATCGAGTACCATTAACTCTTTTGAAGATGAATCGAGTAGAATTAACACTGTACTTGGACAACTAGTTTTCAATAATCGTTACACTTAGGGTTATGAATTAGTTTTATGTTGAGTTAGAAGATTAATCGAGTATAATTAACTCTACAAAAGAAGATTCGAGTACAATTAATTCTTTACTTGGTCAACAAGTTTTCAATAATCGTTACACTTAGAGTTACAGATTAGTTTTATGTTGAGGTAGAAGGTTAATCGAATACCATTAACTCTTTAGAAGATGATTCGAGTACAATTAACTCTTTACTTGGTCAACAAGTTTTCAATAATCGTTACACTTAAAGTTACGGATTAGTGTTATGTTGAGTTAGAAGATTAATTGAGTGTCATTAACTCTTTAGAAGATGAATCGAGTACAATTAACTGTTTACTTGGTCAATAAGTTTTCAATATTCGTTACACTTAGGGTTACAGATTAGTTTTATGTTGAGTTAGAAGATTAATCGAGTACCATTAACTCTTTAGAAGATGAATCGAGTATAATTAACTCTTTTTTTGGTCAACAAGTTTTCTATAAAAGTTACACTTAGATTTACGGATTAATTTTATGTTGAGTTAGAAAATTATTCGAGTACCATCAACTCTTTAGAAGATGAATCGAGTACAATTAACTCTTTACTTGGTAATCAAGTTTTCAATAATCATTACACTTAGATATTAGTTTTGTGTTGAGTTAGAAGATAATTTGAGTAAAATTAACTCTTTAGAAGATTATTCGAGTACAATTAACTCTTTACCTTGTCAACAAGTTTTCAATAATCATTACAATTAGAGTTACAGATTAATTTTATGTTGAGTTAGAAGATTAATCGAGTACCATTAACTCTTTTGAAGATGAATCGAGTAGAATTAACACTGTACTTGGACAACAAGTTTTCAATAATCGTTACACTTAGTGTTATGAATTAGTTTTATGTTGAGTTAGAAGATTAATCGAGTATAATTAACGCTACAGAAGGTGATTCGAGTACAATTAATTCTTTACTTGGTCAACAAGTTTTCAATAATCGTTACACTTAGAGTTACAGATTAGTTTTATGTTGAGGTAGAAGGTTAATCGAATACCATTAACTCTTTAGAAGATGATTCGAGTACAATTAACTCTTTACTTGGTCAACAAGTTTTCAATAATCGTTACACTTAAAGTTACGGATTAGTGTTATGTTGAGTTAGAAGATTAATTGAGTGTCATTAACTCTTTAGAAGATGAATCGAGTACAATTAACTGTTTACTTGGTCAATAAGTTTTCAATATTCGTTACACTTAGGGTTACAGATTAGTTTTATGTTGAGTTAGAAGATTAATCGAGTACCATTAACTCTTTAGAAGATGAATCGAGTATAATTAACTCTTTTTTTGGTCAACAAGTTTTCTATAAAAGTTACACTTAGATTTACGGATTAATTTTATGTTGAGTTAGAAAATTATTCGAGTACCATCAACTCTTTAGAAGATGAATCGAGTACAATTAACTCTTTACTTGGTAATCAAGTTTTCAATAATCATTACACTTAGATATTAGTTTTGTGTTGAGTTAGAAGATAATTTGAGTAAAATTAACTCTTTAGAAGATTATTCGAGTACAATTAACTCCTTACCTTGTCAACAAGTTTTCAATAATCATTACAATTAGAGTTACAGATTAATTTTATGTTGAGTTAGAAGATTAATCGAGTACCATTAACTCTTTTGAAGATGAATCGAGTAGAATTAACACTGTACTTGGACAACTAGTTTTCAATAATCGTTACACTTAGTGTTATGAATTAGTTTTATGTTGAGTTAGAAGATTAATCGAGTATAATTAACGCTACAGAAGGTGATTCGAGTACAATTAATTCTTTACTTGGTCAACAAGTTTTCAATAATCGTTACACTTAGAGTTACAGATTAGTTTTATGTTGAGGTAGAAGGTTAATCGAATACCATTAACTCTTTAGAAGATGATTCGAGTACAATTAACTCTTTACTTGGTCAACAAGTTTTCAATAATCGTTACACTTAAAGTTACGGATTAGTGTTATGTTGAGTTAGAAGATTAATTGAGTGTCATTAACTCTTTAGAAGATGAATCGAGTACAATTAACTGTTTACTTGGTCAATAAGTTTTCAATATTCGTTACACTTAGGGTTACAGATTAGTTTTATGTTGAGTTAGAAGATTAATCGAGTACCATTAACTCTTTAGAAGATGAATCGAGTATAATTAACTCTTTTTTTGGTCAACAAGTTTTCTATAAAAGTTACACTTAGATTTACGGATTAATTTTATGTTGAGTTAGAAAATTATTCGAGTACCATCAACTCTTTAGAAGATGAATCGAGTACAATTAACTCTTTACTTGGTAATCAAGTTTTCAATAATCATTACACTTAGATATTAGTTTTGTGTTGAGTTAGAAGATAATTTGAGTAAAATTAACTCTTTAGAAGATTATTCGAGTACAATTAACTCCTTACCTTGTCAACAAGTTTTCAATAATCATTACAATTAGAGTTACAGATTAATTTTATGTTGAGTTAGAAGATTAATCGAGTACCATTAACTCTTTTGAAGATGAATCGAGTAGAATTAACACTGTACTTGGACAACTAGTTTTCAATAATCGTTACACTTAGTGTTATGAATTAGTTTTATGTTGAGTTAGAAGATTAATCGAGTATAATTAACTCTACAAAAGATGATTCGAGTACAATTAATTCTTTACTTGGTCAACAAGTTTTCAATAATCGTTACACTTAGAGTTACAGATTAGTTTTATGTTGAGGTAGAAGGTTAATCGAATACCATTAACTCTTTAGAAGATGATTCGAGTACAATTAACTCTTTACTTGGTCAACAAGTTTTCAATAATCGTTACACTTAAAGTTACGGATTAGTGTTATGTTGAGTTAGAAGATTAATTGAGTGTCATTAACTCTTTAGAAGATGAATCGAGTACAATTAACTGTTTACTTGGTCAATAAGTTTTCAATAATCGTTACACTTAGGGTTACAGATTAGTTTTATGTTGAGTTAGAATATTAATCGAGTACCATTAACTGTTTAGAAGATGAATCGAGTATAATTAACTCTTTTCTTGGTCAACAAGTTTTCTATAATAGTTACACTTAGATTTACGGATTAATTTTATGTTGAGTTAGAAAATTATTCGAGTACCATTAACTCTTTAGAAGATGAATCGAGTACAATTAACTCTTTACTTGGTAATCAAGTTTTCAATAATCATTACACTTAGAGTTACATATTAGTTTTATGTTGAGTTAGAAGATAATTTGAGTAAAATTAACTCTTTAGAAGATTATTCGAGTACAATTAACTCCTTACCTTGTCAACAAGTTTTCAATAATCATTACAATTAGAGTTACAGATTAATTTTATGTTGAGTTAGAAGATTAATCGAGTACCATTAACTCTTTTGAAGATGAATCGAGTAGAATTAACACTGTACTTGGACAACTAGTTTTCAATAATCGTTACACTTAGTGTTATGAATTAGTTTTATGTTGAGTTAGAAGATTAATCGAGTATAATTAACTCTACAAAAGATGATTCGAGTACAATTAATTCTTTACTTGGTCAACAAGTTTTCAATAATCGTTACACTTAGAGTTACAGATTAGTTTTATGTTGAGGTAGAAGGTTAATCGAATACCATTAACTCTTTAGAAGATGATTCGAGTACAATTAACTATTTACTTGGTCAACAAGTTTTCAATAATCGTTACACTTAGTGTTACAGATTAGTTTTATGTTGAGTTAGAAGATTAATCGAGTACCATTAACTCTTTAGAAGATGAGTCGAGTATAATTAACTCTTTTCTTGGTCAACAAGTTTTCTATAAAAGTTACACTTAGATTTACGGATTAATTTTATGTTGAGTTAGAAAATTATTCGAGTACCATTAACTCTTTAGAAGATGAATCGAGTACAATTAACTCTTTACTTGGTAATCAAGTTTTCAATAATCATTACACTTAGATATTAGTTTTGTGTTGAGTTAGAAGATAATTTGAGTAAAATTAACTCTTTAGAAGATTATTCGAGTACAATTAACTCTTTACCTTGTCAACAAGTTTTCAATAATCATTACAATTAGAGTTGCAGATTAATTTTATGTTGAGTTAGAAGATTAATCGAGTACCATTAACTCTTTTGAAGATGAATCGAGTAGAATTAACACTGTACTTGGACAACAAGTTTTCAATAATCGTTACACTTAGTGTTATGAATTAGTTTTATGTTGAGTTAGAAGATTAATCGAGTATAATTAACTCTACAGAAGGTGATTCGAGTACAATTAATTCTTTACTTGGTCAACAAGTTTTCAATAATCGTTACACTTAGAGTTACAGATTAGTTTTATGTTGAGGTAGAAGGTTAATCGAATACCATTAACTCTTTAGAAGATGATTCGAGTACAATTAACTCTTTACTTGGTCAACAAGTTTTCAATAATCGTTACACTTAAAGTTACGGATTAGTGTTATGTTGAGTTAGAAGATTAATTGAGTGTCATTAACTCTTTAGAAGATGAATCGAGTACAATTAACTGTTTACTTGGTCAATAAGTTTTCAATATTCGTTACACTTAGGGTTACAGATTAGTTTTATGTTGAGTTAGAAGATTAATCGAGTACCATTAACTCTTTAGAAGATGAGTCGAGTATAATTAACTCTTTTTTTGGTCAACAAGTTTTCTATAAAAGTTACACTTAGATTTACGGATTAATTTTATGTTGAGTTAGAAAATTATTCGAGTACCATCAACTCTTTAGAAGATGAATCGAGTACAATTAACTCTTTACTTGGTAATCAAGTTTTCAATAATCATTACACTTAGATATTAGTTTTGTGTTGAGTTAGAAGATAATTTGAGTAAAATTAACTCTTTAGAAGATTATTCGAGTACAATTAACTCTTTACCTTGTCAACAAGTTTTCAATAATCATTACAATTAGAGTTGCAGGTTAATTTTATGTTGAGTTAGAAGATTAATCGAGTACCATTAACTCTTTTGAAGATGAATCGAGTAGAATTAACACTGTACTTGGACAACAAGTTTTCAATAATCGTTACACTTAGTGTTATGAATTAGTTTTATGTTGAGTTAGAAGATTAATCGAGTATAATTAACTCTACAGAAGGTGATTCGAGTACAATTAATTCTTTACTTGGTCAACAAGTTTTCAATAATCGTTACACTTAGAGTTACAGATTAGTTTTATGTTGAGGTAGAAGGTTAATCGAATACCATTAACTCTTTAGAAGATGATTCGAGTACAATTAACTCTTTACTTGGTCAACAAGTTTTCAATAATCGTTACACTTAAAGTTACGGATTAGTGTTATGTTGAGTTAGAAGATTAATTGAGTGTCATTAACTCTTTAGAAGATGAATCGAGTACAATTAACTGTTTACTTGGTCAATAAGTTTTCAATATTCGTTACACTTAGGGTTACAGATTAGTTTTATGTTGAGTTAGAAGATTAATCGAGTACCATTAACTCTTTAGAAGATGAATCGAGTATAATTAACTCTTTTTTTGGTCAACAAGTTTTCTATAAAAGTTACACTTAGATTTACGGATTAATTTTATGTTGAGTTAGAAAATTATTCGAGTACCATCAACTCTTTAGAAGATGAATCGAGTACAATTAACTCTTTACTTGGTAATCAAGTTTTCAATAATCATTACACTTAGATATTAGTTTTGTGTTGAGTTAGAAGATAATTTGAGTAAAATTAACTCTTTAGAAGATTATTCGAGTACAATTAACTCTTTACCTTGTCAACAAGTTTTCAATAATCATTACAATTAGAGTTGCAGGTTAATTTTATGTTGAGTTAGAAGATTAATCGAGTACCATTAACTCTTTTGAAGATGAATCGAGTAGAATTAACACTGTACTTGGACAACAAGTTTTCAATAATCGTTACACTTAGTGTTATGAATTAGTTTTATGTTGAGTTAGAAGATTAATCGAGTATAATTAACTCTACAGAAGGTGATTCGAGTACAATTAATTCTTTACTTGGTCAACAAGTTTTCAATAATCGTTACACTTAGAGTTACAGATTAGTTTTATGTTGAGGTAGAAGGTTAATCGAATACCATTAACTCTTTAGAAGATGATTCGAGTACAATTAACTCTTTACTTGGTCAACAAGTTTTCAATAATCGTTACACTTAAAGTTACGGATTAGTGTTATGTTGAGTTAGAAGATTAATTGAGTGTCATTAACTCTTTAGAAGATGAATCGAGTACAATTAACTGTTTACTTGGTCAATAAGTTTTCAATATTCGTTACACTTAGGGTTACAGATTAGTTTTATGTTGAGTTAGAAGATTAATCGAGTACCATTAACTCTTTAGAAGATGAATCGAGTATAATTAACTCTTTTTTTGGTCAACAAGTTTTCTATAAAAGTTACACTTAGATTTACGGATTAATTTTATGTTGAGTTAGAAAATTATTCGAGTACCATCAACTCTTTAGAAGATGAATCGAGTACAATTAACTCTTTACTTGGTAATCAAGTTTTCAATAATCATTACACTTAGATATTAGTTTTGTGTTGAGTTAGAAGATAATTTGAGTAAAATTAACTCTTTAGAAGATTATTCGAGTACAATTAACTCTTTACCTTGTCAACAAGTTTTCAATAATCATTACAATTAGAGTTGCAGATTAATTTTATGTTGAGTTAGAAGATTAATCGAGTACCATTAACTCTTTTGAAGATGAATCGAGTAGAATTAACACTGTACTTGGACAACAAGTTTTCAATAATCGTTACACTTAGTGTTATGAATTAGTTTTATGTTGAGTTAGAAGATTAATCGAGTATAATTAACTCTACAGAAGGTGATTCGAGTACAATTAATTCTTTACTTGGTCAACAAGTTTTCAATAATCGTTACACATAGAGTTACAGATTAGTTTTATGTTGAGGTAGAAGGTTAATCGAATACCATTAACTCTTTAGAAGATGATTCGAGTACAATTAACTCTTTACTTGGTCAACAAGTTTTCAATAATCGTTACACTTAAAGTTACGGATTAGTGTTATGTTGAGTTAGAAGATTAATTGAGTGTCATTAACTCTTTAGAAGATGAATCGAGTACAATTAACTGTTTACTTGGTCAATAAGTTTTCAATATTCGTTACACTTAGGGTTCAGATTAGTTTTATGTTGAGTTAGAAGATTAATCGAGTACCATTAACTCTTTAGAAGATGAATCGAGTATAATTAACTCTTTTTTTGGTCAACAAGTTTTCTATAAAAGTTACACTTAGATTTACGGATTAATTTTATGTTGAGTTAGAAAATTATTCGAGTACCATCAACTCTTTAGAAGATGAATCGAGTACAATTAACTCTTTACTTGGTAATCAAGTTTTCAATAATCATTACACTTAGATATTAGTTTTGTGTTGAGTTAGAAGATAATTTGAGTAAAATTAACTCTTTAGAAGATTATTCGAGTACAATTAACTCCTTACCTTGTCAACAAGTTTTCAATAATCATTACAATTAGAGTTACAGATTAATTTTATGTTGAGTTAGAAGATTAATCGAGTACCATTAACTCTTTTGAAGATGAATCGAGTAGAATTAACACTGTACTTGGACAACTAGTTTTCAATAATCGTTACACTTAGTGTTATGAATTAGTTTTATGTTGAGTTAGAAGATTAATCGAGTATAATTAACTCTACAAAAGATGATTCGAGTACAATTAATTCTTTACTTGGTCAACAAGTTTTCAATAATCGTTACACTTAGAGTTACAGATTAGTTTTATGTTGAGGTAGAAGGTTAATCGAATACCATTAACTCTTTAGAAGATGATTCGAGTACAATTAACTCTTTACTTGGTCAACAAGTTTTCAATAATCGTTACACTTAAAGTTACGGATTAGTGTTATGTTGAGTTAGAAGATTAATTGAGTGTCATTAACTCTTTAGAAGATGAATCGAGTACAATTAACTGTTTACTTGGTCAATAAGTTTTCTATAAAAGTTACACTTAGATTTACGGATTAATTTTATGTTGAGTTAGAAAATTATTCGAGTACCATTAACTCTTTAGAAGATGAATCGAGTACAATTAACTCTTTACTTGGTAATCAAGTTTTCAATAATCATTACACTTAGATATTAGTTTTGTGTTGAGTTAGAAGATAATTTGAGTAAAATTAACTCTTTAGAAGATTTTTCGAGTACAATTAACTCTTTACCTTGTCAACAAGTTTTCAATAATCATTACAATTAGAGTTACAGATTAATTTTATGTTGAGTTAGAAGATTAATCGAGTACCATTAACTCTTTTGAAGATGAATCGAGTAGAATTAACACTGTACTTGGACAACAAGTTTTCAATAATCGTTACACTTAGTGTTATGAATTAGTTTTATGTTGAGTTAAAAGATTAATCGAGTATAATTAACTCAACAGAAGATGATTCGAGTACAATTAATTCTTTACTTGGTCAACAAGTTTTCAATAATCGTTACACTTAGAGTTACAGATTAGTTTTATGTTGAGGTAGAAGGTTAATCGAATACCATTAACTCTTTAGAAGATGATTCGAGTACAATTAACTCTTTACTTGGTCAACAAGTTTTCAATAATCGTTACACTTAAAGTTACGGATTAGTGTTATGTTGAGTTAGAAGATTAATTGAGTGTCATTAACTCTTTAGAAGATGAATCGAGTACAATTAACTGTTTACTTGGTCAATAAGTTTTCAATATTCGTTACACTTAGGGTTCAGATTAGTTTTATGTTGAGTTAGAAGATTAATCGAGTACCATTAACTCTTTAGAAGATGAATCGAGTATAATTAACTCTTTTTTTGGTCAACAAGTTTTCTATAAAAGTTACACTTAGATTTACGGATTAATTTTATGTTGAGTTAGAAAATTATTCGAGTACCATCAACTCTTTAGAAGATGAATCGAGTACAATTAACTCTTTACTTGGTAATCAAGTTTTCAATAATCATTACACTTAGATATTAGTTTTGTGTTGAGTTAGAAGATAATTTGAGTAAAATTAACTCTTTAGAAGATTATTCGAGTACAATTAACTCTTTACCTTGTCAACAAGTTTTCAATAATCATTACAATTAGAGTTACAGATTAATTTTATGTTGAGTTAGAAGATTAATCGAGTACCATTAACTCTTTTGAAGATGAATCGAGTAGAATTAACACTGTACTTGGACAACTAGTTTTCAATAATCGTTACACTTAGGGTTATGAATTAGTTTTATGTTGAGTTAGAAGATTAATCGAGTATAATTAACTCTACAGAAGGTGATTCGAGTACAATTAATTCTTTACTTGGTCAACAAGTTTTCAATAATCGTTACACTTAGAGTTACAGATTAGTTTTATGTTGAGGTAGAAGGTTAATCGAATACCATTAACTCTTTAGAAGATGATTCGAGTACAATTAACTCTTTACTTGGTCAACAAGTTTTCAATAATCGTTACACTTAAAGTTACGGATTAGTGTTATGTTGAGTTAGAAGATTAATTGAGTGTCATTAACTCTTTAGAAGATGAATCGAGTACAATTAACTGTTTACTTGGTCAATAAGTTTTCAATATTCGTTACACTTAGGGTTCAGATTAGTTTTATGTTGAGTTAGAAGATTAATCGAGTACCATTAACTCTTTAGAAGATGAATCGAGTATAATTAACTCTTTTTTTGGTCAACAAGTTTTCTATAAAAGTTACACTTAGATTTACGGATTAATTTTATGTTGAGTTAGAAAATTATTCGAGTACCATCAACTCTTTAGAAGATGAATCGAGTACAATTAACTCTTTACTTGGTAATCAAGTTTTCAATAATCATTACACTTAGATATTAGTTTTGTGTTGAGTTAGAAGATAATTTGAGTAAAATTAACTCTTTAGAAGATTATTCGAGTACAATTAACTCCTTACCTTGTCAACAAGTTTTCAATAATCATTACAATTAGAGTTACAGATTAATTTTATGTTGAGTTAGAAGATTAATCGAGTACCATTAACTCTTTTGAAGATGAATCGAGTAGAATTAACACTGTACTTGGACAACTAGTTTTCAATAATCGTTACACTTAGTGTTATGAATTAGTTTTATGTTGAGTTAGAAGATTAATCGAGTATAATTAACTCTACAAAAGATGATTCGAGTACAATTAATTCTTTACTTGGTCAACAAGTTTTCAATAATCGTTACACTTAGAGTTACAGATTAGTTTTATGTTGAGGTAGAAGGTTAATCGAATACCATTAACTCTTTAGAAGATGATTCGAGTACAATTAACTCTTTACTTGGTCAACAAGTTTTCAATAATCGTTACACTTAAAGTTACGGATTAGTGTTATGTTGAGTTAGAAGATTAATTGAGTGTCATTAACTCTTTAGAAGATGAATCGAGTACAATTAACTGTTTACTTGGTCAATAAGTTTTCAATAATCGTTACACTTAGGGTTACAGATTAGTTTTATGTTGAGTTAGAATATTAATCGAGTACCATTAACTGTTTAGAAGATGAATCGAGTATAATTAACTCTTTTCTTGGTCAACAAGTTTTCTATAATAGTTACACTTAGATTTACGGATTAATTTTATGTTGAGTTAGAAAATTATTCGAGTACCATTAACTCTTTAGAAGATGAATCGAGTACAATTAACTCTTTACTTGGTAATCAAGTTTTCAATAATCATTACACTTAGAGTTACATATTAGTTTTATGTTGAGTTAGAAGATAATTTGAGTAAAATTAACTCTTTAGAAGATTATTCGAGTACAATTAACTCCTTACCTTGTCAACAAGTTTTCAATAATCATTACAATTAGAGTTACAGATTAATTTTATGTTGAGTTAGAAGATTAATCGAGTACCATTAACTCTTTTGAAGATGAATCGAGTAGAATTAACACTGTACTTGGACAACTAGTTTTCAATAATCGTTACACTTAGTGTTATGAATTAGTTTTATGTTGAGTTAGAAGATTAATCGAGTATAATTAACTCTACAAAAGATGATTCGAGTACAATTAATTCTTTACTTGGTCAACAAGTTTTCAATAATCGTTACACTTAGAGTTACAGATTAGTTTTATGTTGAGGTAGAAGGTTAATCGAATACCATTAACTCTTTAGAAGATGATTCGAGTACAATTAACTATTTACTTGGTCAACAAGTTTTCAATAATCGTTACACTTAGTGTTACAGATTAGTTTTATGTTGAGTTAGAAGATTAATCGAGTACCATTAACTCTTTAGAAGATGAGTCGAGTATAATTAACTCTTTTCTTGGTCAACAAGTTTTCTATAAAAGTTACACTTAGATTTACGGATTAATTTTATGTTGAGTTAGAAAATTATTCGAGTACCATTAACTCTTTAGAAGATGAATCGAGTACAATTAACTCTTTACTTGGTAATCAAGTTTTCAATAATCATTACACTTAGATATTAGTTTTGTGTTGAGTTAGAAGATAATTTGAGTAAAATTAACTCTTTAGAAGATTATTCGAGTACAATTAACTCTTTACCTTGTCAACAAGTTTTCAATAATCATTACAATTAGAGTTGCAGATTAATTTTATGTTGAGTTAGAAGATTAATCGAGTACCATTAACTCTTTTGAAGATGAATCGAGTAGAATTAACACTGTACTTGGACAACAAGTTTTCAATAATCGTTACACTTAGTGTTATGAATTAGTTTTATGTTGAGTTAGAAGATTAATCGAGTATAATTAACTCTACAGAAGGTGATTCGAGTACAATTAATTCTTTACTTGGTCAACAAGTTTTCAATAATCGTTACACTTAGAGTTACAGATTAGTTTTATGTTGAGGTAGAAGGTTAATCGAATACCATTAACTCTTTAGAAGATGATTCGAGTACAATTAACTCTTTACTTGGTCAACAAGTTTTCAATAATCGTTACACTTAAAGTTACGGATTAGTGTTATGTTGAGTTAGAAGATTAATTGAGTGTCATTAACTCTTTAGAAGATGAATCGAGTACAATTAACTGTTTACTTGGTCAATAAGTTTTCAATATTCGTTACACTTAGGGTTACAGATTAGTTTTATGTTGAGTTAGAAGATTAATCGAGTACCATTAACTCTTTAGAAGATGAGTCGAGTATAATTAACTCTTTTTTTGGTCAACAAGTTTTCTATAAAAGTTACACTTAGATTTACGGATTAATTTTATGTTGAGTTAGAAAATTATTCGAGTACCATCAACTCTTTAGAAGATGAATCGAGTACAATTAACTCTTTACTTGGTAATCAAGTTTTCAATAATCATTACACTTAGATATTAGTTTTGTGTTGAGTTAGAAGATAATTTGAGTAAAATTAACTCTTTAGAAGATTATTCGAGTACAATTAACTCTTTACCTTGTCAACAAGTTTTCAATAATCATTACAATTAGAGTTGCAGGTTAATTTTATGTTGAGTTAGAAGATTAATCGAGTACCATTAACTCTTTTGAAGATGAATCGAGTAGAATTAACACTGTACTTGGACAACAAGTTTTCAATAATCGTTACACTTAGTGTTATGAATTAGTTTTATGTTGAGTTAGAAGATTAATCGAGTATAATTAACTCTACAGAAGGTGATTCGAGTACAATTAATTCTTTACTTGGTCAACAAGTTTTCAATAATCGTTACACTTAGAGTTACAGATTAGTTTTATGTTGAGGTAGAAGGTTAATCGAATACCATTAACTCTTTAGAAGATGATTCGAGTACAATTAACTCTTTACTTGGTCAACAAGTTTTCAATAATCGTTACACTTAAAGTTACGGATTAGTGTTATGTTGAGTTAGAAGATTAATTGAGTGTCATTAACTCTTTAGAAGATGAATCGAGTACAATTAACTGTTTACTTGGTCAATAAGTTTTCAATATTCGTTACACTTAGGGTTACAGATTAGTTTTATGTTGAGTTAGAAGATTAATCGAGTACCATTAACTCTTTAGAAGATGAATCGAGTATAATTAACTCTTTTTTTGGTCAACAAGTTTTCTATAAAAGTTACACTTAGATTTACGGATTAATTTTATGTTGAGTTAGAAAATTATTCGAGTACCATCAACTCTTTAGAAGATGAATCGAGTACAATTAACTCTTTACTTGGTAATCAAGTTTTCAATAATCATTACACTTAGATATTAGTTTTGTGTTGAGTTAGAAGATAATTTGAGTAAAATTAACTCTTTAGAAGATTATTCGAGTACAATTAACTCTTTACCTTGTCAACAAGTTTTCAATAATCATTACAATTAGAGTTGCAGGTTAATTTTATGTTGAGTTAGAAGATTAATCGAGTACCATTAACTCTTTTGAAGATGAATCGAGTAGAATTAACACTGTACTTGGACAACAAGTTTTCAATAATCGTTACACTTAGTGTTATGAATTAGTTTTATGTTGAGTTAGAAGATTAATCGAGTATAATTAACTCTACAGAAGGTGATTCGAGTACAATTAATTCTTTACTTGGTCAACAAGTTTTCAATAATCGTTACACTTAGAGTTACAGATTAGTTTTATGTTGAGGTAGAAGGTTAATCGAATACCATTAACTCTTTAGAAGATGATTCGAGTACAATTAACTCTTTACTTGGTCAACAAGTTTTCAATAATCGTTACACTTAAAGTTACGGATTAGTGTTATGTTGAGTTAGAAGATTAATTGAGTGTCATTAACTCTTTAGAAGATGAATCGAGTACAATTAACTGTTTACTTGGTCAATAAGTTTTCAATATTCGTTACACTTAGGGTTACAGATTAGTTTTATGTTGAGTTAGAAGATTAATCGAGTACCATTAACTCTTTAGAAGATGAATCGAGTATAATTAACTCTTTTTTTGGTCAACAAGTTTTCTATAAAAGTTACACTTAGATTTACGGATTAATTTTATGTTGAGTTAGAAAATTATTCGAGTACCATCAACTCTTTAGAAGATGAATCGAGTACAATTAACTCTTTACTTGGTAATCAAGTTTTCAATAATCATTACACTTAGATATTAGTTTTGTGTTGAGTTAGAAGATAATTTGAGTAAAATTAACTCTTTAGAAGATTATTCGAGTACAATTAACTCTTTACCTTGTCAACAAGTTTTCAATAATCATTACAATTAGAGTTGCAGATTAATTTTATGTTGAGTTAGAAGATTAATCGAGTACCATTAACTCTTTTGAAGATGAATCGAGTAGAATTAACACTGTACTTGGACAACAAGTTTTCAATAATCGTTACACTTAGTGTTATGAATTAGTTTTATGTTGAGTTAGAAGATTAATCGAGTATAATTAACTCTACAGAAGGTGATTCGAGTACAATTAATTCTTTACTTGGTCAACAAGTTTTCAATAATCGTTACACATAGAGTTACAGATTAGTTTTATGTTGAGGTAGAAGGTTAATCGAATACCATTAACTCTTTAGAAGATGATTCGAGTACAATTAACTCTTTACTTGGTCAACAAGTTTTCAATAATCGTTACACTTAAAGTTACGGATTAGTGTTATGTTGAGTTAGAAGATTAATTGAGTGTCATTAACTCTTTAGAAGATGAATCGAGTACAATTAACTGTTTACTTGGTCAATAAGTTTTCAATATTCGTTACACTTAGGGTTCAGATTAGTTTTATGTTGAGTTAGAAGATTAATCGAGTACCATTAACTCTTTAGAAGATGAATCGAGTATAATTAACTCTTTTTTTGGTCAACAAGTTTTCTATAAAAGTTACACTTAGATTTACGGATTAATTTTATGTTGAGTTAGAAAATTATTCGAGTACCATCAACTCTTTAGAAGATGAATCGAGTACAATTAACTCTTTACTTGGTAATCAAGTTTTCAATAATCATTACACTTAGATATTAGTTTTGTGTTGAGTTAGAAGATAATTTGAGTAAAATTAACTCTTTAGAAGATTATTCGAGTACAATTAACTCCTTACCTTGTCAACAAGTTTTCAATAATCATTACAATTAGAGTTACAGATTAATTTTATGTTGAGTTAGAAGATTAATCGAGTACCATTAACTCTTTTGAAGATGAATCGAGTAGAATTAACACTGTACTTGGACAACTAGTTTTCAATAATCGTTACACTTAGTGTTATGAATTAGTTTTATGTTGAGTTAGAAGATTAATCGAGTATAATTAACTCTACAAAAGATGATTCGAGTACAATTAATTCTTTACTTGGTCAACAAGTTTTCAATAATCGTTACACTTAGAGTTACAGATTAGTTTTATGTTGAGGTAGAAGGTTAATCGAATACCATTAACTCTTTAGAAGATGATTCGAGTACAATTAACTCTTTACTTGGTCAACAAGTTTTCAATAATCGTTACACTTAAAGTTACGGATTAGTGTTATGTTGAGTTAGAAGATTAATTGAGTGTCATTAACTCTTTAGAAGATGAATCGAGTACAATTAACTGTTTACTTGGTCAATAAGTTTTCTATAAAAGTTACACTTAGATTTACGGATTAATTTTATGTTGAGTTAGAAAATTATTCGAGTACCATTAACTCTTTAGAAGATGAATCGAGTACAATTAACTCTTTACTTGGTAATCAAGTTTTCAATAATCATTACACTTAGATATTAGTTTTGTGTTGAGTTAGAAGATAATTTGAGTAAAATTAACTCTTTAGAAGATTTTTCGAGTACAATTAACTCTTTACCTTGTCAACAAGTTTTCAATAATCATTACAATTAGAGTTACAGATTAATTTTATGTTGAGTTAGAAGATTAATCGAGTACCATTAACTCTTTTGAAGATGAATCGAGTAGAATTAACACTGTACTTGGACAACAAGTTTTCAATAATCGTTACACTTAGTGTTATGAATTAGTTTTATGTTGAGTTAAAAGATTAATCGAGTATAATTAACTCAACAGAAGATGATTCGAGTACAATTAATTCTTTACTTGGTCAACAAGTTTTCAATAATCGTTACACTTAGAGTTACAGATTAGTTTTATGTTGAGGTAGAAGGTTAATCGAATACCATTAACTCTTTAGAAGATGATTCGAGTACAATTAACTCTTTACTTGGTCAACAAGTTTTCAATAATCGTTACACTTAAAGTTACGGATTAGTGTTATGTTGAGTTAGAAGATTAATTGAGTGTCATTAACTCTTTAGAAGATGAATCGAGTACAATTAACTGTTTACTTGGTCAATAAGTTTTCAATATTCGTTACACTTAGGGTTCAGATTAGTTTTATGTTGAGTTAGAAGATTAATCGAGTACCATTAACTCTTTAGAAGATGAATCGAGTATAATTAACTCTTTTTTTGGTCAACAAGTTTTCTATAAAAGTTACACTTAGATTTACGGATTAATTTTATGTTGAGTTAGAAAATTATTCGAGTACCATCAACTCTTTAGAAGATGAATCGAGTACAATTAACTCTTTACTTGGTAATCAAGTTTTCAATAATCATTACACTTAGATATTAGTTTTGTGTTGAGTTAGAAGATAATTTGAGTAAAATTAACTCTTTAGAAGATTATTCGAGTACAATTAACTCTTTACCTTGTCAACAAGTTTTCAATAATCATTACAATTAGAGTTACAGATTAATTTTATGTTGAGTTAGAAGATTAATCGAGTACCATTAACTCTTTTGAAGATGAATCGAGTAGAATTAACACTGTACTTGGACAACTAGTTTTCAATAATCGTTACACTTAGGGTTATGAATTAGTTTTATGTTGAGTTAGAAGATTAATCGAGTATAATTAACTCTACAGAAGGTGATTCGAGTACAATTAATTCTTTACTTGGTCAACAAGTTTTCAATAATCGTTACACTTAGAGTTACAGATTAGTTTTATGTTGAGGTAGAAGGTTAATCGAATACCATTAACTCTTTAGAAGATGATTCGAGTACAATTAACTCTTTACTTGGTCAACAAGTTTTCAATAATCGTTACACTTAAAGTTACGGATTAGTGTTATGTTGAGTTAGAAGATTAATTGAGTGTCATTAACTCTTTAGAAGATGAATCGAGTACAATTAACTGTTTACTTGGTCAATAAGTTTTCAATAATCGTTACACTTAGGGTTACAGATTAGTTTTATGTTGAGTTAGAATATTAATCGAGTACCATTAACTGTTTAGAAGATGAATCGAGTATAATTAACTCTTTTCTTGGTCAACAAGTTTTCTATAATAGTTACACTTAGATTTACGGATTAATTTTATGTTGAGTTAGAAAATTATTCGAGTACCATTAACTCTTTAGAAGATGAATCGAATACAATTAACTCTTTACTTGGTAATCAAGTTTTCAATAATCATTACACTTAGAGTTACATATTAGTTTTATGTTGAGTTAGAAGATAATTTGAGTAAAATTAACTCTTTAGAAGATTATTCGAGTACAATTAACTATTTACTTGGTCAACAAGTTTTCAATAATCGTTACACTTAGGGTTACAGATTAGTTTTATGTTGAGTTAGAAGATTAATCGAGTACCATTAACTCTTTAGAAGATGAGTCGAGTATAATTAACTCTTTTCTTGGTCAACAAGTTTTCTATAAAAGTTACACTTAGATTTACGGATTAATTTTATGTTGAGTTAGAAAATTATTCGAGTACCATTAACTCTTTAGAAGATGAATCGAGTACAATTAACTCTTTACTTGGTAATCAAGTTTTCAATAATCATTACACTTAGAGTTACATATTAGTTTTATGTTGAGTTAGAAGATAATTTGAGTAAAATTAACTCTTTAGAAGATTATTCGAGTACAATTAACTCTTTACCTTGTCAACAAGTTTTCAATAATCATTACAATTAGAGTTACAGATTAATTTTATGTTGAGTTAGAAGATTAATCGAGTACCATTAACTCTTTTGAAGATGAATCGAGTAGAATTAACACTGTACTTGGACAACTAGTTTTCAATAATCGTTACACTTAGGGTTATGAATTAGTTTTATGTTGAGTTAGAAGATTAATCGAGTATAATTAACTCTACAAAAGATGATTCGAGTACAATTAATTCTTTACTTGGTCAACAAGTTTTCAATAATCGTTACACTTAGAGTTACAGATTAGTTTTATGTTGAGGTAGAAGGTTAATCGAATACCATTAACTCTTTAGAAGATGATTCGAGTACAATTAACTCTTTACTTGGTCAACAAGTTTTCAATAATCGTTACACTTAAAGTTACGGATTAGTGTTATGTTGAGTTAGAAGATTAATTGAGTGTCATTAACTCTTTAGAAGATGAATCGAGTACAATTAACTGTTTACTTGGTCAATAAGTTTTCAATATTCGTTACACTTAGGGTTACAGATTAGTTTTATGTTGAGTTAGAAGATTAATCGAGTACCATTAACTCTTTAGAAGATGAATCGAGTATAATTAACTCTTTTTTTGGTCAACAAGTTTTCTATAAAAGTTACACTTAGATTTACGGATTAATTTTATGTTGAGTTAGAAAATTATTCGAGTACCATCAATTCTTTAGAAGATGAATCGAGTACAATTAACTCTTTACTTGGTAATCAAGTTTTCAATAATCATTACACTTAGATATTAGTTTTGTGTTGAGTTAGAAGATAATTTGAGTAAAATTAACTCTTTAGAAGATTATTCGAGTACAATTAACTCTTTACCTTGTCAACAAGTTTTCAATAATCATTACAATTAGAGTTACAGATTAATTTTATGTTGAGTTAGAAGATTAATCGAGTACCATTAACTCTTTTGAAGATGAATCGAGTAGAATTAACACTGTACTTGGACAACTAGTTTTCAATAATCGTTACACTTAGGGTTATGAATTAGTTTTATGTTGAGTTAGAAGATTAATCGAGTATAATTAACTCTACAGAAGGTGATTCGAGTACAATTAATTCTTTACTTGGTCAACAAGTTTTCAATAATCGTTACACTTAGAGTTACAGATTAGTTTTATGTTGAGGTAGAAGGTTAATCGAATACCATTAACTCTTTAGAAGATGATTCGAGTACAATTAACTCTTTACTTGGTCAACAAGTTTTCAATAATCGTTACACTTAAAGTTACGGATTAGTGTTATGTTGAGTTAGAAGATTAATTGAGTGTCATTAACTCTTTAGAAGATGAATCGAGTACAATTAACTGTTTACTTGGTCAATAAGTTTTCAATAATCGTTACACTTAGGGTTACAGATTAGTTTTATGTTGAGTTAGAATATTAATCGAGTACCATTAACTGTTTAGAAGATGAATCGAGTATAATTAACTCTTTTCTTGGTCAACAAGTTTTCTATAATAGTTACACTTAGATTTACGGATTAATTTTATGTTGAGTTAGAAAATTATTCGAGTACCATTAACTCTTTAGAAGATGAATCGAATACAATTAACTCTTTACTTGGTAATCAAGTTTTCAATAATCATTACACTTAGAGTTACATATTAGTTTTATGTTGAGTTAGAAGATAATTTGAGTAAAATTAACTCTTTAGAAGATTATTCGAGTACAATTAACTATTTACTTGGTCAACAAGTTTTCAATAATCGTTACACTTAGGGTTACAGATTAGTTTTATGTTGAGTTAGAAGATTAATCGAGTACCATTAACTCTTTAGAAGATGAGTCGAGTATAATTAACTCTTTTCTTGGTCAACAAGTTTTCTATAAAAGTTACACTTAGATTTACGGATTAATTTTATGTTGAGTTAGAAAATTATTCGAGTACCATTAACTCTTTAGAAGATGAATCGAGTACAATTAACTCTTTACTTGGTAATCAAGTTTTCAATAATCATTACACTTAGAGTTACATATTAGTTTTATGTTGAGTTAGAAGATAATTTGAGTAAAATTAACTCTTTAGAAGATTATTCGAGTACAATTAACTCTTTACCTTGTCAACAAGTTTTCAATAATCATTACAATTAGAGTTACAGATTAATTTTATGTTGAGTTAGAAGATTAATCGAGTACCATTAACTCTTTTGAAGATGAATCGAGTAGAATTAACACTGTACTTGGACAACTAGTTTTCAATAATCGTTACACTTAGGGTTATGAATTAGTTTTATGTTGAGTTAGAAGATTAATCGAGTATAATTAACTCTACAAAAGATGATTCGAGTACAATTAATTCTTTACTTGGTCAACAAGTTTTCAATAATCGTTACACTTAGAGTTACAGATTAGTTTTATGTTGAGGTAGAAGGTTAATCGAATACCATTAACTCTTTAGAAGATGATTCGAGTACAATTAACTCTTTACTTGGTCAACAAGTTTTCAATAATCGTTACACTTAAAGTTACGGATTAGTGTTATGTTGAGTTAGAAGATTAATTGAGTGTCATTAACTCTTTAGAAGAAGAATCGAGTACAATTAACTGTTTACTTGGTCAATAAGTTTTCAATAATCGTTACACTTAGGGTTACTGATTAGTTTTATGTTGAGTTAGAATATTAATCGAGTACCATTAACTGTTTAGAAGATGAATCGAGTATAATTAACTCTTTTCTTGGTCAACAAGTTTTCTATAATAGTTACACTTAGATTTACGGATTAATTTTATGTTGAGTTAGAAAATTATTCGAGTACCATTAACTCTTTAGAAGATGAATCGAATACAATTAACTCTTTACTTGGTAATCAAGTTTTCAATAATCATTACACTTAGAGTTACATATTAGTTTTGTGTTGAGTTAGAAGATAATTTGAGTAAAATTAACTCTTTAGAAGATTATTCGAGTACAATTAACTCTTTACCTTGTCAACAAGTTTTCAATAATCATTACAATTAGAGTTACAGATTAATTTTATTTTGAGTTAGAAGATTAATCGAGTACCATTAACTCTTTTGAAGATGAATCGAGTAGAATTAACACTGTACATGGACAACTAGTTTTCAATAATCGTTACACTTAGGGTTATGAATTAGTTTTATGTTGAGTTAGAAGATTAATCGAGTATAATTAACCCTACAAAAGATGATTCGAGTACAATTAATTCTTTACTTGGTCAACAAGTTTTCAATAATCGTTACACTTAGAGTTACAGATTAGTTTTATGTTGAGGTAGAAGGTTAATCGAATACCATTAACTCTTTAGAAGATGATTCGAGTACAATTAACTCTTTACTTGGTCAACAAGTTTTCAATAATCGTTACACTTAAAGTTACGGATTAGTGTTATGTTGAGTTAGAAGATTAATTGAGTGTCATTAACTCTTTAGAAGAAGAATCGAGTACAATTAACTGTTTACTTGGTCAATAAGTTTTCAATAATCGTTACACTTAGGGTTACAGATTAGTTTTATGTTGAGTTAGAAGATTAATCGAGTACCATTAACTCTTTAGAAGATGAATCGAGTATAATTAACTCTTTTCTTGGTCAACAAGTTTTCTATAAAAGTTACACTTAGATTTACGGATTAATTTTATGTTGAGTTAGAAAATTATTCGAGTACCATTAACTCTTTAGAAGATGAATCGAGTACAATTAACTCTTTACTTGGTAATCAAGTTTTCAATAATCATTACACTTAGAGTTACATATTAGTTTTATGTTGAGTTAGAAGATAATTTGAGTAAAATTAACTCTTTAGAAGATTATTCGAGTACAATTAACTCTTTACCTTGTCAACAAGTTTTCAATAATCATTACAATTAGAGTTACAGATTAATTTTATGTTGAGTTAGAAGATTAATCGAGTACCATTAACTCTTTTGAAGATGAATCGAGTAGAATTAACACTGTACTTGGACAACTAGTTTTCAATAATCATTACACTTAGGGTTATGAATTAGTTTTATGTTGAGTTAGAAGATTAATCGAGTATAATTAACTCGACAAAAGATGATTCGAGTACAATTAATTCTTTACTTGGTCAACAAGTTTTCAATAATCGTTACACTTAGAGTTACAGATTAGTTTTATGTTGAGGTAGAAGGTTAATTGAATACCATTAACTCTTTAGAAGATGATTCGAGTACAATTAACTATTTACTTGGTCAACAAATTTTCAATAATCGTTACACTTAGGGTTACAGATTAGTTTTATGTTGAGTTAGAAGATTAATCGAGTACCATTAACTCTTTAGAAGATGAATCGAGTATAATTAACTCTTTTTTTGGTCAACAAGTTTTCTATAAAAGTTACACTTAGATTTACGGATTAATTTTATGTTGAGTTAGAAAATTATTCGAGTACCATCAACTCTTTAGAAGATGAATCGAGTACAATTAACTCTTTACTTGGTAATCAAGTTTTCAATAATCATTACACTTAGATATTAGTTTTGTGTTGAGTTAGAAGATAATTTGAGTAAAATTAACTCTTTAGAAGATTATTCGAGTACAATTAACTCTTTACCTTGTCAACAAGTTTTCAATAATCATTACAATTAGAGTTGCAGATTAATTTTATGTTGAGTTAGAAGATTAATCGAGTACCATTAACTCTTTTGAAGATGAATCGAGTAGAATTAACACTGTACTTGGACAACAAGTTTTCAATAATCGTTACACTTAGTGTTATGAATTAGTTTTATGTTGAGTTAGAAGATTAATCGAGTATAATTAACTCTACAGAAGGTGATTCGAGTACAATTAATTCTTTACTTGGTCAACAAGTTTTCAATAATCGTTACACTTAGAGTTACAGATTAGTTTTATGTTGAGGTAGAAGGTTAATCGAATACCATTAACTCTTTAGAAGATGATTCGAGTACAATTAACTCTTTACTTGGTCAACAAATTTTCAATAATCGTTACACTTAGGGTTACAGATTAGTTTTATGTTGAGTTAGAAGATTAATCGAGTACCATTAACTCTTTAGAAGATGAATCGAGTATAATTAACTCTTTTTTTGGTCAACAAGTTTTCTATAAAAGTTACACTTAGATTTACGGATTAATTTTATGTTGAGTTAGAAAATTATTCGAGTACCATCAACTCTTTAGAAGATGAATCGAGTACAATTAACTCTTTACTTGGTAATCAAGTTTTCAATAATCATTACACTTAGATATTAGTTTTGTGTTGAGTTAGAAGATAATTTGAGTAAAATTAACTCTTTAGAAGATTATTCGAGTACAATTAACTCTTTACCTTGTCAACAAGTTTTCAATAATCATTACAATTAGAGTTGCAGATTAATTTTATGTTGAGTTAGAAGATTAATCGAGTACCATTAACTCTTTTGAAGATGAATCGAGTAGAATTAACACTGTACTTGGACAACAAGTTTTCAATAATCGTTACACTTAGTGTTATGAATTAGTTTTATGTTGAGTTAGAAGATTAATCGAGTATAATTAACTCTACAGAAGGTGATTCGAGTACAATTAATTCTTTACTTGGTCAACAAGTTTTCAATAATCGTTACACTTAGAGTTACAGATTAGTTTTATGTTGAGGTAGAAGGTTAATCGAATACCATTAACTCTTTAGAAGATGATTCGAGTACAATTAACTCTTTACTTGGTCAACAAGTTTTCAATAATCGTTACACTTAAAGTTACGGATTAGTGTTATGTTGAGTTAGAAGATTAATTGAGTGTCATTAACTCTTTAGAAGATGAATCGAGTACAATTAACTGTTTACTTGGTCAATAAGTTTTCAATATTCGTTACACTTAGGGTTACAGATTAGTTTTATGTTGAGTTAGAAGATTAATCGAGTACCATTAACTCTTTAGAAGATGAATCGAGTATAATTAACTCTTTTTTTGGTCAACAAGTTTTCTATAAAAGTTACACTTAGATTTACGGATTAATTTTATGTTGAGTTAGAAAATTATTCGAGTACCATCAACTCTTTAGAAGATGAATCGAGTACAATTAACTCTTTACTTGGTAATCAAGTTTTCAATAATCATTACACTTAGATATTAGTTTTGTGTTGAGTTAGAAGATAATTTGAGTAAAATTAACTCTTTAGAAGATTATTCGAGTACAATTAACTCTTTACCTTGTCAACAAGTTTTCAATAATCATTACAATTAGAGTTACAGATTAATTTTATGTTGAGTTAGAAGATTAATCGAGTACCATTAACTCTTTTGAAGATGAATCGAGTAGAATTAACACTGTACTTGGACAACTAGTTTTCAATAATCGTTACACTTAGGGTTATGAATTAGTTTTATGTTGAGTTAGAAGATTAATCGAGTATAATTAACTCTACAGAAGGTGATTCGAGTACAATTAATTCTTTACTTGGTCAACAAGTTTTCAATAATCGTTACACTTAGAGTTACAGATTAGTTTTATGTTGAGGTAGAAGGTTAATCGAATACCATTAACTCTTTAGAAGATGATTCGAGTACAATTAACTCTTTACTTGGTCAACAAGTTTTCAATAATCGTTACACTTAAAGTTACGGATTAGTGTTATGTTGAGTTAGAAGATTAATTGAGTGTCATTAACTCTTTAGAAGATGAATCGAGTACAATTAACTGTTTACTTGGTCAATAAGTTTTCAATAATCGTTACACTTAGGGTT
Source organism: Scutellaria minor (assembly GCA_954870855.1). Classification (NCBI taxonomy): domain Eukaryota; kingdom Viridiplantae; phylum Streptophyta; class Magnoliopsida; order Lamiales; family Lamiaceae; genus Scutellaria; species Scutellaria minor. The sequence continues at coordinate 11,881,175 of OX940737.1, forward strand.
ACAGATTAGTTTTATGTTGAGTTAGAATATTAATCGAGTACCATTAACTGTTTAGAAGATGAATCGAGTATAATTAACTCTTTTCTTGGTCAACAAGTTTTCTATAATAGTTACACTTAGATTTACGGATTAATTTTATGTTGAGTTAGAAAATTATTCGAGTACCATTAACTCTTTAGAAGATGAATCGAATACAATTAACTCTTTACTTGGTAATCAAGTTTTCAATAATCATTACACTTAGAGTTACATATTAGTTTTATGTTGAGTTAGAAGATAATTTGAGTAAAATTAACTCTTTAGAAGATTATTCGAGTACAATTAACTATTTACTTGGTCAACAAGTTTTCAATAATCGTTACACTTAGGGTTACAGATTAGTTTTATGTTGAGTTAGAAGATTAATCGAGTACCATTAACTCTTTAGAAGATGAGTCGAGTATAATTAACTCTTTTCTTGGTCAACAAGTTTTCTATAAAAGTTACACTTAGATTTACGGATTAATTTTATGTTGAGTTAGAAAATTATTCGAGTACCATTAACTCTTTAGAAGATGAATCGAGTACAATTAACTCTTTACTTGGTAATCAAGTTTTCAATAATCATTACACTTAGAGTTACATATTAGTTTTATGTTGAGTTAGAAGATAATTTGAGTAAAATTAACTCTTTAGAAGATTATTCGAGTACAATTAACTCTTTACCTTGTCAACAAGTTTTCAATAATCATTACAATTAGAGTTACAGATTAATTTTATGTTGAGTTAGAAGATTAATCGAGTACCATTAACTCTTTTGAAGATGAATCGAGTAGAATTAACACTGTACTTGGACAACTAGTTTTCAATAATCGTTACACTTAGGGTTATGAATTAGTTTTATGTTGAGTTAGAAGATTAATCGAGTATAATTAACTCTACAAAAGATGATTCGAGTACAATTAATTCTTTACTTGGTCAACAAGTTTTCAATAATCGTTACACTTAGAGTTACAGATTAGTTTTATGTTGAGGTAGAAGGTTAATCGAATACCATTAACTCTTTAGAAGATGATTCGAGTACAATTAACTCTTTACTTGGTCAACAAGTTTTCAATAATCGTTACACTTAAAGTTACGGATTAGTGTTATGTTGAGTTAGAAGATTAATTGAGTGTCATTAACTCTTTAGAAGAAGAATCGAGTACAATTAACTGTTTACTTGGTCAATAAGTTTTCAATAATCGTTACACTTAGGGTTACTGATTAGTTTTATGTTGAGTTAGAATATTAATCGAGTACCATTAACTGTTTAGAAGATGAATCGAGTATAATTAACTCTTTTCTTGGTCAACAAGTTTTCTATAATAGTTACACTTAGATTTACGGATTAATTTTATGTTGAGTTAGAAAATTATTCGAGTACCATTAACTCTTTAGAAGATGAATCGAATACAATTAACTCTTTACTTGGTAATCAAGTTTTCAATAATCATTACACTTAGAGTTACATATTAGTTTTGTGTTGAGTTAGAAGATAATTTGAGTAAAATTAACTCTTTAGAAGATTATTCGAGTACAATTAACTCTTTACCTTGTCAACAAGTTTTCAATAATCATTACAATTAGAGTTACAGATTAATTTTATTTTGAGTTAGAAGATTAATCGAGTACCATTAACTCTTTTGAAGATGAATCGAGTAGAATTAACACTGTACATGGACAACTAGTTTTCAATAATCGTTACACTTAGGGTTATGAATTAGTTTTATGTTGAGTTAGAAGATTAATCGAGTATAATTAACCCTACAAAAGATGATTCGAGTACAATTAATTCTTTACTTGGTCAACAAGTTTTCAATAATCGTTACACTTAGAGTTACAGATTAGTTTTATGTTGAGGTAGAAGGTTAATCGAATACCATTAACTCTTTAGAAGATGATTCGAGTACAATTAACTCTTTACTTGGTCAACAAGTTTTCAATAATCGTTACACTTAAAGTTACGGATTAGTGTTATGTTGAGTTAGAAGATTAATTGAGTGTCATTAACTCTTTAGAAGAAGAATCGAGTACAATTAACTGTTTACTTGGTCAATAAGTTTTCAATAATCGTTACACTTAGGGTTACAGATTAGTTTTATGTTGAGTTAGAAGATTAATCGAGTACCATTAACTCTTTAGAAGATGAATCGAGTATAATTAACTCTTTTCTTGGTCAACAAGTTTTCTATAAAAGTTACACTTAGATTTACGGATTAATTTTATGTTGAGTTAGAAAATTATTCGAGTACCATTAACTCTTTAGAAGATGAATCGAGTACAATTAACTCTTTACTTGGTAATCAAGTTTTCAATAATCATTACACTTAGAGTTACATATTAGTTTTATGTTGAGTTAGAAGATAATTTGAGTAAAATTAACTCTTTAGAAGATTATTCGAGTACAATTAACTCTTTACCTTGTCAACAAGTTTTCAATAATCATTACAATTAGAGTTACAGATTAATTTTATGTTGAGTTAGAAGATTAATCGAGTACCATTAACTCTTTTGAAGATGAATCGAGTAGAATTAACACTGTACTTGGACAACTAGTTTTCAATAATCATTACACTTAGGGTTATGAATTAGTTTTATGTTGAGTTAGAAGATTAATCGAGTATAATTAACTCGACAAAAGATGATTCGAGTACAATTAATTCTTTACTTGGTCAACAAGTTTTCAATAATCGTTACACTTAGAGTTACAGATTAGTTTTATGTTGAGGTAGAAGGTTAATTGAATACCATTAACTCTTTAGAAGATGATTCGAGTACAATTAACTATTTACTTGGTCAACAAATTTTCAATAATCGTTACACTTAGGGTTACAGATTAGTTTTATGTTGAGTTAGAAGATTAATCGAGTACCATTAACTCTTTAGAAGATGAATCGAGTATAATTAACTCTTTTTTTGGTCAACAAGTTTTCTATAAAAGTTACACTTAGATTTACGGATTAATTTTATGTTGAGTTAGAAAATTATTCGAGTACCATCAACTCTTTAGAAGATGAATCGAGTACAATTAACTCTTTACTTGGTAATCAAGTTTTCAATAATCATTACACTTAGATATTAGTTTTGTGTTGAGTTAGAAGATAATTTGAGTAAAATTAACTCTTTAGAAGATTATTCGAGTACAATTAACTCTTTACCTTGTCAACAAGTTTTCAATAATCATTACAATTAGAGTTGCAGATTAATTTTATGTTGAGTTAGAAGATTAATCGAGTACCATTAACTCTTTTGAAGATGAATCGAGTAGAATTAACACTGTACTTGGACAACAAGTTTTCAATAATCGTTACACTTAGTGTTATGAATTAGTTTTATGTTGAGTTAGAAGATTAATCGAGTATAATTAACTCTACAGAAGGTGATTCGAGTACAATTAATTCTTTACTTGGTCAACAAGTTTTCAATAATCGTTACACTTAGAGTTACAGATTAGTTTTATGTTGAGGTAGAAGGTTAATCGAATACCATTAACTCTTTAGAAGATGATTCGAGTACAATTAACTCTTTACTTGGTCAACAAATTTTCAATAATCGTTACACTTAGGGTTACAGATTAGTTTTATGTTGAGTTAGAAGATTAATCGAGTACCATTAACTCTTTAGAAGATGAATCGAGTATAATTAACTCTTTTTTTGGTCAACAAGTTTTCTATAAAAGTTACACTTAGATTTACGGATTAATTTTATGTTGAGTTAGAAAATTATTCGAGTACCATCAACTCTTTAGAAGATGAATCGAGTACAATTAACTCTTTACTTGGTAATCAAGTTTTCAATAATCATTACACTTAGATATTAGTTTTGTGTTGAGTTAGAAGATAATTTGAGTAAAATTAACTCTTTAGAAGATTATTCGAGTACAATTAACTCTTTACCTTGTCAACAAGTTTTCAATAATCATTACAATTAGAGTTGCAGATTAATTTTATGTTGAGTTAGAAGATTAATCGAGTACCATTAACTCTTTTGAAGATGAATCGAGTAGAATTAACACTGTACTTGGACAACAAGTTTTCAATAATCGTTACACTTAGTGTTATGAATTAGTTTTATGTTGAGTTAGAAGATTAATCGAGTATAATTAACTCTACAGAAGGTGATTCGAGTACAATTAATTCTTTACTTGGTCAACAAGTTTTCAATAATCGTTACACTTAGAGTTACAGATTAGTTTTATGTTGAGGTAGAAGGTTAATCGAATACCATTAACTCTTTAGAAGATGATTCGAGTACAATTAACTCTTTACTTGGTCAACAAGTTTTCAATAATCGTTACACTTAAAGTTACGGATTAGTGTTATGTTGAGTTAGAAGATTAATTGAGTGTCATTAACTCTTTAGAAGATGAATCGAGTACAATTAACTGTTTACTTGGTCAATAAGTTTTCAATATTCGTTACACTTAGGGTTACAGATTAGTTTTATGTTGAGTTAGAAGATTAATCGAGTACCATTAACTCTTTAGAAGATGAATCGAGTATAATTAACTCTTTTTTTGGTCAACAAGTTTTCTATAAAAGTTACACTTAGATTTACGGATTAATTTTATGTTGAGTTAGAAAATTATTCGAGTACCATCAACTCTTTAGAAGATGAATCGAGTACAATTAACTCTTTACTTGGTAATCAAGTTTTCAATAATCATTACACTTAGATATTAGTTTTGTGTTGAGTTAGAAGATAATTTGAGTAAAATTAACTCTTTAGAAGATTATTCGAGTACAATTAACTCTTTACCTTGTCAACAAGTTTTCAATAATCATTACAATTAGAGTTACAGATTAATTTTATGTTGAGTTAGAAGATTAATCGAGTACCATTAACTCTTTTGAAGATGAATCGAGTAGAATTAACACTGTACTTGGACAACTAGTTTTCAATAATCGTTACACTTAGGGTTATGAATTAGTTTTATGTTGAGTTAGAAGATTAATCGAGTATAATTAACTCTACAGAAGGTGATTCGAGTACAATTAATTCTTTACTTGGTCAACAAGTTTTCAATAATCGTTACACTTAGAGTTACAGATTAGTTTTATGTTGAGGTAGAAGGTTAATCGAATACCATTAACTCTTTAGAAGATGATTCGAGTACAATTAACTCTTTACTTGGTCAACAAGTTTTCAATAATCGTTACACTTAAAGTTACGGATTAGTGTTATGTTGAGTTAGAAGATTAATTGAGTGTCATTAACTCTTTAGAAGATGAATCGAGTACAATTAACTGTTTACTTGGTCAATAAGTTTTCAATAATCGTTACACTTAGGGTTACAGATTAGTTTTATGTTGAGTTAGAATATTAATCGAGTACCATTAACTGTTTAGAAGATGAATCGAGTATAATTAACTCTTTTCTTGGTCAACAAGTTTTCTATAATAGTTACACTTAGATTTACGGATTAATTTTATGTTGAGTTAGAAAATTATTCGAGTACCATTAACTCTTTAGAAGATGAATCGAATACAATTAACTCTTTACTTGGTAATCAAGTTTTCAATAATCATTACACTTAGAGTTACATATTAGTTTTATGTTGAGTTAGAAGATAATTTGAGTAAAATTAACTCTTTAGAAGATTATTCGAGTACAATTAACTATTTACTTGGTCAACAAGTTTTCAATAATCGTTACACTTAGGGTTACAGATTAGTTTTATGTTGAGTTAGAAGATTAATCGAGTACCATTAACTCTTTAGAAGATGAGTCGAGTATAATTAACTCTTTTCTTGGTCAACAAGTTTTCTATAAAAGTTACACTTAGATTTACGGATTAATTTTATGTTGAGTTAGAAAATTATTCGAGTACCATTAACTCTTTAGAAGATGAATCGAGTACAATTAACTCTTTACTTGGTAATCAAGTTTTCAATAATCATTACACTTAGAGTTACATATTAGTTTTATGTTGAGTTAGAAGATAATTTGAGTAAAATTAACTCTTTAGAAGATTATTCGAGTACAATTAACTCCTTACCTTGTCAACAAGTTTTCAATAATCATTACAATTAGAGTTACAGATTAATTTTATGTTGAGTTAGAAGATTAATCGAGTACCATTAACTCTTTTGAAGATGAATCGAGTAGAATTAACACTGTACTTGGACAACTAGTTTTCAATAATCGTTACACTTAGTGTTATGAATTAGTTTTATGTTGAGTTAGAAGATTAATCGAGTATAATTAACTCTACAAAAGATGATTCGAGTACAATTAATTCTTTACTTGGTCAACAAGTTTTCAATAATCGTTACACTTAGAGTTACAGATTAGTTTTATGTTGAGGTAGAAGGTTAATCGAATACCATTAACTCTTTAGAAGATTATTCGAGTACAATTAACTATTTACTTGGTCAACAAGTTTTCAATAATCGTTACACTTAGGGTTACAGATTAGTTTTATATTGAGTTAGAATATTAATCGAGTACCATTAACTGTTTAGAAGATGAATCGAGTATAATTAACTCTTTTCTTGGTCAACAAGTTTTCTATAATAGTTACACTTAGATTTACGGATTAATTTTATGTTGAGTTAGAAAATTATTCGAGTACCATTAACTCTTTAGAAGATGAATCGAGTACAATTAACTCTTTACTTGGTAATCAAGTTTTCAATAATCATTACACTTAGAGTTACATATTAGTTTTATGTTGAGTTAGAAGATAATTTGAGTAAAATTAACTCTTTGGAAGATTATTCGAGTACAATTAACTCTTTACCTTGTCAACAAGTTTTCAATAATCATTACAATTAGAGTTACAGATTAATTTTATGTTGAGTTAGAAGATTAATCGAGTACCATTAACTCTTTTGAAGATGAATCGAGTAGAATTAACACTGTACTTGGACAACTAGTTTTCAATAATCGTTACACTTAGGGTTATGAATTAGTTTTATGTTGAGTTAGAAGATTAATCGAGTATAATTAACTCTACAAAAGATGATTCGAGTACAATTAATTCTTTACTTGGTCAACAAGTTTTCAATAATCGTTACACTTAGAGTTACAGATTAGTTTTATGTTGAGGTAGAAGGTTAATCGAATACCATTAACTCTTTAGAAGATGATTCGAGTACAATTAACTCTTTACTTGGTCAACAAGTTTTCAATAATCGTTACACTTAAAGTTACGGATTAGTGTTATGTTGAGTTAGAAGATTAATTGAGTGTCATTAACTCTTTAGAAGAAGAATCGAGTACAATTAACTGTTTACTTGGTCAATAAGTTTTCAATAATCGTTACACTTAGGGTTACTGATTAGTTTTATGTTGAGTTAGAATATTAATCGAGTACCATTAACTGTTTAGAAGATGAATCGAGTATAATTAACTCTTTTCTTGGTCAACAAGTTTTCTATAATAGTTACACTTAGATTTACGGATTAATTTTATGTTGAGTTAGAAAATTATTCGAGTACCATTAACTCTTTAGAAGATGAATCGAATACAATTAACTCTTTACTTGGTAATCAAGTTTTCAATAATCATTACACTTAGAGTTACATATTAGTTTTGTGTTGAGTTAGAAGATAATTTGAGTAAAATTAACTCTTTAGAAGATTATTCGAGTACAATTAACTCTTTACCTTGTCAACAAGTTTTCAATAATCATTACAATTAGAGTTACAGATTAATTTTATTTTGAGTTAGAAGATTAATCGAGTACCATTAACTCTTTTGAAGATGAATCGAGTAGAATTAACACTGTACATGGACAACTAGTTTTCAATAATCGTTACACTTAGGGTTATGAATTAGTTTTATGTTGAGTTAGAAGATTAATCGAGTATAATTAACCCTACAAAAGATGATTCGAGTACAATTAATTCTTTACTTGGTCAACAAGTTTTCAATAATCGTTACACTTAGAGTTACAGATTAGTTTTATGTTGAGGTAGAAGGTTAATCGAATACCATTAACTCTTTAGAAGATGATTCGAGTACAATTAACTCTTTACTTGGTCAACAAGTTTTCAATAATCGTTACACTTAAAGTTACGGATTAGTGTTATGTTGAGTTAGAAGATTAATTGAGTGTCATTAACTCTTTAGAAGAAGAATCGAGTACAATTAACTGTTTACTTGGTCAATAAGTTTTCAATAATCGTTACACTTAGGGTTACAGATTAGTTTTATGTTGAGTTAGAAGATTAATCGAGTACCATTAACTCTTTAGAAGATGAATCGAGTATAATTAACTCTTTTCTTGGTCAACAAGTTTTCAATAATCATTACACTTAGATATTAGTTTTGTGTTGAGTTAGAAGATAATTTGAGTAAAATTAACTCTTTAGAAGATTATTCGAGTACAATTAACTCTTTACCTTGTCAACAAGTTTTCAATAATCATTACAATTAGAGTTACAGATTAATTTTATGTTGAGTTAGAAGATTAATCGAGTACCATTAACTCTTTTGAAGATGAATCGAGTAGAATTAACACTGTACTTGGACAACAAGTTTTCAATAATCGTTACACTTAGTGTTATGAATTAGTTTTATGTTGAGTTTGAAGATTAATCGAGTATAATTAACTCTACAAAAGATGATTCGAGTACAATTAATTCTTTACTTGGTCAACAAGTTTTCAATAATCGTTACACTTAGAGTTACAGATTAGTTTTATGTTGAGGTAGAAGGTTAATCGAATACCATTAACTCTTTAGAAGATGATTCGAGTACAATTAACTCTTTACTTGGTCAACAAGCTTTCAATAATCGTTACACTTAAAGTTACGGATTAGTGTTATGTTGAGTTAGAAGATTAATTGAGTGTCATTAACTCTATAGAAGATGAATCGAGTACAATTAACTGTTTACTTGGTCAATAAGTTTTCAATATTCGTTACACTTAGGGTTACAGATTAGTTTTATGTTGAGTTAGAAGATTAATCGAGTACCATTAACTCTTTAGAAGATGAATCGAGTATAATTAACTCTTTTTTTGGTCAACAAGTTTTCTATAAAAGTTACACTTAGATTTACGGATTAATTTTATGTTGAGTTAGAAAATTATTCGAGTACCATCAACTCTTTAGAAGATGAATCGAGTACAATTAACTCTTTACTTGGTAATCAAGTTTTCAATAATCATTACACTTAGAGTTACAGATTAATTTTATGTTGAGTTAGAAGATTAATCGAGTACCATTAACTCTTTTGAAGATGAATCGAGTAGAATTAACACTGTACATGGACAACTAGTTTTCAATAATCGTTACACTTAGGGTTATGAATTAGTTTTATGTTGAGTTAGAAGATTAATCGAGTATAATTAACTCTACAAAAGATGATTCGAGTACAATTAATTCTTTACTTGGTCAACAAGTTTTCAATAATCGTTACACTTAGAGTTACAGATTAGTTTTATGTTGAGGTAGAAGGTTAATCGAATACCATTAACTCTTTAGAAGATGATTCGAGTACAATTAACTCTTTACTTGGTCAACAAGTTTTCAATAATCGTTACACTTAAAGTTATGGATTAGTGTTATGTTGAGTTAGAAGATTAATTGAGTGTCATTAACTCTTTAGAAGATGAATCGAGTACAATTAACTGTTTACTTGGTCAATAAGTTTTCAATATTCGTTACACTTAGGGTTACAGATTAGTTTTATGTTGAGTTAGAAGATTAATCGAGTACCATTAACTCTTTAGAAGATGAATCGAGTATAATTAACTCTTTTTTTGGTCAACAAGTTTTCTATAAAAGTTACACTTAGATTTACGGATTAATTTTATGTTGAGTTAGAAAATTATTCGAGTACCATCAACTCTTTAGAAGATGAATCGAGTACAATTAACTCTTTACTTGGTAATCAAGTTTTCAATAATCATTACACTTAGATATTAGTTTTGTGTTGAGTTAGAAGATAATTTGAGTAAAATTAACTCTTTAGAAGATTATTCGAGTACAATTAACTCTTTACCTTGTCAACAAGTTTTCAATAATCATTACAATTAGAGTTACAGATTAATTTTATGTTGAGTTAGAAGATTAATCGAGTACCATTAACTCTTTTGAAGATGAATCGAGTAGAATTAACACTGTACATGGACAACTAGTTTTCAATAATCGTTACACTTAGGGTTATGAATTAGTTTTATGTTGAGTTAGAAGATTAATCGAGTATAATTAACTCTACAAAAGATGATTCGAGTACAATTAATTCTTTACTTGGTCAACAAGTTTTCAATAATCGTTACACTTAGAGTTACAGATTAGTTTTATGTTGAGGTAGAAGGTTAATCGAATACCATTAACTCTTTAGAAGATGATTCGAGTACAATTAACTCTTTACTTGGTCAACAAGTTTTCAATAATCGTTACACTTAAAGTTACGGATTAGTGTTATGTTGAGTTAGAAGATTAATTGAGTGTCATTAACTCTTTAGAAGAAGAATCGAGTACAATTAACTGTTTACTTGGTCAATAAGTTTTCAATAATCGTTACACTTAGGGTTACAGATTAGTTTTATGTTGAGTTAGAATATTAATCGAGTACCATTAACTGTTTAGAAGATGAATCGAGTATAATTAACTCTTTTCTTGGTCAACAAGTTTTCTATAATAGTTACACTTAGATTTACAGATTAATTTTATGTTGAGTTAGAAAATTATTCGAGTACCATTAACTCTTTAGAAGATGAATCGAATACAATTAACTCTTTACTTGGTAATCAAGTTTTCAATAATCATTACACTTAGAGTTACATATTAGTTTTGTATTGAGTTAGAAGATAATTTGAGTAAAATTAACTCTTTAGAAGATTATTCGAGTACAATTAACTCTTTACCTTGTCAACAAGTTTTCAATAATCATTACAATTAGAGTTACAGATTAATTTTATTTTGAGTTAGAAGATTAATCGAGTACCATTAACTCTTTTGAAGATGAATCGAGTAGAATTAACACTGTACATGGACAACTAGTTTTCAATAATCGTTACACTTAGGGTTATGAATTAGTTTTATGTTGAGTTAGAAGATTAATCGAGTATAATTAACCCTACAAAAGATGATTCGAGTACAATTAATTCTTTACTTGGTCAACAAGTTTTCAATAATCGTTACACTTAGAGTTACAGATTAGTTTTATGTTGAGGTAGAAGGTTAATCGAATACCATTAACTCTTTAGAAGATGATTCGAGTACAATTAACTCTTTACTTGGTCAACAAGTTTTCAATAATCGTTACACTTAAAGTTACGGATTAGTGTTATGTTGAGTTAGAAGATTAATTGAGTGTCATTAACTCTTTAGAAGAAGAATCGAGTACAATTAACTGTTTACTTGGTCAATAAGTTTTCAATAATCGTTACACTTAGGGTTACAGATTAGTTTTATGTTGAGTTAGAAGATTAATCGAGTACCATTAACTCTTTAGAAGATGAATCGAGTATAATTAACTCTTTTCTTGGTCAACAAGTTTTCTATAAAAGTTACACTTAGATTTACGGATTAATTTTATGTTGAGTTATAAAATTATTCGAGTACCATTAACTCTTTAGAAGATGAATCGAGTACAATTAACTCTTTACTTGGTAATCAAGTTTTCAATAATCATTACACTTAGAGTTACATATTAGTTTTATGTTGAGTTAGAAGATAATTTGAGTAAAATTAACTCTTTAGAAGATTATTCGAGTACAATTAACTCTTTACCTTGTCAACAAGTTTTCAATAATCATTACAATTAGAGTTACAGATTAATTTTATGTTGAGTTAGAAGATTAATCGAGTACCATTAACTCTTTTGAAGATGAATCGAGTAGAATTAACACTGTACTTGGACAACTAGTTTTCAATAATCATTACACTTAGGGTTATGAATTAGTTTTATGTTGAGTTAGAAGATTAATCGAGTATAATTAACTCGACAAAAGATGATTCGAGTACAATTAATTCTTTACTTGGTCAACAAGTTTTCAATAATCGTTACACTTAGAGTTACAGATTAGTTTTATGTTGAGGTAGAAGGTTAATCGAATACCATTAACTCTTTAGAAGATGATTCGAGTACAATTAACTATTTACTTGGTCAACAAATTTTCAATAATCGTTACACTTAGGGTTACAGATTAGTTTTATGTTGAGTTAGAAGATTAATCGAGTACCATTAACTCTTTAGAAGATGAGTCGAGTATAATTAACTCTATTCTTGGTCAACAAGTTTTCTATAAAAGTTACACTTAGATTTACGGATTAATTTTATGTTGAGTTAGAAAATTATTCGAGTACCATTAACTCTTTAGAAGATGAATCGAGTACAATTAACTCTTTACTTGGTAATCAAGTTTTCAATAATCATTACACTTAGATATTAGTTTTGTGTTGAGTTAGAAGATAATTTGAGTAAAATTAACTCTTTAGAAGATTATTCGAGTACAATTAACTCTTTACCTTGTCAACAAGTTTTCAATAATCATTACAATTAGAGTTACAGATTAATTTTATGTTGAGTTAGAAGATTAATCGAGTACCATTAACTCTTTTGAAGATGAATCGAGTAGAATTAACACTGTACTTGGACAACAAGTTTTCAATAATCGTTACACTTAGTGTTATGAATTAGTTTTATGTTGAGTTTGAAGATTAATCGAGTATAATTAACTCTACAAAAGATGATTCGAGTACAATTAATTCTTTACTTGGTCAACAAGTTTTCAATAATCGTTACACTTAGAGTTACAGATTAGTTTTATGTTGAGGTAGAAGGTTAATCGAATACCATTAACTCTTTAGAAGATGATTCGAGTACAATTAACTCTTTACTTGGTCAACAAGCTTTCAATAATCGTTACACTTAAAGTTACGGATTAGTGTTATGTTGAGTTAGAAGATTAATTGAGTGTCATTAACTCTTTAGAAGATGAATCGAGTACAATTAACTGTTTACTTGGTCAATAAGTTTTCAATATTCGTTACACTTAGGGTTACAGATTAGTTTTATGTTGAGTTAGAAGATTAATCGAGTACCATTAACTCTTTAGAAGATGAATCGAGTATAATTAACTCTTTTTTTGGTCAACAAGTTTTCTATAAAAGTTACACTTAGATTTACGGATTAATTTTATGTTGAGTTAGAAAATTATTCGAGTACCATCAACTCTTTAGAAGATGAATCGAGTACAATTAACTCTTTACTTGGTAATCAAGTTTTCAATAATCATTACACTTAGAGTTACAGATTAATTTTATGTTGAGTTAGAAGATTAATCGAGTACCATTAACTCTTTTGAAGATGAATCGAGTAGAATTAACACTGTACATGGACAACTAGTTTTCAATAATCGTTACACTTAGGGTTATGAATTAGTTTTATGTTGAGTTAGAAGATTAATCGAGTATAATTAACTCTACAAAAGATGATTCGAGTACAATTAATTCTTTACTTGGTCAACAAGTTTTCAATAATCGTTACACTTAGAGTTACAGATTAGTTTTATGTTGAGGTAGAAGGTTAATCGAATACCATTAACTCTTTAGAAGATGATTCGAGTACAATTAACTCTTTACTTGGTCAACAAGTTTTCAATAATCGTTACACTTAAAGTTACGGATTAGTGTTATGTTGAGTTAGAAGATTAATTGAGTGTCATTAACTCTTTAGAAGATGAATCGAGTACAATTAACTGTTTACTTGGTCAATAAGTTTTCAATATTCGTTACACTTAGGGTTACAGATTAGTTTTATGTTGAGTTAGAAGATTAATCGAGTACCATTAACTCTTTAGAAGATGAATCGAGTATAATTAACTCTTTTTTTGGTCAACAAGTTTTCTATAAAAGTTACACTTAGATTTACGGATTAATTTTATGTTGAGTTAGAAAATTATTCGAGTACCATCAACTCTTTAGAAGATGAATCGAGTACAATTAACTCTTTACTTGGTAATCAAGTTTTCAATAATCATTACACTTAGATATTAGTTTTGTGTTGAGTTAGAAGATAATTTGAGTAAAATTAACTCTTTAGAAGATTATTCGAGTACAATTAACTCTTTACCTTGTCAACAAGTTTTCAATAATCATTACAATTAGAGTTACAGATTAATTTTATGTTGAGTTAGAAGATTAATCGAGTACCATTAACTCTTTTGAAGATGAATCGAGTAGAATTAACACTGTACATGGACAACTAGTTTTCAATAATCGTTACACTTAGGGTTATGAATTAGTTTTATGTTGAGTTAGAAGATTAATCGAGTATAATTAACTCTACAAAAGATGATTCGAGTACAATTAATTCTTTACTTGGTCAACAAGTTTTCAATAATCGTTACACTTAGAGTTACAGATTAGTTTTATGTTGAGGTAGAAGGTTAATCGAATACCATTAACTCTTTAGAAGATGATTCGAGTACAATTAACTCTTTACTTGGTCAACAAGTTTTCAATAATCGTTACACTTAAAGTTACGGATTAGTGTTATGTTGAGTTAGAAGATTAATTGAGTGTCATTAACTCTTTAGAAGATGAATCGAGTACAATTAACTGTTTACTTGGTCAATAAGTTTTCAATATTCGTTACACTTAGGGTTACAGATTAGTTTTATGTTGAGTTAGAAGATTAATCGAGTACCATTAACTCTTTAGAAGATGAATCGAGTATAATTAACTCTTTTTTTGGTCAACAAGTTTTCTATAAAAGTTACACTTAGATTTACGGATTAATTTTATGTTGAGTTAGAAAATTATTCGAGTACCATCAACTCTTTAGAAGATGAATCGAGTACAATTAACTCTTTACTTGGTAATCAAGTTTTCAATAATCATTACACTTAGATATTAGTTTTGTGTTGAGTTAGAAGATAATTTGAGTAAAATTAACTCTTTAGAAGATTATTCGAGTACAATTAACTCTTTACCTTGTCAACCAGTTTTCAATAATCATTACAATTAGAGTTACAGATTAATTTAATGTTGAGTTAGAAGATTAATCGAGTACCATTAACTCTTTTGAAGATGAATCGAGTAGAATTAACACTGTACATGGACAACTAGTTTTCAATAATCGTTACACTTAGGGTTATGAATTAGTTTTATGTTGAGTTAGAAGATTAATCGAGTATAATTAACTCTACAAAAGATGATTCGAGTACAATTAATTCTTTACTTGGTCAACAAGTTTTCAATAATCGTTACACTTAGAGTTACAGATTAGTTTTATGTTGAGGTAGAAGGTTAATCGAATACCATTAACTCTTTAGAAGATGATTCGAGTACAATTAACTCTTTACTTGGTCAACAAGTTTTCAATAATCGTTACACTTAAAGTTACGGATTAGTGTTATGTTGAGTTAGAAGATTAATTGAGTGTCATTAACTCTTTAGAAGATGAATCGAGTACAATTAACTGTTTACTTGGTCAATAAGTTTTCAATATTCGTTACACTTAGGGTTACAGATTAGTTTTATGTTGAGTTAGAAGATTAATCGAGTACCATTAACTCTTTAGAAGATGAATCGAGTATAATTAACTCTTTTTTTGGTCAACAAGTTTTCTATAAAAGT
This sequence comes from Scutellaria minor, assembly GCA_954870855.1. Lineage (NCBI taxonomy): Eukaryota > Viridiplantae > Streptophyta > Magnoliopsida > Lamiales > Lamiaceae > Scutellaria > Scutellaria minor. The sequence goes on from OX940737.1 coordinate 11,896,738, forward strand.
TACACTTAGATTTACGGATTAATTTTATGTTGAGTTAGAAAATTATTCGAGTACCATCAACTCTTTAGAAGATGAATCGAGTACAATTAACTCTTTACTTGGTAATCAAGTTTTCAATAATCATTACACTTAGATATTAGTTTTGTGTTGAGTTAGAAGATAATTTGAGTAAAATTAACTCTTTAGAAGATTATTCGAGTACAATTAACTCTTTACCTTGTCAACAAGTTTTCAATAATCATTACAATTAGAGTTACAGATTAATTTTATGTTGAGTTAGAAGATTAATCGAGTACCATTAACTCTTTTGAAGATGAATCGAGTAGAATTAACACTGTACATGGACAACTAGTTTTCAATAATCGTTACACTTAGGGTTATGAATTAGTTTTATGTTGAGTTAGAAGATTAATCGAGTATAATTAACTCTACAAAAGATGATTCGAGTACAATTAATTCTTTACTTGGTCAACAAGTTTTCAATAATCGTTACACTTAGAGTTACAGATTAGTTTTATGTTGAGGTAGAAGGTTAATCGAATACCATTAACTCTTTAGAAGATGATTCGAGTACAATTAACTCTTTACTTGGTCAACAAGTTTTCAATAATCGTTACACTTAAAGTTACGGATTAGTGTTATGTTGAGTTAGAAGATTAATTGAGTGTCATTAACTCTTTAGAAGATGAATCGAGTACAATTAACTGTTTACTTGGTCAATAAGTTTTCAATATTCGTTACACTTAGGGTTACAGATTAGTTTTATGTTGAGTTAGAAGATTAATCGAGTACCATTAACTCTTTAGAAGATGAATCGAGTATAATTAACTCTTTTTTTGGTCAACAAGTTTTCTATAAAAGTTACACTTAGATTTACGGATTAATTTTATGTTGAGTTAGAAAATTATTCGAGTACCATCAACTCTTTAGAAGATGAATCGAGTACAATTAACTCTTTACTTGGTAATCAAGTTTTCAATAATCATTACACTTAGATATTAGTTTTGTGTTGAGTTAGAAGATAATTTGAGTAAAATTAACTCTTTAGAAGATTATTCGAGTACAATTAACTCTTTACCTTGTCAACCAGTTTTCAATAATCATTACAATTAGAGTTACAGATTAATTTAATGTTGAGTTAGAAGATTAATCGAGTACCATTAACTCTTTTGAAGATGAATCGAGTAGAATTAACACTGTACATGGACAACTAGTTTTCAATAATCGTTACACTTAGGGTTATGAATTAGTTTTATGTTGAGTTAGAAGATTAATCGAGTATAATTAACTCTACAAAAGATGATTCGAGTACAATTAATTCTTTACTTGGTCAACAAGTTTTCAATAATCGTTACACTTAGAGTTACAGATTAGTTTTATGTTGAGGTAGAAGGTTAATCGAATACCATTAACTCTTTAGAAGATGATTCGAGTACAATTAACTCTTTACTTGGTCAACAAGTTTTCAATAATCGTTACACTTAAAGTTACGGATTAGTGTTATGTTGAGTTAGAAGATTAATTGAGTGTCATTAACTCTTTAGAAGATGAATCGAGTACAATTAACTGTTTACTTGGTCAATAAGTTTTCAATATTCGTTACACTTAGGGTTACAGATTAGTTTTATGTTGAGTTAGAAGATTAATCGAGTACCATTAACTCTTTAGAAGATGAATCGAGTATAATTAACTCTTTTTTTGGTCAACAAGTTTTCTATAAAAGTTACACTTAGATTTACGGATTAATTTTATGTTGAGTTAGAAAATTATTCGAGTACCATCAACTCTTTAGAAGATGAATCGAGTACAATTAACTCTTTACTTGGTAATCAAGTTTTCAATAATCATTACACTTAGATATTAGTTTTGTGTTGAGTTAGAAGATAATTTGAGTAAAATTAACTCTTTAGAAGATTATTCGAGTACAATTAACTCTTTACCTTGTCAACAAGTTTTCAATAATCATTACAATTAGAGTTACAGATTAATTTTATGTTGAGTTAGAAGATTAATCGAGTACCATTAACTCTTTTGAAGATGAATCGAGTAGAATTAACACTGTACATGGACAACTAGTTTTCAATAATCGTTACACTTAGGGTTATGAATTAGTTTTATGTTGAGTTAGAAGATTAATCGAGTATAATTAACTCTACAAAAGATGATTCGAGTACAATTAATTCTTTACTTGGTCAACAAGTTTTCAATAATCGTTACACTTAGAGTTACAGATTAGTTTTATGTTGAGGTAGAAGGTTAATCGAATACCATTAACTCTTTAGAAGATGATTCGAGTACAATTAACTCTTTACTTGGTCAACAAGTTTTCAATAATCGTTACACTTAAAGTTACGGATTAGTGTTATGTTGAGTTAGAAGATTAATTGAGTGTCATTAACTCTTTAGAAGATGAATCGAGTACAATTAACTGTTTACTTGGTCAATAAGTTTTCAATATTCGTTACACTTAGGGTTACAGATTAGTTTTATGTTGAGTTAGAAGATTAATCGAGTACCATTAACTCTTTAGAAGATGAATCGAGTATAATTAACTCTTTTTTTGGTCAACAAGTTTTCTATAAAAGTACACTTAGATTTACGGATTAATTTTATGTTGAGTTAGAAAATTATTCGAGTACCATCAACTCTTTAGAAGATGAATCGAGTACAATTAACTCTTTACTTGGTAATCAAGTTTTCAATAATCATTACACTTAGATATTAGTTTTGTGTTGAGTTAGAAGATAATTTGAGTAAAATTAACTCTTTAGAAGATTATTCGAGTACAATTAACTCTTTACCTTGTCAACCAGTTTTCAATAATCATTACAATTAGAGTTACAGATTAATTTAATGTTGAGTTAGAAGATTAATCGAGTACCATTAACTCTTTTGAAGATGAATCGAGTAGAATTAACACTGTACATGGACAACTAGTTTTCAATAATCGTTACACTTAGGGTTATGAATTAGTTTTATGTTGAGTTAGAAGATTAATCGAGTATAATTAACTCTACAAAAGATGATTCGAGTACAATTAATTCTTTACTTGGTCAACAAGTTTTCAATAATCGTTACACTTAGAGTTACAGATTAGTTTTATGTTGAGGTAGAAGGTTAATCGAATACCATTAACTCTTTAGAAGATGATTCGAGTACAATTAACTCTTTACTTGGTCAACAAGTTTTCAATAATCGTTACACTTAAAGTTACGGATTAGTGTTATGTTGAGTTAGAAGATTAATTGAGTGTCATTAACTCTTTAGAAGATGAATCGAGTACAATTAACTGTTTACTTGGTCAATAAGTTTTCAATATTCGTTACACTTAGGGTTACAGATTAGTTTTATGTTGAGTTAGAAGATTAATCGAGTACCATTAACTCTTTAGAAGATGAATCGAGTATAATTAACTCTTTTTTTGGTCAACAAGTTTTCTATAAAAGTTACACTTAGATTTACGGATTAATTTTATGTTGAGTTAGAAAATTATTCGAGTACCATCAACTCTTTAGAAGATGAATCGAGTACAATTAACTCTTTACTTGGTAATCAAGTTTTCAATAATCATTACACTTAGATATTAGTTTTGTGTTGAGTTAGAAGATAATTTGAGTAAAATTAACTCTTTAGAAGATTATTCGAGTACAATTAACTCTTTACCTTGTCAACCAGTTTTCAATAATCATTACAATTAGAGTTACAGATTAATTTAATGTTGAGTTAGAAGATTAATCGAGTACCATTAACTCTTTTGAAGATGAATCGAGTAGAATTAACACTGTACATGGACAACTAGTTTTCAATAATCGTTACACTTAGGGTTATGAATTAGTTTTATGTTGAGTTAGAAGATTAATCGAGTATAATTAACTCTACAAAAGATGATTCGAGTACAATTAATTCTTTACTTGGTCAACAAGTTTTCAATAATCGTTACACTTAGAGTTACAGATTAGTTTTATGTTGAGGTAGAAGGTTAATCGAATACCATTAACTCTTTAGAAGATGATTCGAGTACAATTAACTCTTTACTTGGTCAACAAGTTTTCAATAATCGTTACACTTAAAGTTACGGATTAGTGTTATGTTGAGTTAGAAGATTAATTGAGTGTCATTAACTCTTTAGAAGATGAATCGAGTACAATTAACTGTTTACTTGGTCAATAAGTTTTCAATATTCGTTACACTTAGGGTTACAGATTAGTTTTATGTTGAGTTAGAAGATTAATCGAGTACCATTAACTCTTTAGAAGATGAATCGAGTATAATTAACTCTTTTTTTGGTCAACAAGTTTTCTATAAAAGTTACACTTAGATTTACGGATTAATTTTATGTTGAGTTAGAAAATTATTCGAGTACCATCAACTCTTTAGAAGATGAATCGAGTACAATTAACTCTTTACTTGGTAATCAAGTTTTCAATAATCATTACACTTAGATATTAGTTTTGTGTTGAGTTAGAAGATAATTTGAGTAAAATTAACTCTTTAGAAGATTATTCGAGTACAATTAACTCTTTACCTTGTCAACCAGTTTTCAATAATCATTACAATTAGAGTTACAGATTAATTTTATGTTGAGTTAGAAGATTAATCGAGTACCATTAACTCTTTTGAAGATGAATCGAGTAGAATTAACACTGTACATGGACAACTAGTTTTCAATAATCGTTACACTTAGGGTTATGAATTAGTTTTATGTTGAGTTAGAAGATTAATCGAGTATAATTAACTCTACAAAAGATGATTCGAGTACAATTAATTCTTTACTTGGTCAACAAGTTTTCAATAATCGTTACACTTAGAGTTACAGATTAGTTTTATGTTGAGGTAGAAGGTTAATCGAATACCATTAACTCTTTAGAAGATGATTCGAGTACAATTAACTCTTTACTTGGTCAACAAGTTTTCAATAATCGTTACACTTAAAGTTACGGATTAGTGTTATGTTGAGTTAGAAGATTAATTGAGTGTCATTAACTCTTTAGAAGATGAATCGAGTACAATTAACTGTTTACTTGGTCAATAAGTTTTCAATATTCGTTACACTTAGGGTTACAGATTAGTTTTATGTTGAGTTAGAAGATTAATCGAGTACCATTAACTCTTTAGAAGATGAATCGAGTATAATTAACTCTTTTTTTGGTCAACAAGTTTTCTATAAAAGTTACACTTAGATTTACGGATTAATTTTATGTTGAGTTAGAAAATTATTCGAGTACCATCAACTCTTTAGAAGATGAATCGAGTACAATTAACTCTTTACTTGGTAATCAAGTTTTCAATAATCATTACACTTAGATATTAGTTTTGTGTTGAGTTAGAAGATAATTTGAGTAAAATTAACTCTTTAGAAGATTATTCGAGTACAATTAACTCTTTACCTTGTCAACCAGTTTTCAATAATCATTACAATTAGAGTTACAGATTAATTTAATGTTGAGTTAGAAGATTAATCGAGTACCATTAACTCTTTTGAAGATGAATCGAGTAGAATTAACACTGTACATGGACAACTAGTTTTCAATAATCGTTACACTTAGGGTTATGAATTAGTTTTATGTTGAGTTAGAAGATTAATCGAGTATAATTAACTCTACAAAAGATGATTCGAGTACAATTAATTCTTTACTTGGTCAACAAGTTTTCAATAATCGTTACACTTAGAGTTACAGATTAGTTTTATGTTGAGGTAGAAGGTTAATCGAATACCATTAACTCTTTAGAAGATGATTCGAGTACAATTAACTCTTTACTTGGTCAACAAGTTTTCAATAATCGTTACACTTAAAGTTACGGATTAGTGTTATGTTGAGTTAGAAGATTAATTGAGTGTCATTAACTCTTTAGAAGATGAATCGAGTACAATTAACTGTTTACTTGGTCAATAAGTTTTCAATATTCGTTACACTTAGGGTTACAGATTAGTTTTATGTTGAGTTAGAAGATTAATCGAGTACCATTAACTCTTTAGAAGATGAATCGAGTATAATTAACTCTTTTTTTGGTCAACAAGTTTTCTATAAAAGTTACACTTAGATTTACGGATTAATTTTATGTTGAGTTAGAAAATTATTCGAGTACCATCAACTCTTTAGAAGATGAATCGAGTACAATTAACTCTTTACTTGGTAATCAAGTTTTCAATAATCATTACACTTAGATATTAGTTTTGTGTTGAGTTAGAAGATAATTTGAGTAAAATTAACTCTTTAGAAGATTATTCGAGTACAATTAACTCTTTACCTTGTCAACCAGTTTTCAATAATCATTACAATTAGAGTTACAGATTAATTTAATGTTGAGTTAGAAGATTAATCGAGTACCATTAACTCTTTTGAAGATGAATCGAGTAGAATTAACACTGTACATGGACAACTAGTTTTCAATAATCGTTACACTTAGGGTTATGAATTAGTTTTATGTTGAGTTAGAAGATTAATCGAGTATAATTAACTCTACAAAAGATGATTCGAGTACAATTAATTCTTTACTTGGTCAACAAGTTTTCAATAATCGTTACACTTAGAGTTACAGATTAGTTTTATGTTGAGGTAGAAGGTTAATCGAATACCATTAACTCTTTAGAAGATGATTCGAGTACAATTAACTCTTTACTTGGTCAACAAGTTTTCAATAATCGTTACACTTAAAGTTACGGATTAGTGTTATGTTGAGTTAGAAGATTAATTGAGTGTCATTAACTCTTTAGAAGATGAATCGAGTACAATTAACTGTTTACTTGGTCAATAAGTTTTCAATATTCGTTACACTTAGGGTTACAGATTAGTTTTATGTTGAGTTAGAAGATTAATCGAGTACCATTAACTCTTTAGAAGATGAATCGAGTATAATTAACTCTTTTTTTGGTCAACAAGTTTTCTATAAAAGTTACACTTAGATTTACGGATTAATTTTATGTTGAGTTAGAAAATTATTCGAGTACCATCAACTCTTTAGAAGATGAATCGAGTACAATTAACTCTTTACTTGGTAATCAAGTTTTCAATAATCATTACACTTAGATATTAGTTTTGTGTTGAGTTAGAAGATAATTTGAGTAAAATTAACTCTTTAGAAGATTATTCGAGTACAATTAACTCTTTACCTTGTCAACCAGTTTTCAATAATCATTACAATTAGAGTTACAGATTAATTTAATGTTGAGTTAGAAGATTAATCGAGTACCATTAACTCTTTTGAAGATGAATCGAGTAGAATTAACACTGTACATGGACAACTAGTTTTCAATAATCGTTACACTTAGGGTTATGAATTAGTTTTATGTTGAGTTAGAAGATTAATCGAGTATAATTAACTCTACAAAAGATGATTCGAGTACAATTAATTCTTTACTTGGTCAACAAGTTTTCAATAATCGTTACACTTAGAGTTACAGATTAGTTTTATGTTGAGGTAGAAGGTTAATCGAATACCATTAACTCTTTAGAAGATGATTCGAGTACAATTAACTCTTTACTTGGTCAACAAGTTTTCAATAATCGTTACACTTAAAGTTACGGATTAGTGTTATGTTGAGTTAGAAGATTAATTGAGTGTCATTAACTCTTTAGAAGATGAATCGAGTACAATTAACTGTTTACTTGGTCAATAAGTTTTCAATATTCGTTACACTTAGGGTTACAGATTAGTTTTATGTTGAGTTAGAAGATTAATCGAGTACCATTAACTCTTTAGAAGATGAATCGAGTATAATTAACTCTTTTTTTGGTCAACAAGTTTTCTATAAAAGTTACACTTAGATTTACGGATTAATTTTATGTTGAGTTAGAAAATTATTCGAGTACCATCAACTCTTTAGAAGATGAATCGAGTACAATTAACTCTTTACTTGGTAATCAAGTTTTCAATAATCATTACACTTAGATATTAGTTTTGTGTTGAGTTAGAAGATAATTTGAGTAAAATTAACTCTTTAGAAGATTATTCGAGTACAATTAACTCTTTACCTTGTCAACAAGTTTTCAATAATCATTACAATTAGAGTTACAGATTAATTTTATGTTGAGTTAGAAGATTAATCGAGTACCATTAACTCTTTTGAAGATGAATCGAGTAGAATTAACACTGTACATGGACAACTAGTTTTCAATAATCGTTACACTTAGGGTTATGAATTAGTTTTATGTTGAGTTAGAAGATTAATCGAGTATAATTAACTCTACAAAAGATGATTCGAGTACAATTAATTCTTTACTTGGTCAACAAGTTTTCAATAATCGTTACACTTAGAGTTACAGATTAGTTTTATGTTGAGGTAGAAGGTTAATCGAATACCATTAACTCTTTAGAAGATGATTCGAGTACAATTAACTCTTTACTTGGTCAACAAGTTTTCAATAATCGTTACACTTAAAGTTACGGATTAGTGTTATGTTGAGTTAGAAGATTAATTGAGTGTCATTAACTCTTTAGAAGATGAATCGAGTACAATTAACTGTTTACTTGGTCAATAAGTTTTCAATATTCGTTACACTTAGGGTTACAGATTAGTTTTATGTTGAGTTAGAAGATTAATCGAGTACCATTAACTCTTTAGAAGATGAATCGAGTATAATTAACTCTTTTTTTGGTCAACAAGTTTTCTATAAATGTTACACTTAGATTTACGGATTAATTTTATGTTGAGTTAGAAAATTATTCGAGTACCATCAACTCTTTAGAAGATGAATCGAGTACAATTAACTCTTTACTTGGTAATCAAGTTTTCAATAATCATTACACTTAGATATTAGTTTTATGTTGAGTTAGAAGATAATTTGAGTAAAATTAACTCTTTAGAAGATTATTCGAGTACAATTAACTCTTTACCTTGTCAACAAGTTTTCAATAATCATTACAATTAGAGTTACAGATTAATTTTATGTTGAGTTAGAAGATTAATCGAGTACCATTAACTCTTTTGAAGATGAATCGAGTAGAATTAACACTGTACATGGACAACTAGTTTTCAATAATCGTTACACTTAGGGTTATGAATTAGTTTTATGTTGAGTTAGAAGATTAATCGAGTATAATTAACCCTACAAAAGATGATTCGAGTACAATTAATTCTTTACTTGGTCAACAAGTTTTCAATAATCGTTACACTTAGAGTTACAGATTAGTTTTATGTTGAGGTAGAAGGTTAATCGAATACCATTAACTCTTTAGAAGATGATTCGAGTACAATTAACTCTTTACTTGGTCAACAAGTTTTCAATAATCGTTACACTTAAAGTTACGAATTAGTGTTATGTTGAGTTAGAAGATTAATTGAGTGTCATTAACTCTTTAGAATATGAATCGAGTACAATTAACGGTTTACTTGGTCAATAAGTTTTCAATAATCGTTACACTTAGGGTTACAGATTAGTTTTATGTTGAGTTAGAATATTAATCGAGTACCATTAACTGTTTAGAAGATGAATCGAGTGTAATTAACTCTTTTTTTGGTCAACAAGTTTTCTATAAAAGTTACACTTAGATTTACGGATTAATTTTATGTTGAGTTAGAAAATTATTCGAGTACCATCAACTCTTTAGAAGATGAATCGAGTACAATTAACTCTTTACTTGGTAATCAAGTTTTCAATAATCATTACACTTAGATATTAGTTTTGTGTTGAGTTAGAAGATAATTTGAGTAAAATTAACTCTTTAGAAGATTATTCGAGTACAATTAACTCTTTACCTTGTCAACAAGTTTTCAATAATCATTACAATTAGAGTTACAGATTAATTTTATGTTGAGTTAGAAGATTAATCGAGTACCATTAACTCTTTTGAAGATGAATCGAGTAGAATTAACACTGTACATGGACAACTAGTTTTCAATAATCGTTACACTTAGGGTTATGAATTAGTTTTATGTTGAGTTAGAAGATTAATCGAGTATAATTAACTCTACAAAAGATGATTCGAGTACAATTAATTCTTTACTTGGTCAACAAGTTTTCAATAATCGTTACACTTAGAGTTACAGATTAGTTTTATGTTGAGGTAGAAGGTTAATCGAATACCATTAACTCTTTAGAAGATGATTCGAGTACAATTAACTCTTTACTTGGTCAACAAGTTTTCAATAATCGTTACACTTAAAGTTACGGATTAGTGTTATGTTGAGTTAGAAGATTAATTGAGTGTCATTAACTCTTTAGAAGATGAATCGAGTACAATTAACTGTTTACTTGGTCAATAAGTTTTCAATATTCGTTACACTTAGGGTTACAGATTAGTTTTATGTTGAGTTAGAAGATTAATCGAGTACCATTAACTCTTTAGAAGATGAATCGAGTATAATTAACTCTTTTTTTGGTCAACAAGTTTTCTATAAATGTTACACTTAGATTTACGGATTAATTTTATGTTGAGTTAGAAAATTATTCGAGTACCATCAACTCTTTAGAAGATGAATCGAGTACAATTAACTCTTTACTTGGTAATCAAGTTTTCAATAATCATTACACTTAGATATTAGTTTTATGTTGAGTTAGAAGATAATTTGAGTAAAATTAACTCTTTAGAAGATTATTCGAGTACAATTAACTCTTTACCTTGTCAACAAGTTTTCAATAATCATTACAATTAGAGTTACAGATTAATTTTATGTTGAGTTAGAAGATTAATCGAGTACCATTAACTCTTTTGAAGATGAATCGAGTAGAATTAACACTGTACATGGACAACTAGTTTTCAATAATCGTTACACTTAGGGTTATGAATTAGTTTTATGTTGAGTTAGAAGATTAATCGAGTATAATTAACCCTACAAAAGATGATTCGAGTACAATTAATTCTTTACTTGGTCAACAAGTTTTCAATAATCGTTACACTTAGAGTTACAGATTAGTTTTATGTTGAGGTAGAAGGTTAATCGAATACCATTAACTCTTTAGAAGATGATTCGAGTACAATTAACTCTTTACTTGGTCAACAAGTTTTCAATAATCGTTACACTTAAAGTTACGAATTAGTGTTATGTTGAGTTAGAAGATTAATTGAGTGTCATTAACTCTTTAGAATATGAATCGAGTACAATTAACGGTTTACTTGGTCAATAAGTTTTCAATAATCGTTACACTTAGGGTTACAGATTAGTTTTATGTTGAGTTAGAATATTAATCGAGTACCATTAACTGTTTAGAAGATGAATCGAGTGTAATTAACTCTTTTTTTGGTCAACAAGTTTTCTATAAAAGTTACACTTAGATTTACGGATTAATTTTATGTTGAGTTAGAAAATTATTCGAGTACCATCAACTCTTTAGAAGATGAATCGAGTACAATTAACTCTTTACTTGGTAATCAAGTTTTCAATAATCATTACACTTAGATATTAGTTTTGTGTTGAGTTAGAAGATAATTTGAGTAAAATTAACTCTTTAGAAGATTATTCGAGTACAATTAACTCTTTACCTTGTCAACAAGTTTTCAATAATCATTACAATTAGAGTTACAGATTAATTTTATGTTGAGTTAGAAGATTAATCGAGTACCATTAACTCTTTTGAAGATGAATCGAGTAGAATTAACACTGTACATGGACAACTAGTTTTCAATAATCGTTACACTTAGGGTTATGAATTAGTTTTATGTTGAGTTAGAAGATTAATCGAGTATAATTAACTCTACAAAAGATGATTCGAGTACAATTAATTCTTTACTTGGTCAACAAGTTTTCAATAATCGTTACACTTAGAGTTACAGATTAGTTTTATGTTGAGGTAGAAGGTTAATCGAATACCATTAACTCTTTAGAAGATGATTCGAGTACAATTAACTCTTTACTTGGTCAACAAGTTTTCAATAATCGTTACACTTAAAGTTACGGATTAGTGTTATGTTGAGTTAGAAGATTAATTGAGTGTCATTAACTCTTTAGAAGATGAATCGAGTACAATTAACTGTTTACTTGGTCAATAAGTTTTCAATATTCGTTACACTTAGGGTTACAGATTAGTTTTATGTTGAGTTAGAAGATTAATCGAGTACCATTAACTCTTTAGAAGATGAATCGAGTATAATTAACTCTTTTTTTGGTCAACAAGTTTTCTATAAATGTTACACTTAGATTTACGGATTAATTTTATGTTGAGTTAGAAAATTATTCGAGTACCATCAACTCTTTAGAAGATGAATCGAGTACAATTAACTCTTTACTTGGTAATCAAGTTTTCAATAATCATTACACTTAGATATTAGTTTTATGTTGAGTTAGAAGATAATTTGAGTAAAATTAACTCTTTAGAAGATTATTCGAGTACAATTAACTCTTTACCTTGTCAACAAGTTTTCAATAATCATTACAATTAGAGTTACAGATTAATTTTATGTTGAGTTAGAAGATTAATCGAGTACCATTAACTCTTTTGAAGATGAATCGAGTAGAATTAACACTGTACATGGACAACTAGTTTTCAATAATCGTTACACTTAGGGTTATGAATTAGTTTTATGTTGAGTTAGAAGATTAATCGAGTATAATTAACCCTACAAAAGATGATTCGAGTACAATTAATTCTTTACTTGGTCAACAAGTTTTCAATAATCGTTACACTTAGAGTTACAGATTAGTTTTATGTTGAGGTAGAAGGTTAATCGAATACCATTAACTCTTTAGAAGATGATTCGAGTACAATTAACTCTTTACTTGGTCAACAAGTTTTCAATAATCGTTACACTTAAAGTTACGAATTAGTGTTATGTTGAGTTAGAAGATTAATTGAGTGTCATTAACTCTTTAGAATATGAATCGAGTACAATTAACGGTTTACTTGGTCAATAAGTTTTCAATAATCGTTACACTTAGGGTTACAGATTAGTTTTATGTTGAGTTAGAATATTAATCGAGTACCATTAACTGTTTAGAAGATGAATCGAGTGTAATTAACTCTTTTCTTGGTCAACAAGTTTTTTATAATAGTTACACTTAGATTTACGGATTAATTTTATGTTGAGTTAGAAAATTATTCGAGTACCATTAACTCTTTAGAAGATGAATCGAGTACAATTAACTCTTTACTTGGTAATCAAGTTTTCAATAATCATTACACTTAGAGTTACGTATTAGTTTTATTGTCACGCCCCGAAATCTTTTCATAAAATATCAGAGTTTTACCCGGGCGTGAAGATAGAAAAGCAAGGGACGCTTAACATATACAAAAAGAATTAAGGGACAACAGAAGATAGAGGTAAGAGACGATGAGAATCCATCTCATAACAAAAATCGGCTTCATCCGATAACATTCGGTCTCACACCGATAATGTACATCATATACAGCGGAAACTATTCATCAGGATCTCCCATCCTCACAAGTACTCAAAATATATACAGATCATACATTGTTTGAAAACGTGTTTGGAAATGTTTAGTTACAACATTTTATCAAAGGAAACCATCAGTCAACACCAACTCCCTCCATCTAGGGTTCATCAATCTCCTCATCTCCTGTATTGTGAGTACAGATTAAAGGGTGAGTGCGTGGAATACACTCGTGGAGATAACATCCGCCTCATAAGAATCAAGACAGAAAATAAATACCAAAAAGCTAACCTACAGCCACGTTGTCACAGAAATTAAAATGCAAAGCAGATATTAGAAATGGCAAGGGACGAATAGGTGCGGGTTTCCCCCGTCTTATCCTATAATGGTATCTCACCGTTAGTGCATTTCAAGAGGCTCACGACACCTCCACAGAGTAGTAGAAAAATAGCAAGGGACGAACAGAATGCATGATCGGAGGACCCTGTCCTTCCACAATTATATCATGACACAGCAAGTATAAACACAACACTTAGTATTCCTCAATCATGCATATATAGGGAAAGCAGTAAACAGATAAGAGATTAGAATGTACCCCCACCTCGTATAGTGGTAACCACGTGAGTAGCCTGAACAGTAAGTCTGTAAACTCCGAAACCTCAAAGCTCAACTCAAAGCTCAGTACAACAATTAGCCTACACATTAACGGCGTTGCTTAGATCTTAAATAAATTATAATTAAAATTGTAAATGATTCTGTCGGACAACGGTCGTTAAATACGCGACGGATCGATCGATCTAAAGATTGGAATTTTGGAGACAAGGCTGAAAGTCAAGTCTCAGTGGCTGAGATGATAGGAAATGAAATAAGGATCGCAACGCAAAAAGAAAGAGCTCAATCGGAGTTAAAACGAGCTCAAACGGAGCATTTTAAGTTTAGGAGTAAAACGGTAATTTTAGTCAAGGGGTTGACTTTGACCGGGCCCACGGACCCCGATCAATGACGTCTCGTCATCGACGACTCGATACGGATGAACGGCGGAAAGAAAACGAGATTAGGATCGAAAACACGGCGTCGGGTGCGCATCGGCACCCGACGGGCGCGCACGGTGCGCGCCGGCACCCGGCACCCGACGGCTGCCGAGTTTTCTCGGCAGCTAGGCGCGACCCAACCCGGCTGGTCGAGTTTTCTCGGCCAGCCCCTGCCCAGAATTCCCGACGGTGGCCTGCTTGAGCAGGCCACTTCCCGGCGTCGCCCGGCGCGGCGGCGCCGCCTCCATCCACCACCACCTACCTCGCCGGATACCCCGCACCGCCGGCTACCACCTTCGACCGTCCATCGCCGGATTCCGGCATGAATAGTTCCCGGAAATTACGCCGCAAAACCCTTCGATATCCTGTTTTTCCCAGATTTTCAACTCCAACCAAAACTCCGGCCGACAACTTCCCGTCGCCGGCGACCACCCCCAACACCTCCGCCGGCGACCCCTCGTCGCCGACAACCTTTCCCGACCAACCAAACATCCTAACACAGCCTATACATATACATGTATATACACACACTCACACGTATAACATACACACACACACACGGCTTCCCAGCCTTGGCCGGCGGCCGCCTGCCGCCGGCGACCACCGTGGTTCCCCCAGGCCTTGGGCGGCGACCCCCGTCGCCGGTCACCACCAACACCACCGCACAAAAACACACACACAGCTACACACACACACACATAGCGTAGGGTGTGTTTACACACACACCCCTACTGCCACTCTTGGCCGGCGGCCACCAGCCGCCGGCGACCTCCTCCTCCACCTCGCCGGCGACCTCCCATTGCCGGCCGTTCATTCCACACACGGCGGCGCCACCCAGCGCCGCCCCAATCAGCGGCTCCCAACACACACAGTCACACACGTACATATACACACACATGCACGTACACATACATTCTCCAATTTTTCCGGCCAGGCGCCGCCACCAGCGGCGGCGCCACCTCCTCCACATCACCATCACACCACCACCAGCTTCTCCGGCCACCGCTCCGACAAGAGGACGAGGAGTGAGAGAGAAACAGAGGAGAGAGAAAGGGTGACGAAGGTTAGGGTTTAGGGGCTGTTTTTCGCCGTTTTTCGGTGAATGAAAACTCGGATTTGAAATCTGAGACCTATCCTAGATTCGTCTCGTCGAGACGAACGTCGTGTACGAAAATCGTCTGATTCCGACAACGTTGAAAATTTTCCGGCGACCGGCCGGCGGCGGCAAGACAGAAAAGAAAAGACGAGAAAGGAGGACTTACGTGTTTTCGTCGGGTTCGGCTCGATCGAAGAAACGGTGATTTTCGAAATCACCTCTATTTATAGAAATCCCAAAGTTACTATTCACGTGAAAAATCTAAGTTACTGTTCATAGTTGACTTTTCTGGGTTACTATTCATCATGTCTATCTTGTTACTATTCATCGTTAATATCTTTCGATTTTCTGTTCCGAAACTTCGAGTTTTGCCCCTTTCTTCGTCGTTCGGGCTACAGGTCTCCGATTGACCCCTAATTCGTTTCTATCTTCTCGTTTTTCCATTACGCATCTAATGGTAAAATAAAATTCTACGTTCCACGTCTAGATAAATACTTCCATCCTAACCATGCATTAAACACATATCTGAAACGCACGAAATAAATTAAACAGATAAATCATACGCACATAATTATTAAATTATGAGTTTTTAATATTTAATTAATAAATTATGCTCGTTTTGATCCGGGGTGCTACATCCCTTACCCCTTAAAATAATTTCGTCCCCGAAATTGAAAGCGTACATAGAAAGATAAAGAAACGGGTACCTAGGAAAGGTATGTCGGGATACTTTCTCAAAATCTCGTCCTCCAATTCCCAGGTCGCCTCTTCTCTCCCGTGTCGGCTCCACTGAACCTTCACTATAGCCATCTCTCTATTTCTTAATTGTCGTTTCTTCCTGTCCAAGATGGCTATCGGACTTCCTCGTATGTCAGATTCTTTTCCAGTTCTATGCCCTCTTGTTCAATGATATGACCTGGATCGAAGATGTATTTCCGTAGCATAGACACATGGAAGACATTGTGCACTCCGGCGAAATCCGGTGGTAGAGCCAGTCGATACGCGACCTCCCCAACTTGATCCAAGATCTCAAATGGTCCCACGTATCTTGGTTTCAGTTTCCCTCTCTTTCCAAAACGGTGAACTCCTTTAGTAGGAGACACTTTGAGGAAAACTTTGTCCCCTACCTCAAACTTTAGCTCTCTTCGTCTCTTGTCCGCATATGATTTCTGTCGATCTTGAGCTACCCGTATCCGGTCCTGAATCTTCTTAATTACCTCAACTGTTTGCTCCACTAATTCGGGTCCTAGAATTTTCTTTTCACCCACTTCATCCCAGCATATTGGTGATCGACATTTCCTTCCGTAGAGTGCTTCGTAAGGCGTCATACCGATGGTTGATTGATAGTTGTTGTTGTAGGCAAATTCTACTAAGCACAAGTGATCTTCCCAATTTCCGAGAAAATCTAGAATGCAGGCCCGCAACATATCCTCTAAAATCTGTATAGTCCTCTCCGATTGTCCGTCAGTTTGTGGATGGAAAGCTGTGCTGAATGACAATTTGGTCCCTAACTCCTTCTGCAGTCTCTGCCAGAATCGGGAAGTGAACCGTGGATCTCTATCAGATACAATAGAAACTGGTACGCCGTGCAGTCAAACTATCTCTTCAAGATATATTCTTGCCAATTTGTCTAGTCCGAACGTCATCTTGATTGGCAGGAAATGGGTAGATTTTGTTAATCTGTCAACGATTACCCACACGGCGTGGTTTCCTCGTCTGGTTGTCGGCAGACCAACCACAAAGTCCATGGTTATGTGTTCCCACTTCCATTCCGGTATCTCTAATGGAGTCAACATCCCAGCCGGTCGTTGATGTTCTGCTTTCACCTGTTGGCAGATGAGGCACTTCTTGACGAACATTCCTATGCCTCGTTTCATATTCCTCCACCAGAAATTCACCCTCAGGTCTCGGTACATCTTTGTACCTCCTGGGTGTGCGGTCATGGGAGTGCAATGCGCCTCTTTGAGAATTTCTTCTTTTAATTCCTCATCCCTAGGCACGCACAATCTTCTCTGAAGATTAGGGCTCCATCCGTAGCCAAAGAAAAACCTTCGGCCCTTCTGTTATCCATCAGAGCTTTCATCTTCCTTAGAAACTTATCCTTTTTCTGAGCCTCCACAATTCGGTCTCGCAGCATGGGTGTTACGAACAGTGCTGCCATCCTGGATTCAATACTGATTGGAGACGAGACTATATCCAAATTAAGCTTCGACATCTCCTCAACCAGTTGGTGCTGATTGGTGATCATTGATGTCACCACTCATTCCCCTTTTCTGCTAAGGGCGTCAGCTACTATATTCGCCTTCCCAGGATGATAGTGGATTGTGATATCATAATCTTTCACTAACTCTAGCCATCTTCTTTGTCTCATGTTGAGTTCTTTCTGCTCAAAGAAGTACTTCAGGCTTTTGTGGTCGGTGTAGATTTCACACTTAACACCGTAAAGATAATGTCTCCAGATCTTTAAGGCGTGTACCACTGCTGCCAGTTCCAGATCATGTGTCGGATAGTTTTGTTCGTGGATCTTCAGCTGTCGTGATGCATACGCCACCACTTTACCTTCCTGCATCAATACACACCCCAAACCTTGTTTGGATGCGTCACTGTAGATCACGAACTCCTTGGATACATCTGGAACTATTAAGACCGGTGCTTCGGTCAGCTTTTTCTTTAGTTCCTGGAAACTATGCTGGCACCGTTCACTCCACTGAAACTTCACATCTTTTCTCGTCAAGCGTGTCATTGGAGTAGCGATCTTCGAAAATCCTTCTATGAATCTTCGGTAATATCCAGCTAAGCCGATGAAACTCCGAACTTCCTTCACATTCGTTGGAGTTTCCCAATTACTGACAGTTGCCACTTTTTCAGGATCTACCTCAATTCCTTGTGCAGAAACAATGTGGCCCAGAAAACCAACTTTGTCCATCCAGAACTCGCACTTCTTGAATTTAGCATAAAGTCTTTCCTTTCTCAGTACTTCCAGTGCGATTCTAAGATGTCGTTCATGGTGTGCCCTGTCGCACGAGTAGATGAGAATATCATCAATGAACACTATGACAAAAAGGTCCAGATAGGGATGGAAGACGTGATTCATCAGATCCATGAAGACAGCTGGAGCATTAGTTACTCCGAATGGCATGACTACAAACTCGTAATGGCCATACCTCGTTCTGAATGCTGTTTTGGATACATCAGCGTCTTTGACTTTCATCTGGTGATACCCAGATCTCAAGTCAATCTTTGAGAACACACTGGCACCTCTTAATTGATCAAAGAGATCTTCGATCCGAGGCAGTGGATACTTGTTCTTTATTGTTCTCTTATTCAACTCTCGGTAATAAATGCACATCCGAAAGCTGTCATCCTTCTTCTTTACAAACAGTACCGGTGCTCCCCAAGGTGACACACTCGGTCTGATGAAACCTTTGTCCAACAGTTCCTGTAGCTGGACCTTCAACTCCTGCAATTCTTTCGGCGCCATCCGATAAGGAGCCTTTGACACTGGCGCTGATCCGGGGATGAGATCTATCTCGAAGGTTACTTGTCGATCCGGTGGAGGACCAGGTAAATCCTCTGGAAATACATCTGTGAATTCATTTATCACCGGCACCTTCTCGATAGAAATCGGTTCCTTCTCGAAGTTTACCATATTAACCAACCAAGCTTCGCATTCTCCTTTGTTCAGCATCTGGGTTGCTTTTATGACCGAGACAATCCTTGAGTCAATTTTAACTCGTGTCCCATAGAATGTAAACTTCGACTCTCCTGGTGCTTGAAATATTATCTCCCTCTCACGGCACTTGATTACCGCGTTATTGGCCTCTAGCCAGTCCATCCCCATAATTACATCGAAATCCTTCATCTCCAGCACGTGGAGATCTGCTAGAAGTATCTTATCCTCAAAAGCAATCTTAAGACGACGGTACAAGTGTTTTGTCTTTACTGTCTTTCCTGAGGGGATACTAACTTCTAGAGTTCGAGCGACTATCCTACCGTCAACATGTTTCAGCAGTTTACAGAAGTTGACAAATATGAAGGATTGTGTCGCTCCAATATCAAATAAGATGAATGCAGGTATATCAGATACTGATAACATACCTGCCATTGTCTCCGATCCCTCTGCGGCCTTTGGACGAGTCAGAGCGAAAGCTCTTGCCCTTCCTGCTACCGGCCTTGAGTTCGGCCCTGTAGCCGGTGTTCTCCTTGCTTTCCAACAATTCACCGCAATGTGTCCCGGCGCCCCACAGTTGTAACAGTTCCGCGTCTCTGGCTGACACGGCCCTGTGTGCACCTTTCTTCACCTCGGGCATGGATTTCCTGGTCGAGAAACGGGAAGAAGTGGAGCGTTGCTTGTCCTAGGAAACTTGTTAGGGGTGAAGCTCTGGCTCGGGCCAGTCCACTTTCTCTTGGCGGGAACAGGGAAAACTTTTCTGAGGGGCATTGCATGCAATCCCATCCGGGAAGCGATCTCTTGGGCCCTTTCGATAACACTAGCATATGTCATCGTCCCCTGCCCGGCGAGGATTGAACTGATCTCTGAGCGAAGACCCTTCTCGAACCTTGAAGCCTTCTTCTCGTCAGTGTCAACTAGATGGGGGGCATATCGACTCAAATGATCAAACCGACGTTCATAGTCTCCAACAGTCATACTCCCTTACTTGAGTTGAAGGAATTCAGTTTCCTTCTGATCCTTATACGATTGAGGAATGAAGTGGCGAGAAACCACCTCCTTGAATTCCTTCCATGTCATTCGTTCCCTCTGAGTCGGCAGAAGAGTCCGTTCGTACGAGTCCCACCAATGACTCGCCTCATCTGTTAGCTGGAAGATAGCGCAGCTAACCATCTGCTCCTTAGAGCAGGTGAGATGTCCGAACAACCTGTCCAATGACCGTAGCCACTCCTCTGCTACAATCGGTTCCCCTTGTCCGTCAAAGGTTGGCGGATTAAACCATCTGAATTGTTCATATATCAGATTCGGGTCAACCCTAGCTGGCTGAGGGTCGGCCCGATTGGTCTCGAAGTGCTGTGCTAATCCTCTTAGCACAGTTAACAGATCACCGACGTTGGTATTCTCTTCCCGTTCAGGTGGGTTAACCGGTGGTTGCGGTTGTTCCTTCCTTGGTCTACCTCGCGACATGTTTCTATTACGATAAGTATATATGTATAAGTCGTTGTGATTATATAATAATATGATAAATAGATCAGACAACACTTCGCGTGATAAAGCATAATCATAACATCGTAAGATGAGCAAAAGGATGTATGTACATATATACATAATACAAAAATAAGGGTAGTACTACACCATAACAAAAGGGTGTATGTACACTATCTATGAAGCATGAACTACCCTAACACACACGCGTAGGAGCATATACATATAGAGTACTGTATCCCGAGTAGCATAATATATACATATACATATCTTCTAAAACATCTAGTCTATGTCAGCAGGAGGCGACGGAGGCCCCGGTCCGTCCTGAGGATCCTCCTCCTCTGGGTCATTCTCCTCGGGATCCTCCTCCGGCTCCTCCTCTGGCTCTTGATCTGGATCGGAACTACTACTAGAAGGATCATACGGTGATCTCTCCGGAGTAGTCGGAAGGCCATGCCGGCCTCATAACTCCCATATCGCCCTGGCCAAGTTGCCAAAGTTGGCAATCGGCACCAAGTTGACCCCCGAGTACACCAACTCATCACGATACAGTAGACGTGCTCTCTCCTGCCATGCCGGGGGTAGGGTATGAATCAAGTGCTGGCACGCTCCCACTCCACTAATCCTGCCCCGCTCACCTCCGATTTCCCTCCAACAATGGAGAAGTCTAGCTACATGCTCTCCTACAGATCTATCATCTGTAACTCTACTCTCAAAGAAGCAACGTCGCAATCGCTCCTCCCTAGTCTCTATCACAGGCGCTCTCCCCCTCCCCCTACCAACGCGGTAAATCCTATTCATCTGTGAATTAAATTACACGAGTTCCTAATATCATATATCCATATCTGATACATTTCCCCCGAAACCTAACAGTTCAAAGCAAAAAGACACAGAGCAAACAATCATGCTACTTCCACAAGTCACATATCAGGGAGGGTCACCTATAGAGGGAGTCTAGTGCCTATCTTATACTTTTCTGAAAACCCGTTCACATTTTGAAAACACACTTTTGAAATCACATCTTTCCCGTTTTTTTTTTTAAAACAAGTTCGAGCCAGCTCTCAATATTAGAACGGCTCTGATACCACCTGTCACGCCCTGAAATCTTTTCATAAAATATCAGAGTTTTACCCGGGCGTGAAGATAGAAAAGCAAGGGACGCTTAACATATACAGAAAGAATTAAGTAAGGGACAACAGAAGATAGAGGTAAGAGACGATGAGAATCCATCTCATAACAAAAATCGGCTTCATCCGATAACATTCGGTCTCACACCGATAATGTACATCATATACAGTGGAAACTATTCATCAGGATCTCCCATCCTCACAAGTACTCAAAATATATACAGATCATACATTGTTTGAAAATTGTTTGGAAATGTTTAGTTACAACATTCTATCAAAGGAAACCATCAGTCAACACCAACTCCCTCCGTCTAGGATTCATCAATCTCCTCATCTCCTGTATTGTGAGTACAGATTAAAGGGTGAGTGCGTGGAATACACTCATGGAGATAACATCCGCCTCATAAGAATCAAGACAGAAAATAAATACCAAAAAGCTAACCTACAGCCACGTCGTCACAGCAATTAAAATGCAAAACAGATATTAGAAATGGCAAGGGACGAATAGGTGCGGGTTTCCCCCGTCTTATCCTATAACGGTATCTCACCGTTAGTGCATTTCAAGAGGCTCACGACACCTCCACAGAGTAGTAGAAAAATAGCAAGGGACGAACAGAATGCATGATCGGAGGACCTCTGTCCTTCCACAATTATATCATGGCACAACAAGTATAAACACAGCACTTAGTATTCCTCAATCATGCATATATAGGGAAAGCAGTAAACAGATAAGAGATTAGAATGTACCCCCACCTCGTATAGTGGTAACCACGTGAGTAGCCTGAACAGTAAGTCTGTAAACTCCGAAACCTCAAAGCTCAACTCAAAGCTCAGTACAACAATTAGCCTACACATTTACGGCGTTGCTTAGATCTTAAATAAATTATAATTAAAACTGTAAATGATTCTATCGGACAACGGTCGTTAAATACGCGACGGATCGATCGATCTAAAGATTGGAATTTTGGAGACAAGGCTGAAAGTCAAGTCTCAGTGGCTGAGATGATAGGAAATGAAATAAGGATCGCAACGCAAAAAGAAAGAGCTCAATCGGAGTTAAAACGAGCTCAAAGGGAGCATTTTAAGTTTAGGGGTAAAACGGTAATTTTGGTCAAGGGGTTGACTTTGACCGGGCCCACGGACCCCGATCAACGACGTCTCATCATCGACGACTCGATATGGATGAACGGCGGAAAGAAAACGAGATTAGGATCGAAAACACGGCGTCGGGTGCGCGTCGGCACCCGACGGGCGAGCACGGTGCGCGCCGGCACCCGGCACCCGACGATTGCCGAGTTTTCTCGGCAGCTAGGAACGACCCAACCCGGCTGGTCGAGTTTTCTCGGCCAGCCCCTGCCCAGAATTCCCGACGGTGGCCTGCTTGAGCAGGCCACTTCCCGGCGTAGCCCGGCGCGGCGGCGCCGCCTCCAGCCACCACCACCTACCTCGCCGGATACCCCGCACCGCCGGCTACCACCTTCGGCCGTCCATCGCCGGATTCCGGCATGAATAGTTCCCGGAAATTACGCCGCAAAACCCTTCGATATCCTGTTTTTCCCAGATTTTCAACTCCAACCAAAACTCCGGCCGGCGACTTCCCGTCGCCGGCGACCACCCCCAACACCTCCGCCGGCGACCCCTCGTCGCCGGCAACCTTTCCCGACCAACCAAACATCCTAACACAGCCTATACATATACATGTATATACACACACTCACACGTATAACATACACACACACACGGCTTTCCAGCCTTGGCCGGCGGCCGCCTGCCGCCGGCGACCACCGTCGTTCCCCCAGGCCTTGGGTCGCGACCCCCGTCGCCGGTCACCACCAACACCACCGCACAAAAACACACACACAGCTACACACACACACACATAGCATAGGGTGTGTTTACACACACACCCCTACTGCCACTCTTGGCCGGTGGCCACCAACCGCCGGCGACCTCCTCTTCCACCTCGCCGTCGACCTCCCGTCGCCGGCCGTTCATTCCACACACGGCAGCGCCACCCAGCGCCGCCCCAATCAGCGGCTCCTAACACACACAGTCACACACGTACATATACACACACATGCACGTACACATACATTCTCCAATTTTTCCGGCCAGGCGTCGCCACCAGCGGCGGCGCCACCTCCTCCACATCACCATCACACCACCACCAGCTTCTCCGGCCACCGCTCCGGCAAGAGGACGAGGAGAGAGAGAGAAACAGAGGAGAGAGAAAGGGTGACGAAGGTTAGGGTTTAGGGGCTGTTTTTCGCCGTTTTCCGGTGAATGAAAACTCGGATTTGAAATCTGAGACCTATCCTAGATTCGTCTCGTTGAGACGAACGTCGTGTACGAAAATCGTCCGATTCCGACAATGTTGAAAATTTTCCGGTGACCGGCCGGCGGCAGCGCGCCGGAAAACAGAAAGACAGAAAAGAAAAGACGAGAAAGGAGGACTTACGTGTTTTCGTCGGGTTCGGCTCGATCGAAGAAACGGTGATTTTTGAATCGAAATCACCTCTATTTATAGAAATCCCAAAGTTACTATTCAAGTGAAAAATCTAAGTTACTGTTCATAGTTGACTTTTCCGGGTTACTATTCATCATGTCTATCTCGTTACTATTCATTGTTAATATCTTTCGATTTTCTGTTCCGAAACTTCGAGTTTTGCCCCTTTCTTCGCCGTTCGGGCTACGGGTCTCCGATTGACCCCTAATTCGTTTCTATGTTCTCATTTTTCCATTACGCATCTAATGGTAAAATAAAATTCTACGTTCCACGTCTAGATAAATACTTCCATCCTAACCATGCATTAAACACATATCTGAAACGCACGAAATAAATTAAACAGATAAATCATACGCACATAATTATTAAATTATGAGTTTTTAATATTTAATTAATAAATTATGCTCGTTTTGGTCCGGGGTGCTACATTTATGTTGAGTTAGAAGATAATTTGAGTAAAATTAACTCTGTAGAAGATTATTCGAGTACAATTAACTCTTTACCTTGTCAACAAGTTTTCAATAATCATTACAATTAGAGTTACAGATTAATTTTATGTTGAGTTAGAAGATTAATCGAGTACCATTAACTCTTTTGAAGATGAATCGAGTAGAATTAACTCTGTACTTGGACAACAAGTTTTCAAAAATCGTTACACTTAGGGTTATGAATTAGTTTTATGTTGAGTTAGAAGATTAATCGAGTATAATTAACTCTACAGAAGATGATTCGAGTACAATTAATTCTTTACTTGGTCAACAAGTTTTCAATAATCGTTACACTTAGAGTTACAGATTAGTTTTATGTTGAGGTAGAAGGTTAATCGAATACCATTAACTCTTTAGAAGATGAATCGAGTACAATTAACTCTTTACTTGGTCAACAAGTTTTCAATAATCGTTACACTTAAAGTTACGGATTAGTGTTATGTTGAGTTAGAAGATTAATTGAGTGTCATTAACTCTTTAGAAGATGAATCGAGTACAATTAACTGTTTACTTGGTCAATAAGTTTTCAATAATCGTTACACTTAGGGTTACAGATTAGTTTTATGTTGAGTTAGAAGATTAATCGAGTACCATTAACTCTTTAGAAGATGAATCGAGTATAATTAACTCTTTTCTTGGTCAACAAGTTTTCTATAATAGTTACACTTAGATTTACGGATTAATTTTATGTTGAGTTAGAAAATTATTCGAGTACCATTAACACTTTAGAAGATGAATCGAGTACAATTAACTCTTTACTTGGTAATCAAGTTTTCAATTATCATTACACTTAGAGTTACGTATTAGTTTTATGTTGAGTTAGAAGATAATTTGAGTAAAATTAACTCTGTAGAAGATTATTCGAGTACAATTAACTCTTTACCTTATCAACAAGTTTTCAATAATCATTACAATTAGAGTTATAGATTAATTTTATGTTGAGTTAGAAGATTAATCGAGTACCATTAACTCTTTAGAAGATGAATCGAGTACAATTAACTCTTTACTTGGTCAACTAGTGTTCAATAATCGTTACACTTAGAGTTACAGATTAATTTTATTTTGAGTTAGAAGATTAATCGAGTATAATTAACTCTACTGAAGATGATTCGAGTACAATTAATTCTTTACTTTGTCACGCCCCGTTTTCTTTCACTTAAAAATATCAGAGTTTTTCATTTTGGGCGTGAAGAAAGAAAGGGGAAGAAGACGAACATGAAATAAAATAGAAAGAAAAATGGGAGGATAAGAAGCAGAACACTTGAAACATCGGATACAACCGATAAAATAGAGTTTTAAAACTTTCACAATGGAAAACATCAGGATCTCACATCCGTCACACGTATCGAAATATTTTACAAAACATGAATTTAATAAGACTTTGTTTGAAAATGTTGGTGAAACGTCAACTTAAAATATGCAGTCCAGACATAGCACCACCTCTCTCCAGCTAGGGTTCATCATGCTCGTCGGTTCCTGTAGTGTGAGTACAGAATAAGGGGGTGAGTGCGTTGAATACACTCGTGGGGATACTTTCCAAACCTTAATATTATTAAGTCGTTCGCATTTTAAACATATATAAAAGTTTAGCAAGTAATCATAGCATATAAAATGCATAGCACACATTGTAGAACACACGGCTCTAAGAGCACTCAACTATACTCGGTGTTTTTACGGGCCACCAGTCCGTTCCTAACATATGGTGCTTTTTACGGGCCACCAGTCCATTCCTAACATGACGTATGGTGCTTTTTACGGGCCACCAGTCCATCCCTAACATGACTTAGGACATCCGTCCATATTCATCGTATTCATAAATTATGCATGGATATAGTAATCACAGCATATAATCACAGCACGTAGAGTTCAACAGTTCATTTATCAATTATGGAAAACAGTAAACGTGTTGAGTTTAGAAGTTACCCCCACCTTGTTCGGTGGTTACCACGTGAGTAGCAAGGACCAAAGATCTGATAATTCAGAGCTCGAGTAGCGGATACCAAAAGTCAGATAACCCAACGCTCAAACCAACAAATAGCCTACATAAGTTATAATGTATTTTAGATCCTTAATAACGTATAAATAAAGCTATAAATGTTTCCGGCGGAAATATCATCGTTAAATACGCGATGGATCTAGAGCTCTAAAGATCGGGGTTGAAGAAACGAGAATGGATAATCAATCCATGTAGCTGAGATGATGGAGAATGAAATTTGAGTCACGATGGAAAAAGAATGAGCTCGATCGGAGTTAAAACGAGCTCAAACGGAGCATTTTAGGTTCAGGGGTATTTTGGTAATTTTGGTCAAAGGGTTGACATTGACCGGGCCCACGACCCTCGGTCAACGACGTCTTGTCGGCGATGACCCAAAAAAGACGAACGGTGAAGAAAACGGGGTTCGGATCGAAAACAGGGCGTTGCGTGCGCGTCGGCATGCACGTACCCGGCGTCGGGTGGGAAAACCCGACGGCTGGGTGCATTTCTCGGAAGCTGCCGAGTTTTCTCGGCAGCAGGCATACCCGGCTCGGCAGGTGGCCGAGTCTTCTCGGCAGGCGTGGTGTGGATCTCGGCGGCTGCCGAGTTTTCTCGGCAGCAGGGGCGTTCCTCTCGGCAGCTGCCGAGTTTCTCGGCAGCTCGGCGGCACGACTCGGCAGCTCTCGGCGCTTCACCCGGCGTGGCCGAGATTTCTCGGCAGGTCTCCTAATCGGCGCGCGCGCGTCGCGCCCAGCACTCCCGTCGCCGGCCTGCTCGCCGGCCACTCTTCCCGGTGCCACCCAGCGCGGTGGCGCCGCCCTCCACCGCCGCCACCTAGTTCGCCGGATACTTCGCATCGCCGGCTACCACCTCCGGCCACCCCTCGCCGGATTCCGGCGGTGAATAGTACCTAAAACTTCACCGGAAAATCCTTCGTTATCACATTCGCAATACCGAGGCTAGGGTTTAGGGTTTTGGAGACGGTTTTTTCGCCATTTCTCGGCGGACGAGAAATCGGAATTGAAATCCGAAACCTATCCTAGACTCATCTCGACGAGACGAACATCGTGTGCGAGAATCGGCCGAAACCGACAACTTCCAATTTTTCCGGCCACCGCCGGCGGCGCCGCCGCCGCGCCGGCGGTGGAGCTCCAGCGACTTTTCCGGCCACGGTGCTGGCGCCGGTAGTGGCGCGCCGGAGATCGAAAAACGGGAAGAAAAGAGAGAGGAGAGAGACTTACTCGTTTTCGTCGCTTTCGGCTTGTTGGGAGAAATGATGAAAAATGAATTGCATGAGCCCCTATTTATAGATTTTCAAAGTTACTATATGCTAAGTAAATTTTAATTACCATTCATTAAAATATTATTTTCCGTTTTACCGTCCATTCGGATTCTACCCCTTCCGTTTTACCCAACCTCAGTATCCGGCTCTTTTCTTCGCCATTTGAGCTACGGGTCTCCGATTGACCCCTAGTTTGTTTCTATCTTCTCATTTTTCTGTTGCGCATCTCATGGTATAAAAATATTCTACGTTCCAATCTAAGAAAATTATCGATCTAACTCGGGCCTTAAACATATATCTGAAACGCACGTCAACACATACGCAATTAATTATTAAATTATAGGTTTAGATATTTAATTAATCCATTATGCTTCATTTTTGGTCCGGGGTACTACATACTTGGTCAACACGTTTTCAATAATCGTTACACTTAGAGTTACAGATTAGTTTTATATTTAGTTAGAAGGTTAATCGAGTACCATTAACTCTTTAGAAGATGAATCGAGTACAATTAACTCTTTACTTGGTCAATAAGTTTTTAATAATCGTTACACTTAAAGTTACGGATTAGTGTTATGTTGAGTTAGAAGATTAATTGAGTGCCATTAACTCTTTAGAAGATGAATCGAGTATAATTAACTCTTTTCTTGGTCAACAAGTTTTCTATAATAGTTACACTTAGATTTACGGATTAATTTTATGTTGAGTTAGAAAATTATTCGAGTACCATTAACTCTTTAAAAGATGAATCGAGTACAATTAACTCTTTACTTGGAAATCAAGTTTTCAATAATCATTACACTTAGAGTTACAAATTAGTTTTATGTTGAGTTAGAAGATTATTTGAGTAAAATTAACTCTTTAGAAGATTATTCGAGTACATTTAACTCTTTACCTTGCCAACAAATTTTCAATAATCATTACAATTAGAGTTATAGATTAATTTTATGTTGAGTTAGAAGATTAATCGAGTACCATTAACTCTTTAGAAGATGAATCGAGTATAATTAACTCTTTACTTGGACAACAAGTTTTCAATTGTCACGCCCCAGTTTCTTCCATACAAATATATCAGAGTTTTAATTAAAAACAGAGGCGTGCAAAAGAAGGAGACAAGGGACAATCAGAAGAAGAAGAGGATAAAAGACATCAGAATCTTTTATAACATATCGGACTCAGCCGATTCCATAATATACAAAACATCGATCACAGCCGATTCTCAAAATGTCATCACAGCGGAATAAACATCATCAGGATCCATCGTCATCAGAGATTACAGAAATTATATATATACATTACAAAAGATTGTGATCATTGTTTCTCAAACTTCTTAAAAGACATTTTATGAAAATCCCAAAAGAATGGCACCATCTCTCTCTACTGCTCTACTGTTCGTCATCTCCTGTAGTGTAAGTACAGATTAAGGGGTCAGTGCATGGAATACACTGGTGGAGATAAACTCTGCATCTTATAACATTCGATAAAGAAATATATACAGTAATTCGAAAGTTCACGACAAGGAGGCACGTTGTCAAAGCACGTAGAATTCACAGCAGGCATTAGAAATGTTAGGGGACAAATAGGTGCGGGTGTTTTCCCGTCTTATCCTATAGAAACGTTCTCATTACCGTAGGTGTATTTTCAGGACCACCCAACCCTTTGGAGTAGTAGAAAAGAGTGAGGACAAATGCATGATCAAAGGTGGAACGCAACCCATGCACAATAATAATATGGCACAACACTTATAGTACACAACATTTAGCATTTCTCAAACAAGCATCAAAATAGGGAAAATAGTAAACAGATTAAGAATTAGAAGATACCCCCACCTCAATAAGAGGTTATCATGTGTTCTGACAGGATAAAGAGTCAAGCCTAATGCGTACGATCCAACAGATTGCCTACAAAAGTATCGTGACATCTTAGATCCTCAAGAGATTAAAAGACGGGTATAAAAATAAAGGAAACGTTCGATCGAGAAGATGGAACGGGTAAGGAAGACTCGAAGATTAAGGCTATCGAGACTTGTGAAAGAAAAACTTGGCAAAAGGGTTGACCCGACCGAGATCCCCGACTCCCGACAAAGCAACGAAAACAAACGACTCGAAACAACCCACGAAAACACTTGCCGATGCGCCCACGACGCACCCGGCAAAACTCGATAAAACCCTACACAACACTCCTCGCACGGTCGTGCAAAAACTGCACTTGACCGTGCCCCACAACACTCGACCGTGCGCCACCTTCCAGTGGCCGCGCACGGTCACTCACCCATGGCGCACGGTCGTGCCCCAGTGCACGGTCCTGCGCACAGCCGCCTACACAGCAGCGACCGGCAACCTCCAGTCGCCAGTAACACTCCAACAACACGCAACACACAACCCAACAAGAACAACACACAACACACAACAAAGATCTCCCAAAACCACACACACACACACAACTCCGGCCACTCCGACCGGCGGTTCCACCACCCTCAACCCGAGAACAAACACTCCGGGATGGCTATCTACCACTCCGGCAGAGAAAACGAGAGGAGAAAGCAAGAAACGAGGAGAGAGAAAAGGTGATGAACTCAAATAAGGTTTTTGGGACGGTTGACCGGTGATTTGCCGGCGATCCGACCGTCGGAATGGAGAAATAAGACCGTCACTAGACTCGCCTCGACGAGAGCTACGACCTATGTGAAAACCATTCGATTCCGAGATAGTTGACTTTTCCGGCCACCTGCGGCGGCGACCACCGGAAAAAGAAAGAGAAGAAGGAAAGAAACTTACGTGTTTTTCAATTATGAGCTCACATGACTTATCGATTTAAAACTAAGCTATATATATACTTCTCCAAATAAGGTTACTATTCACATAAATATCCCGTATTCTACCCTTCGCATACGTCTCGTATACGTCGTATTCTTCTTTCCACTGTTTTCCTCACTACTCGAGCTACAAAACTCCGATTAACCTCTAGTTCGTTTCTATGTTCTCGTTTTCCCATTGCGCATCTCATAATATAAAAATCTTCTAGGTTCCACGTCTAAAAATTATGTCTCTCAAATACTGCATCTAACACATATCTGTAACACACATTAATAAATTTAAACACCCAAAATTAACACACATAGAATTATTTCAATTACAGGTTTAATTATTTAATTATCCAATTATGCTTCATTTTGTCCTGGGCGCTACTGAGTACAATTAACTCTTTACCTTGTCAACAAGTTTTCAATAATCATTACAATTAGAGTTACAGATTAATTTTATGTTGACTTAGAAGATTAATCGAGTACCATTAACTCTTTAGTAGATGAATCGAGTATAATTAACTCTTTACTTGGACAACAAGTTTTCAATAATCATTATACTTAGGGTTACGAATTAGTTTTATGTTGAGTTAGAAGATTAATCGAGTATAATTAACTCTACAGAAGATGATTCGAGTACAATTAATTCTTTACTTGGTCAACAAGATTTCAATAATCGTTACACTTAGAGTTACAGATTAGTTTTATGTTGAGTTAGAAGATTAATCGAGTCTAATTAACTCTACAGAAGATGATTCAAGTACAATTAATTCTTTACTTGGTCAACAAGTTTTCAATAATCGTTACACTTAGAGTTACATATTAGTTTTATGTTGAGTTAGAAGATTAATCGAGTACAATTAACTCTTTACTTGGTCAACAAGTTTTCAATATATTGAGTTAGAAGATTAATCGAGTACCATTAACTCTTTAGAAGATGAATCTAGTATAATTAACTCTTTTCTTGGTCAACAATTTTCAATATTCGTTACACTTAGAGTTACAGATTAGTTTTATGTTGAGTTAGATGATTAATCGAGTACCATTAACTCTTTAGAAGATGAAACAAGTACAATTAACTCTTTACTTGGTGAACAAGTTTTCAATAATTGTTACACTTAGGGTAACAGATTAGATTTATGTTGAGTTAGAAGATTAATCGAGTACCATTAACTCTCTAGAAGATGAATCGAGAATAATTAACTCTTTTCTTGGTCAAAAAGTTTTCTATAATAGTTACACTTAGATTTACAGATTAGGTTTATGTTGAGTTAGAAAATTATTCGAGTACCATTAATTCTTTAGAAAATGAATCGAGTACAATTAACTCTTTACTTGGTAATCAAGTTTTCAATAATCATTACACTTAGAGTTACGTATTAGTTTTATGTTGAGTTAGAAGATTATTTGAGTAAAATTAACTCTTTAAAAGATTATTCGAGTACAATTAACTCTTTACTTGGTCAACAAATTTTCAATAATCATTTCAATTCGAGTTACAGATTAATTTTATGTTCAGTTAGAAGATTAATCGAGTATCATTAACTCTTTAGAAGATGAATCGAGTATAATTAACTCTTTACTTGGACAACAAATTTTCAATAATCGTTACACTTAGGATTATGAATTAGTTTTATGTTGAGTTAGAAGATTAATCGAGTATAATTAACTCTACAGAAGATGATTCGAGTACAATTAATTCTTTACTTGGTCAACAAGTTTTCAATAATCGTTACACTTAGAGTTACAGATTAGTTTTATGTTGAGTTAGAAGATTAATCGAATACCATTAACTCTTTAGAAGATGAATCGAGTACAATTAACTCTTTACTTGGTAATCAAGTTTTCAATAATCATTACACTTAGAGTTACGTATTAGTTTTATGTTGAGTTAGAAGATTATTTGAGTAAAATTAACTCTTTGGAAGATTATTCGAGTACAATTAACTCTTGACTTGGTCAACAAGTTTTCAATAATCATTACACTTGGAGTTACAGATTAATTTTATGACGAGTTAGAAGATAAATCGAGTACCATTAACTCCTTAAAAGATGAATCGAGTATAATTAACTCTTTACTTGGAAAACAAGTTTTCAATAATCGTTACACTTAGGGTTATGAATTAGTTTTATGTTGAGTTAGAAGATTGATCGACTATAATTAACTCTACAGAAGATGATTCGAGTACAATTAATTCTTTACTTGGTCAACAAGTTTTCAATAATTGTTACACTTAGAGTTACATATTAGTTTTATGTTGAGTTACAAGATTAATTGAGTACCATTAACTCTTTAGAAGATGAATCGAGTACTATTAACTGTTTACTTGGTCAATAAGTTTTCAATAATCGTTACACTTAGGGTTACAGATTAGTTTTATGTTGAGTTAGAAGATTAATCGAGTACCATTAACTCTTTAGAAGATGAATCGAGTATAATTAACTCTTTTCTTGGTCAACAAGTTTTCTATAATAGTTACACTTAGATTTACGGATTAATTATATGTTGAGTTAGAAAATTATTCGAGTACCATTAACTCTTTAGAAGATGAATCGAGTACAATTAACTCTTTACTTGGTAATCATGTTTTCAATAATCATTACACTTAGAGTTACGTATTAGTTTTTTGTTGAGTTAGAAGATTATCTGAGTAAAATTAACTATTTAGATGATTATTCGAGTACAATTAACTCTTTACTTGGTCAACAAGTTTTCTATAATCATTACACTTGGAGTTACAGATTAGTTTTATGTTGAGTTAGAAGGTTAATCGAGTACCATTAACTCTATAGAAGATGAGTCGAGTACAATTAACTCTTTACTTGGTCAAGGTGTTTTCAATAATAGTTACACTTAGAGTTACGGATTAGTGTTATGTTGAGTTATAAGATTAATCGAGTACCATTAACTCTTTAGAAGATGAATCGAGTAAAATTAACTCTTTACTTGGTAATCAAGTTTTCTATAATCATTACACTTAGAGTTACGTATTAGTTTTATATTGAGTTAGAAGATTAATCGAGTACCATTAACTCTTTAGAAGATGAATCTAGTATAATTAACTCTTTTCTTGGTCAACAAGTTTTCAATAATCGTTACACTCAGAGTTACGGATTAGTGTTATGTTGAGTTAGAACATCAATTGAGTACCATTAACTCTTTAGAAGATGAATCGAGTACTATTAACTGTTTACTTGGTCAATAAGTTTTTTCAATAATCGTTACACTTAGGGTTACAGATTAGTTTTATGTTGAGTTAGAAGATTAATCGAGTACCATTAACTCTTCAGAAGATGAATCGAGTATAATTAACTCTTTTCTTGGTCAACAAGTTTTCTATAATAGTTACACTTAGATTTACGGATTAGTTTTATGTTGAGTTAGAAAATTATTCGAGTACCATTAACTCTTTAGAAGATGAATCGAGTACAATTAACTCTTTACCTGGTAATCATGTTTTCAATAATCATTACACTTAGAGTTACGTATTAGTTTTATGTTGAGTTAGAAGATTATTTGAGTAAAATTAACTCTTTAGAAGATTATTCGAGTACAATTAACTCTTTACTTGGTCAACAAGTTTTCAATAATCATTACACTTGGAGTTATAGATTAGTTTTATGTTGAGTTAGAAGATTAATCGAGTACCATTAACTCTTTAGAAGGTGAATCGAGTACAATTAACTCTTTACTTGGTCAAGAAGTTTTCAATAATCGTTACACTTAGGGTTATAGATTAGTTTTATGTTGAGTTAGAAGATTAATTGAGTACCATTAACTCTTTAGAAGATAAATCGAGTATAATTAACTCTTTTCTTGGCAACAAGTTTTCTATAATAGTTATACTTAGATTTACAGATTATGTTTATGTTGAGTTAGAAAATTATTCGAGTACCATTAGCTCTTTAGAAGATGAATTGTGTACAATTAACTCTTTACTTGGTAATCAAGTTTTTAATAATCATTACACTTAGAGTTACGTATTAGTTTTATGTTGAGTTAAAAGATAATTTGAGTAAAATTAACTCTTTAGAAGATTATTCGAGTACAATTAACTCTTTACTTGGTCAACAAGTTTTCAATAATCATTACATTTGGAGTTACAGATTAGTTTTATGTTGAGTTAGAAGGTTAATCGAGTACCATTAACTCTATAGAAGATGAATCGAGTACAATTAACTCTTTACTTGGTCAATGTGTTTTCAATAATAGTTACACTTAGAGTTACGGATTAGTGTTATGTCACGACCACATTTCTAATATAGCTAGATATGTAATAGATTTTCATATAAAAAAGACCTGTAAGTGAGCGTGTGCATTTTTTTTTTCATAATAACGTAAATAACTTTTCTTGCACATGAAAACTCAGTAAAATTACAATACATTTCATAGCGTGTACCATAAAATCAAGCCACACCCACTTCTATATTTTACATGTTTATATATCTTAGAAGGTCAACAGAAGAAGTCCAAGTACTTTATCAAAATATTTTATTTAAAGCAAAATAAGCTCCTAGCGTGGCCCAACAGGTCGTCATCCATGTACACCATCTCCGAACCCATAGGAACTCAACAACACAGTCAGTAACTTCATGAGCTTATACATCAGCAGGCTCACCTACAATGCATGAACTATATGAGCTAATAAGCTCAGTAAGCAGAAATCATGTATGCTCTGTCATACAAATGGCTGTAGGGACTTTAAGAATATCGTGAATGCATGGCTTTGATATCTTTTACTATGTTGGGCCCTTGACCCATCTACAGTACATCGGAAAGGAGCTAGCTCAATAATCTCTGTACTTTGCTTTGCTTTAAAGTCATGTTTATGGCCCAATATCTTCGAACCATATCCACGGCTCGCATGCCATGGGCACACTTTTACTATGAAAGCCGTTAGCGGCCTCGATGTACTAGTAGTGGTCAACTTTGCTTTAACTTTGCTCTTTGTATGATATGATGTGCACACAGACTCAACATGTCTTCTGTGCATACACCTATCTATGCTCATGAATGATATGTACAAAATTCAATACCAACGCATCATCTTTAATCACACATAAAAAGTAATCACCAATATCAAGAAACGCAAATTCACTATTATCATATAATACAAGTAAACACATAAAATACTATGTTCATGCATTGTAGTTGCAAATGAATTTCTACTTACCTTTACTCGTTGACACTCTTTAAATCATTTACGTTGTCCCTTGAGATCTTAATGGCTAACGATCTCATTCGGTGGTAACCCTCATGAAGCTCGACTCTTTGAATCCTAAATTTGTTTCGTCACCTCAATCAAGTGGTCTCTTGGAAAAACTACTACATCTCAGAGAACTAATATGGTCCTTCGTCTGTGTTTCCTACAATATATATATAAACATGTCTTAGCGGCTTAAGGAGACTATTCATAACTTAAATTAGAACCTGAATTAAGATATTCCTAAACAAGGTCGATGATTAGGATCTATGGATAAAAGCTTTTGAGTATGAAAGAAGATAACTCGCACTATCTGGAAAACGAGCTTTGGTGCTAATGAAGACTCACAAAGGGAAAATAAATTGAATTTGCAAGAACAAAAAATTAAATCTTGCTAAATGAATCAACTTTGCAAAAGAAATAAATCTTGCAATAAAATTAATCAATTTTGCCAAATAAATCAACCTTGCAAAAATAAATGAATCTTGTGAAATTAGATTAACTAGGCGAAATAAACTAATCTTGCAAAGCAACTTATTCTTGCGAAATTAAATCAATTTTGTAAAATAGTTAAATCTTGCAAAGTTACATTTAATTTGCAAAATAGAAAAACTCAATTTGTAAAGTTAATACTCCATTTGCAAAAATTGCAACTCAGTTTGCAAAGTAAAATTTTAGTTTGCGAAATTACATTGCAAAGCTAAAGTAAATCAACTTGTAGAATCCAATTTGCAAAGTAAAATTCTGTTAGCGAAGTTTAGACTCAATTTACAAAAATTACTTTGCAAGGCTAAAATTGACTTGCAGGATGTAAAATAATCCTTGCCCAGCAAAAGGAATTGAATATAAATTGCACTTTGCAAAGCAATGTTAAACACATAAGAATAACCCCTGCAACATAAAAGAAAATCCCTTTTTCCATCACCCCAAAACTGTTGTGACTAGCCCTGTTCCGGGGCTGCTACCACCTACTCCGGTGACCCGCGTTACCGGCGACTCACCCCCGACTACTCACCAGACTACGACCTACTCAGAAGACCCAAAAACACCCCCATAGCTACACTACAACTCACCCAAACTCAGCACGAAAGGTGGCTGTCGACCAGCCTCAGAACAGACCTGGCGCGCGCACAGCCTCTTCCCAGCGTACCCCTGCCCCTGACTCGACCCATACCAGTCCCGACACGTACCAGATGCTCCCAGCGTGGTGCCCCACACCTACCGCCGCTCACTGTGGCGGCCAACAGTCTACACGCCGGTGCACTTTGCACCGATGATTCCCGACAACACCCGACGGCAACGTGCAGCAGGAACATAGCAGATGGACAGCAGCAGAGCAGGAATAGCAGGGAGGGAGAGGGAGAAAAAGAGACCGTGAGGGTGGGAGAGAATCGAGCGGGAGGGAGAACAAGAAGAAGGAAAACTATGTATGGGCGTACAATTGCTGTCTTGACTTTCTTTTCTTTTTATTACTTTTCCCTCCCCCTTTTCACACCCAAACCAGTTTAAGAGATAGGTGGCAATTAATTGAAAGAAAGAGCAGCAGGTGGCGTGGTGGTGTGGAATGAATAAGCATATTATACATGCTATTTCTTAATTAATTAGTTACTTGAGTTTAACTTATTCTTATACCTAACTGATTAATTAGATACACACTTATATATATATATATCATTATACTTTACTTAATCAATTACTTAGGCTTAGTTAATTGATTCTTAGCCTAAGTAGGATTGTCACTTAATTAGTTAATTCATAGCTTAATTAAGATTATCACTTAATTAAATAAATTCTTAGCTTAATTAATTAATTAGCAACAATTAATCTTAATTAATTAATTCTTAAGCTTGATTAGTTAATTCTAATACATAGTTAATTAATTAGCAACATATATATTTATATATATATAACATTACACATTAGTTAATTTATTTGGGGTGTTATATGTTATGTTGAGTTAGAAGATTAATCGAGTATAATTAACTCTACAGAAGATGATTCGAGTACAATTAATTCTTTACTTGGTCAACATGTTTTCAATAATCGTTACACTTAGAGTTACAGATTAGTTTTATGTTGAGTTAGAAGATTAATCGAGTCTAATTAACTCTACAGAAGATGATTCAAGTACAATTAATTCTTTACTTGGTCAACAAGTTTTCAATAATCGTTACACTTAGAGTTACAGATTAGTTTTATGTTGAGTTAGAAGATTAATCGAATACCATTAACTCTTTAGAAGATAAATCGAGTACAATTAACTCTTTACTTGGTCAAGGTGTTTTCAATAATCATTACACTTAGAGTTACGTATTAATTTTATGTTGAGTTAGAAGATTAATCGAGTATAATTAACTCTACAGAAGATGATTCGAGTACAATTAATTCTTTACTTGGTCAACAAGTTTTCAATAATCGTTATACTTAGAGTTACAGATTAGTTTTATGTTGAGTTAGAAGATTAATCGAATACCATTAACTCTGTAGAAGATGAATCGAGTACAATTAATCTTTACTTGGTCAACAAGTTTTCAACAATCGTTACACTTAGAGTTACGGATTAGTGTAATGTTGAGTTAGAAGATTAATCGAATACCATCAACTCTTTAGAAGATGAATCGAGTACTATTCACTCTTTACTTGGTCAACAAGTTTTCAATAATCATTACACTTGGAGTTGCAGATTAATTTTATGTTGAGTTAGAAGATTAATCGAGTACCATTAACTCTTTAGAAGATGAATCGAGTATAATTAACTCTTTACTTGGACAACAAGTTTTCAATAATCGTTACACTTAGGGTTATGAATTAGTTTTATATTCAGTTAGAAGATTAATCGATTATAATTAACTCTACAGAAGATGATTCAAGTACAATTAATTCTTTACTTGGTCAACAAGTTTTCAATAATTGTTACACTTAGAGTTACAAATTAGTTTTATGTTGAGTTAGAAGATTAATTGAATACCATTAACTCTTTAGAAGATGAATTGATTACTATTTACTCTTTACTTGGTCAACAAGTTTTCAATAATCACTTAGAGTTACAGATTAATTTTATGTTGAGTTAGAAGATTAATCGAATACCATTAACTCTTTAGAAGATGAATCGAGTATAATTAACTCTTTACTTGGACAACAAATTTTCAATAATCGTTACACTTAGGGTTACGAATTAGTTTTATATTGAGTTAGAAGATTAATCGAGTATAATTAACTCTACAGAAGATGATTTGAGTACAATTAATTCTTTATTTGGTCAATAAGTTTTCAATAATCGTTACACTTAGAGTTATAGATTAGTTTTATGTTTAGTTAGAAGATTAATCGAGTTCCATTACCTCTTTAGAAGATGAATCGAGTACAATTAACTCTTTACTTGGTAATCAAGTTACCAATAATCATTACACTTCAAGTTACGTATTAGTTTTATGTTGAGTTAGAAGATTAATCGAGTATAATTAACTCTACAGAAGATGATTCGAGTACAATTAATTCTTTACTTGGTCAACAAGTTTTCAATAATCGTTATACTTAGAGTTACATATTAGTTTATGTTGAGTTAGAAGATTAAACGAATACCATTAACTCTGTAGAAGATGAATCGAGTACAATTAATCTTTACTTGGTCAACAAGTTTTCAACAATCGTTACACTTAGAGTTACGGATTAGTGTAATGTTGAGTTAGAAGATTAATCGAATACCATTAACTCTTTAGAAGATGAATCGAGTACTATTCACTCTTTACTTGGTCAACAAGTTTTCAATAATCATTACACTTGGAGTTGCAGATTAATTTTATGTTGAGTTAGAAGATTAATCGAGTACCATTAACTCTTTAGAAGATGAATCGAGTATAATTAACTCTTTACTTGGACAACAAGTTTTCAATAATCGTTACACTTAGGGTTACGAATTAGTTTTATATTGAGTTAGAAGATTAATCGAGTATAATTAACTCTACAGAAGATGATTCAAGTACAATTAATTCTTTACTTGGTCAACAAGTTTTCAATAATCGTTACACTTTGAGTTACAAATTAGTTCTATGTTGAGTTAGAAGATTAATCGAATACCATTAACTCTTTAGAAGATGAATCGAGTACAATTAACTCTTTACTTGGTCAACAAGTTTTCAATAATCGTTACACTTAGGGTTACAGATTAGTTTTATGTTGAGTTAGAAGATTAATCGAGTATAATTATCTCTACAGAAGATGATTCGAGTACAATTAATTCTTTACTTGGTCAATAAGTTTTGAATAATCATTACACTTAGAGTGACAGATTAGTTTTTGTTGAGTTAGAAGGTTAATCGAGTATCATTAACTCTTTAGAAGATAATCGAGTACAATTAACTCTTTACTTGGTTAACCAGTTTTCAATAATCGTTACACTTAGGGGTACAGATTAATGTTATGTTGAGTTAGAAGATTAATCGAGTACCATTAACTCTTTAGAAGATGAATCGAGTATAATTATCTCTTTACTTGGACAAAAAGTTTTCAATAATCGTTACACTTAGGGTTACGAATTAGTTTTATGTTGAGTTAGAAGATTAATCGAGTATAATTAACTCTACAGAAGATGATTCGAGTGCATTTAATTCTTTACTTGGTCAACAAGTTTTAAATAATTGTTACACTTAGAGTTACAGATTAGTTTTATTTTGAGTTAGATGATTAATCGAATACCATTAACTCTTTTGAAGATAAATCGAGTACAATTAACTCTTTACTTGGTCAACAAGTTTTCAATAATCGTTACACTTAGAGTTACGGATTAGTGTTATGTTGAGTTAGAATATTAATCGAGTACCATTAACTCTTTAGAAGATGAATCAAGTACAATTAACTCTTTACCTGGTCAACAAGTTTTCAATAATCATTACACTTGGAGTTACAGATTAATGTTATGTTGAGTTAAAAGATTAATCGAGTACCATTAACTCTTTAGAAGATGAATCGAGTATAATTATCTCTTTACTTGGACAACAAGTTTTCAATAATCGTTACACTTAGGGTTACGAATTAGTTTTATGTTGAGTTAGAAGATTAATCGAGTATAATTAACTCTACAGAAGATGATTCGAGTACAATTAATTCTTTACTTGGTCAACAAGTTTTTAATAATCGTTATACTTAGAGTTACAGATTAGTTTTCTGTTGAGTTAGAAGGTTAATCGAGTACCATTAACTCTACAGAAGATGAATCGAGTACAATTAACTCTTTACTTAGTCAACAAGTTTTCAATAATCGTTACACTTAGTGTTACGGATCAGTGTTATGTTGAGTTAGAAGATTAATCGAATACCATTAACTCTTTAGAAGATGAATCGAGTACAATTAACTCTTTAATTGGTCAACCAGTTTTCAATAATCGTTACACTTGGAGTTACCGATTAATGTTATGTTGAGTTAGAAGATTAATCGAGTACCATTAACTCTTTAGAAGATGAATCGAGTATAATTAACTCTTTACTTGGACAACAAGTTTTCAATAATCGTTACACTTAGGGTTACGAATTAGTTTTATGTTGAGTTAGAAGATTAATCAAGTATAATTACCTCTATAGAAGATGATTCTAGTACAATTAATTCTTTACTTGGTCAACAAGTTTTCAATAATCGTTACACTTAGAGTTACAGATTAGTTTTCTGTTGAGTTAGAAGGTTAATCGAGTACCAT
Source organism: Scutellaria minor (assembly GCA_954870855.1). Classification (NCBI taxonomy): domain Eukaryota; kingdom Viridiplantae; phylum Streptophyta; class Magnoliopsida; order Lamiales; family Lamiaceae; genus Scutellaria; species Scutellaria minor. The sequence continues at coordinate 11,938,362 of OX940737.1, forward strand.
TAACTCTGTAGAAGATGAATCGAGTACAATTAACTCTTTACTTGGTCAACCAGTTTTCAATAATCGTTATACTTAGGGTTACAGATTAATTTTTTGTTGAGTTGGAAGATTGATCGAGTACCATTAACTTTTTAGAAGATGAATCGAGTACAATTAACTCTCTACTTGGTCAACAAGTTTTCAATAATCGTTACACTTAGGGTTACGGATCAGTGTTATGTTGAGTTAGAAGATTAATCGAATACCATTAACTCTTTAGAAGATGAATCGAGTACAATTAACTCTTTACTTGGTCAACAAGTTTTCAACAATGGTTACACTTAGTGTTACGGATTAGTGTTATGTTGAGTTAGAAGATTAATCGAATACCATTAACTCGTTAGAAGATGAATCGAGTACTATTCACTCTTTACTTGGTCAATAAGTTTTCAATAATCTTTACACTTGGAGTTACAAATTAATTTTATGTTGAGTTAGAAGATTAATCGAGTACCATTAACTCTTTAGAAGATGAACCGAGTATAATTAACTCTTTACTTGGACAACAAGTTTTCAATAATCGTTACACTTAGGGTTACGAATTACTTTTATGTTGAGTTAGAAGATTAATCGAGTATAATTAACTCTACAGAAGATGGTTTGAGTACAATTAATTCTTTACTTGGTCAATAAGTTATCAATAATCATTACACTTAGAGTTACAGATTAGTTTTATGTTGAGTTAGAAGATTAATCGAGTTCAATTAACTCTTTAGAAGATGAATCGAGTACAATTAACTCGCTACATGGTCAACAAGTTTTCAATAATCGTTACACTTAGAGTTACGTATTAGTTTTATGTTGAGTTAGAAGATTAATCGAGTATAATTATCTCTACAGAAGATGATTCGAGTACAATTAATTCTTTACTTGGTCAATAAGTTTTGAATAATCATTACACTTAGAGTGACAGATTAGTTTTTGTTGAGTTAGAAGGTTAATCGAGTATCATTAACTCTTTAGAAGATAATCGAGTACAATTAACTCTTTACTTGGTTAACCAGTTTTCAATAATCGTTACACTTAGGTGTACAGATTAATGTTATGTTGAGTTAGAAGATTAATCGAGTACCATTAACTCTTTAGAAGATGAATCGAGTATAATTATCTCTTTACTTGGACAAAAAGTTTTCAATAATCGTTACACTTAGGGTTACGAATTAGTTTTATGTTGAGTTAGAAGATTAATCGAGTATAATTAACTCTACAGAAGATGATTCGAGTGCATTTAATTCTTTACTTGGTCAACAAGTTTTAAATAATTGTTACACTTAGAGTTACAGATTAGTTTTATTTTGAGTTAGATGATTAATCGAATACCATTAACTCTTTTGAAGATAAATCGAGTACAATTAACTCTTTACTTGGTCAACAAGTTTTCAATAATCGTTACACTTAGAGTTACGGATTAGTGTTATGTTGAGTTAGAATATTAATCGAGTACCATTAACTCTTTAGAAGATGAATCAAGTACAATTAACTCTTTACCTGGTCAACAAGTTTTCAATAATCATTACACTTGGAGTTACAGATTAATGTTATGTTGAGTTAAAAGATTAATCGAGTACCATTAACTCTTTAGAAGATGAATCGAGTATAATTATCTCTTTACTTGGACAACAAGTTTTCAATAATCGTTACACTTAGGGTTACGAATTAGTTTTATGTTGAGTTAGAAGATTAATCGAGTATAATTAACTCTACAGAAGATGATTCGAGTACAATTAATTCTTTACTTGGTCAACAAGTTTTTAATAATCGTTATACTTAGAGTTACAGATTAGTTTTCTGTTGAGTTAGAAGGTTAATCGAGTACCATTAACTCTACAGAAGATGAATCGAGTACAATTAACTCTTTACTTAGTCAACAAGTTTTCAATAATCGTTACACTTAGTGTTACGGATCAGTGTTATGTTGAGTTAGAAGATTAATCGAATACCATTAACTCTTTAGAAGATGAATCGAGTACAATTAACTCTTTAATTGGTCAACCAGTTTTCAATAATCGTTACACTTGGAGTTACCGATTAATGTTATGTTGAGTTAGAAGATTAATCGAGTACCATTAACTCTTTAGAAGATGAATCGAGTATAATTAACTCTTTACTTGGACAACAAGTTTTCAATAATCGTTACACTTAGGGTTACGAATTAGTTTTATGTTGAGTTAGAAGATTAATCAAGTATAATTACCTCTATAGAAGATGATTCTAGTACAATTAATTCTTTACTTGGTCAACAAGTTTTCAATAATCGTTACACTTAGAGTTACAGATTAGTTTTCTGTTGAGTTAGAAGGTTAATCGAGTACCATTAACTCTGTAGAAGATGAATCGAGTACAATTAACTCTTTACTTGGTCAACCAGTTTTCAATAATCGTTATACTTAGGGTTACAGATTAATTTTTTGTTGAGTTGGAAGATTGATCGAGTACCATTAACTTTTTAGAAGATGAATTGAGTACAATTAACTCTCTACTTGGTCAACAAGTTTTCAATAATCGTTACACTTAGGGTTACGGATCAGTGTTATGTTGAGTTAGAAGATTAATCGAATACCATTAACTCTTTAGAAGATGAATCGAGTACAATTAACTCTTTACTTGGTCAACAAGTTTTCAACAATGGTTACACTTAGTGTTACGGATTAGTGTTATGTTGAGTTAGAAGATTAATCGAATACCATTAACTCGTTAGAAGATGAATCGAGTACTATTCACTCTTTACTTGGTCAATAAGTTTTCAATAATCTTTACACTTGGAGTTACAAATTAATTTTATGTTGAGTTAGAAGATTAATCGAGTACCATTAACTCTTTAGAAGATGAACCGAGTATAATTAACTCTTTACTTGGACAACAAGTTTTCAATAATCGTTACACTTAGGGTTACGAATTACTTTTATGTTGAGTTAGAAGATTAATCGAGTATAATTAACTCTACAGAAGATGGTTTGAGTACAATTAATTCTTTACTTGGTCAATAAGTTATCAATAATCATTACACTTAGAGTTACAGATTAGTTTTATGTTGAGTTAGAAGATTAATCGAGTTCAATTAACTCTTTAGAAGATGAATCGAGTACAATTAACTCGCTACATGGTCAACAAGTTTTCAATAATCGTTACACTTAGAGTTACGTATTAGTTTTATGTTTAGTTAGAAGATTAATCGAGTATAATTATCTCTACAGAAGATGATTCGAGTACAATTAATTCTTTACTTGGTCAATAAGTTTTGAATAATCATTACACTTAGAGTGACAGATTAGTTTTTGTTGAGTTAGAAGGTTAATCGAGTATCATTAACTCTTTAGAAGATAATCGAGTACAATTAACTCTTTACTTGGTTAACCAGTTTTCAATAATCGTTACACTTAGGTGTACATATTAATGTTATGTTGAGTTAGAAGATTAATCGAGTACCATTAACTCTTTAGAAGATGAATCGAGTATAATTAACTCTTTACTTGGATAACAAGTTTTCAATAATCGTTACACTTAGGGTTACGAATTAGTTTTATGTTGAGTTAGAAGATTAATCGAGTATAATTAACTCTACAGAAGATGATTCGAGTACATTTAATTCTTTACTTGGTCAACAAGTTTTAAATAATTGTTACACTTAGAGTTACATATTAGTTTTATTTTGAGTTAGATGATTAATCGAATACCATTAACTCTTTTGAAGATAAATCGAGTACAATTAACTCTTTACTTGGTCAACAAGTTTTCAATAATCGTTACACTTAGAGTTACGGATTAGTGTTATGTTGAGTTAGAAGATTAATCGAGTACCATTAACTCTTTAGAAGATGAATCAAGTACAATTAACTCTTTACCTGGTCAACAAGTTTTCAATAATATTACACTTGGAGTTACAGATTAATGTTATGTTGAGTTAGAAGATTAATCGAGTACCATTAACTCTTTAGAAGATGAATCGAGTATAATTATCTCTTTACTTGGACAACAAGTTTTCAATAATCGTTACACTTAGGGTTATGAATTAGTTTTATATTCAGTTAGAAGATTAATCGATTATAATTAACTCTACAGAAGATGATTCAAGTACAATTAATTCTTTACTTGGTCAACAAGTTTTCAATAATTGTTACACTTAGAGTTACAAATTAGTTTTATGTTGAGTTAGAAGATTAATTGAATACCATTAACTCTTTAGAAGATGAATTGATTACTATTTACTCTTTACTTGGTCAACAAGTTTTCAATAATCACTTAGAGTTACAGATTAATTTTATGTTGAGTTAGAAGATTAATCGAATACCATTAACTCTTTAGAAGATGAATCGAGTATAATTAACTCTTTACTTGGACAACAAATTTTCAATAATCGTTACACTTAGGGTTACGAATTAGTTTTATATTGAGTTAGAAGATTAATCGAGTATAATTAACTCTACAGAAGATGATTTGAGTACAATTAATTCTTTATTTGGTCAATAAGTTTTCAATAATCGTTACACTTAGAGTTACAGATTAGTTTTATGTTTAGTTAGAAGATTAATCGAGTTCCATTACCTCTTTAGAAGATGAATCGAGTACAATTAACTCTTTACTTGGTAATCAAGTTACCAATAATCATTACACTTCAAGTTACGTATTAGTTTTATGTTGAGTTAGAAGATTAATCGAGTATAATTAACTCTACAGAAGATGATTCGAGTACAATTAATTCTTTACTTGGTCAACAAGTTTTCAATAATCGTTATACTTAGAGTTACATATTAGTTTATGTTGAGTTAGAAGATTAATCGAATACCATTAATTCTGTAGAAGATGAATCGAGTACAATTAATCTTTACTTGGTCAACAAGTTTTCAACAATTGTTACACTTAGAGTTACAGATTAGTGTAATGTTGAGTTAGAAGATTAATCGAATACCATTAACTCTTTAGAAGATGAATCGAGTACTATTCACTCTTTACTTGGTCAACAAGTTTTCAATAATCATTACACTTGGAGTTGCAGATTAATTTTATGTTGAGTTAGAAGATTAATCGAGTACCATTAACTCTTTAGAAGATGAATCGAGTATAATTAACTCTTTACTTGGACAATAAGTTTTCAATAATCGTTACACTTAGGGTTACGAATTAGTTTTATATTGAGTTAGAAGATTAATCGAGTATAATTAACTCTACAGAAGATGATTCAAGTACAATTAATTCTTTACTTGGTCAACAAGTTTTCAATAATCGTTACACTTTGAGTTACAAATTAGTTCTATGTTGAGTTAGAAGATTAATCGAATACCATTAACTCTTTAGAAGATGAATCGAGTACAATTAACTCTTTACTTGGTCAACAAGTTTTCAATAATCGTTACACTTAGGGTTACAGATTAGTTTTATGTTGAGTTAGAAGATTAATCGAGTATAATTATCTCTACAGAAGATGATTCGAGTACAATTAATTCTTTACTTGGTCAATAAGTTTTGAATAATCATTACACTTAGAGTGACAGATTAGTTTTTGTTGAGTTAGAAGGTTAATCGAGTATCATTAACTCTTTAGAAGATAATCGAGTACAATTAACTCTTTACTTGGTTAACCAGTTTTCAATAATCGTTACACTTAGGGGTACAGATTAATGTTATGTTGAGTTAGAAGATTAATCGAGTACCATTAACTCTTTAGAAGATGAATCGAGTATAATTATCTCTTTACTTGGACAAAAAGTTTTCAATAATCGTTACACTTAGGGTTACGAATTAGTTTTATGTTGAGTTAGAAGATTAATCGAGTATAATTAATTCTACAGAAGATGATTCGAGTGCATTTAATTCTTTACTTGGTCAACAAGTTTTAAATAATTGTTACACTTAGAGTTACAGATTAGTTTTATTTTGAGTTAGATGATTAATCGAATACCATTAACTCTTTTGAAGATAAATCGAGTACAATTAACTCTTTACTTGGTCAACAAGTTTTCAATAATCGTTACACTTAGAGTTACGGATTAGTGTTATGTTGAGTTAGACTATTAATCGAGTACCATTAACTCTTTAGAAGATGAATCAAGTACAATTAACTCTTTACCTAGTCAACAAGTTTTCAATAATCATTACACTTGGAGTTACAGATTAATGTTATGTTGAGTTAAAAGATTAATCGAGTACCATTAACTCTTTAGAAGATGAATCGAGTATAATTATCTCTTTACTTGGACAACAAGTTTTCAATAATCGTTACACTTAGGGTTACAAATTAGTTTTATGTTGAGTTAGAAGATTAATCGAGTATAATTAACTCTACAGAAGATGATTCGAGTACAATTAATTCTTTACTTGGTCAACAAGTTTTTAATAATCGTTATACTTAGAGTTACAGATTAGTTTTCTGTTGAGTTAGAAGGTTAATCGAGTACCATTAACTCTACAGAAGATGAATCGAGTACAATTAACTCTTTACTTAGTCAACAAGTTTTCAATAATCGTTACACTTAGTGTTACGGATCAGTGTTATGTTGAGTTAGAAGATTAATCGAATACCATTAACTCTTTAGAAGATGAATCGAGTACAATTAACTCTTTAATTGGTCAACCAGTTTTCAATAATCGTTACACTTGGAGTTACCGATTAATGTTATGTTGAGTTAGAAGATTAATCGAGTACCATTAACTCTTTAGAAGATGAATCGAGTATAATTAACTCTTTACTTGGACAACAAGTTTTCAATAATCGTTACACTTAGGGTTACGAATTAGTTTTATGTTGAGTTAGAAGATTAATCAAGTATAATTACCTCTATAGAAGATGATTCTAGTACAATTAATTCTTTACTTGGTCAACAAGTTTTCAATAATCGTTACACTTAGAGTTACAGATTAGTTTTCTGTTGAGTTAGAAGGTTAATCGAGTACCATTAACTCTGTAGAAGATGAATCGAGTACAATTAACTCTTTACTTGGTCAACCAGTTTTCAATAATCGTTATACTTAGGGTTACAGATTAATTTTTTGTTGAGTTGGAAGATTGATCGAGTACCATTAACTTTTTAGAAGATGAATCGAGTACAATTAACTCTCTACTTGGTCAACAAGTTTTCAATAATCGTTACACTTAGGGTTACGGATCAGTGTTATGTTGAGTTAGAAGATTAATCGAATACCATTAACTCTTTAGAAGATGAATCGAGTACAATTAACTCTTTACTTGGTCAACAAGTTTTCAACAATGGTTACACTTAGTGTTACGGATTAGTGTTATGTTGAGTTAGAAGATTAATCGAATACCATTAACTCGTTAGAAGATGAATCGAGTACTATTCACTCTTTACTTGGTCAATAAGTTTTCAATAATCTTTACACTTGGAGTTACAAATTAATTTTATGTTGAGTTAGAAGATTAATCGAGTACCATTAACTCTTTAGAAGATGAACCGAGTATAATTAACTCTTTACTTGGACAACAAGTTTTCAATAATCGTTACACTTAGGTTTACGAATTACTTTTATGTTGAGTTAGAAGATTAATCGAGTATAATTAACTCTACAGAAGATGGTTTGAGTACAATTAATTCTTTACTTGGTCAATAAGTTATCAATAATCATTACACTTAGAGTTACAGATTAGTTTTATGTTGAGTTAGAAGATTAATCGAGTTCAATTAACTCTTTAGAAGATGAATCGAGTACAATTAACTCGCTACATGGTCAACAAGTTTTCAATAATCGTTACACTTAGAGTTACGTATTAGTTTTATGTTGAGTTAGAAGATTAATCGAGTATAATTATCTCTACAGAAGATGATTCGAGTACAATTAATTCTTTACTTGGTCAATAAGTTTTGAATAATCATTACACTTAGAGTGACAGATTAGTTTTTGTTGAGTTAGAAGGTTAATCGAGTATCATTAACTCTTTAGAAGATAATCGAGTACAATTAACTCTTTACTTGGTTAACCAGTTTTCAATAATCGTTACACTTAGGTGTACAGATTAATGTTATGTTGAGTTAGAAGATTAATCGAGTACCATTAACTCTTTAGAAGATGAATCGAGTATAATTATCTCTTTACTTGGATAACAAGTTTTCAATAATCGTTACACTTAGGGTTACGAATTAGTTTTATGTTGAGTTAGAAGATTAATCGAGTATAATTAACTCTACAGAAGATGATTCGAGTACATTTAATTCTTTACTTGGTCAACAAGTTTTAAATAATTGTTACACTTAGAGTTACATATTAGTTTTATTTTGAGTTAGATGATTAATCGAATACCATTAACTCTTTTGAAGATAAATCGAGTACAATTAACTCTTTACTTGGTCAACAAGTTTTCAATAATCGTTACACTTAGAGTTACGGATTAGTGTTATGTTGAGTTAGAAGATTAATCGAGTACCATTAACTCTTTAGAAGATGAATCAAGTACAATTAACTCTTTACCTGGTCAACAAGTTTTCAATAATATTACACTTGGAGTTACAGATTAATGTTATGTTGAGTTAGAAGATTAATCGAGTACCATTAACTCTTTAGAAGATGAATCGAGTATAATTATCTCTTTACTTGGACAACAAGTTTTCAATAATCGTTACACTTAGGGTTACGAATTAGTTTTATGTTGAGTTAGAAGATTAATCAAGTATAATTAACTCTACAGAAGATGATTCGAGTACAATTAATTCTTTACTTGGTCAACAAGTTGTGAGTGATAGAGATACAAAGTTTTTGAGTCACTTTTGGCGTGTTTTGTGGAGTAAATTGGGCACTAAACTTCTATTTTCTACTACTTGTCATCCACAAACGGATGGACAAACTGAAGTTGTTAATAGAACTTTGTCTCAATTACTAAGAGTTTTGATTCAAAGGAATTTGAAAAATTGGGAGGATTGTTTGACATTTGCTGAATTTGCTTATAATAGAAGTGTTCATTCTGCTACTAATCATTCTCCTTTTGAGATTGTTTATGGTTTCAATCCATTGAGTCCACTTGATCTTGTACCACTACCTATTGAAGAGCGTATGAGTCTTGATGGAAAAGCCAAAGCTGAGCTGATCAAGAAGCTGCATGAAAAAGTGAGACTCAACATTGAGAAGAGAACCGAACAATATGTCAAGCAAGCAAACAAAGGCCGAAAGAAAGTCATCTTTGAACCCGGTGATTGGGTATGGTTACACTTGAGAAAAGAAAGGTTTCCAAGTAAGAGAAAGTCAAAGTTGCAGCCAAGAGGAGATGGACCATTTCAAGTGGTTGCTAGAATCAATGACAATGCATACAAACTTGACCTTCCGGGTGAATATAATGTAAGTGCAACTTTCAATGTTTCTGATCTTTCTCCTTATCTTGGTGATACAGATTCGAGGACGAATCCTTTTGAAGAAGAGGGGAATGATGGAGAACCAGCCTTACAAAATCATGCACACGAGAGGGACCCTTTGATCGTGCAAGAAGGTCCAATTACAAGAGCTAGAGCTAAGAAACTAAAAGAGGCTTTGATGATCCTTGTTGCAGACATTAAAGAAAATATTCACGAAGAGTCCAAGGAAGGCCCAATGGTGAATAATATTAGACTGGAGATCATTTAGCACATGCTTCAACCAAAGGCATTAATATATGGATAAAGTAGTAGTCAAGTCTACTTTATCATAAAGTAGAAGTCAAGTCTACTTTTTGATTACTTAAGTGTTGAGCATTAAAAGTCCTCTTTACTTAGGTGTTAAGCATGGAAGTCATTAGATATCTTTTTTTCCTATATATAGGTGTATGGGTCACTTGTAAAAAGGGGACCTTTGTTGAAAATGAAATTGAAGCTCTTAGCTTATGTTTATTGAATTCTCTCTTTGTGAGGTTTTCGATTATTCAAGAACTTATCAAGGTCATCGAGCAAGATCTTGTGGCGTTCAACATACCGAGGTTCTTGGCTGATTATATAGCCAACGGGTCGAGGTTCTTTCGCTCTAAGTAAGATCAAACCAGATTCGATTTGGGAAGATCCGCTGCTTATCTTCATACGTTGGGTTCTTAGATCTTCATATCTAATGGGTCCTTCGTCCTATCCACATCAGTTTTGGTATCAAAGCCATCTGGTAATGATCTGATTTGCTTTATCTTTCGTTCTTGTGGTATTGATTTGGTCAACAAGTTTTCAATAATCGTTACACATAGGGTTACAGATTAGTTTTGTGTTGAGTAAGAAGATTAATCGAGTACCATTAACTCTTTGGAGATGAATCGAATATAATTAACTCTTTACTTGGTCAACAAATTTTCAGTAATAGTTACACTTAGAGTTACGAAATAGTTTTATGTTGTGTTAGAAAATTATTCAAGTACCATTAACACTTTAGAAGAATAATCGAGTATAATTAACTCTTTACTTGGTCATCAAGTTTTCAATAATCGTTACACTAAGAGTTACGGATTAGTTTTATGTTGAGTTAGAAGATTATTTGAGTAAAATTAACTCTTTAGAAGATTATTCGAGTACAATTTAACTCTTTACTTCGTCAACAAGTTTTCAATAATCGTTACACTTAGAGTTACAGATTAGTTTTATGTTTTAGTTAGAAGATTAATCAAGTACAATTAACTTTTTAGAAGATTATTCGAGTACAATTAAGTCTTAAGAAGTTGAAAACGATGCTTCTAACAAAGCTTTAGTAAGCTTTGACCGAACTGTTTGACTTTTACTAAACGTTTGCACTAAGAAGTTCAGCACAAAACTTATATTATAAATCAAATCTAATAGCCGTATAATTATTGTATTCATAACTAAAGTTATTCAATGTAGTTATAACTTGGTCAATTAATGTTATGGAACACATCATTAAGAGTTCTAACAAGCTTTACTTGGTCAACAAGTTTTCTCCATCAAGTTTTCAATAATCGTTACACTAAGAGTTACGGATTAGTTTTATGTTGAGTTAGAAGATTAATCCAGTACAACTAACTCTTTAGAAGATGATTCGTGTACAATTAACTCTTTTCTTGGTCAACAAGTTTTCAATAATCATTACACTCAGAGTTACGGATTAGTTTTATGTTGAGTTAGAAGATTAATCGAGTACTATTAACTCTTTAGAAGATTATTCGAGTACAATTAACTCTTAAGAAATTGAAAATGATGCTTCTAACAAAGCTTTAGTAAGCTTTGACCAAACTGTTTCACTTTTGACTTAATGTTTGTACTTAGTAGTTTAACACAAAACTTATATTATAAATCAAATCTAATAGCCGTATAATAATCGTATTCATAACTAAAGTTATTCAATCTAGTTATAACTTGGTCAATTAATGTTATGGAACACATCATTAAGAGTTCTAACAAGCTTTACTTGGTCAACATGTTTTCTACATCAAGTTTTCAATAATCGTTACTGTTGGGTCCCAAGTGGTGTCCGAGGTTAAGAGGGGGGTGAATGAACCTTGGTCGATTTTGAAAATCTTTTAATCAAACTGTTCTGCAAGCCACTAGAGCTTGCAGTGCTAGTCAGTTACTGCTTGCAGCACTTGGATGCAGTGTTGCTCGCTGTAACTTTGAGTTTTAAGCGCAGCGGATAGTAAACACTTTTATGACACAAGGCTAGCTGGTTTTCTCAAATATGCTCCTTTTAAGATGTTTTACGCATATGAAAGATAACGATATGAAAGATAAAATGCAGATAGGAAAACAATAAAACACTTATGGCTTATAGTGGTTCGAAGGTGGTGTAAGCCTTCTACATCCACTCTACTGCTACCTCGAGCAGGAACTTTGTTAAGCAAGATTGGTTTACAGGACCCTTCCTAACAATCTATCAACTTACAAAGCAAACGCCAACTAGAGTCCAGAGATCACACAGCACTGCAAACTCTAAAGGCCCACCAACTAGAGTCCAGAGATCACACAGCACTGCAAACTCTAAAGGCTAACCCACACAGGGTTCCACACTCCCACACAGGGAAGCTGCCTAGCACCTAGACAACTATACGAACAACAAGGATCCCTCCTATCAACTGTTCGACACCTAAAACAACATACGCACACAGCTTTAAGGTTTAGAAAGAAAAACAAAGTCTTCAACTGGTGCGACGAAGCAGTCTTGATCACTAAAGGCTCATCTATAGTTTGTTGACTGCTCCTAGAAGGTTGAGTGGCTGAACAAGTGAAAGCTAAAACCTTTGGATGATATATGATTTTCCTCTGAGCTTTGTCCAGCACTGTCTTCAGTCAGCCACACCTTCTATTTATAGATCTTGAGAGTTTCTATCCGTTGAGAAGTATCCGTTGAAAAGAGATACTTCTTCTTTGAAATCAAGCTCTGATCTCCAAGATCTTCTTTGTGGTCGCATTAAATGCATCTGAGCTACCTGACTAACGACATGGTTTGCATTTAATGCGACTTGACTCTTCTGGAGCTTTTAATGCGGTGATTGCGGCTCGCAGCTTTCTGCAGTGCATCAGTCCACATGGCGTCTTTGCATTGGCTCCGTGTCTGCAACTTCAGTCTTCTCTCGAATGGCTCTTTTCCTCGTACTGCATTTATCCATCCTCGGATTGCAGGATACTCATTCTCTTTGTCATCAGCGCTGTTTGAGTGTTTGAGTTGTAAGCTTCGCGCTGTATCCTGGGTCTGCTTGCAGTATTCCTGTAACTTTTTCTTGCAGCGATGCTGCATGCAGTTCCTTCATGCTTTGCTGCTAAGCTGTAACTGCCTTCTTGCAGTGTTGCTGTATCTACTTTCTTACAGCAGCGTCATTCTGAAATATTCAATGCAGCATTGTATGCATGTGTTCCTCCATTTTCCAGCTTCCATAACAAGACTCAAACTTAGTCTATGTTTTTCACTTAAACATTGTGAAAATGGGGTACTCAAACTTCCTATTACATTCTTGGTTTATCTCATCAAAATCTAAACACTGAAGAATCAACAGTTACACTAAGAGTTACAGATTAGTTTTATGTTGAGTTAGAAGATTAATCTAGTATAATAAACTCTTTAGAAGATGATTCGAGTACAATTAAGTCTTTTCTAGGTCAACAAGTTTTCAATAATCGTTACACTTAGAGTTACGAATTAGTTTTATGTTGAGTTAGAAGATTAATCGAGTACCAATAACTCTTTAGAATATTATTCGAGTATAATTAACTCTTTTCTTGGTCAACAAGTTTTCAATAATCGTTACACTTAGAGTTACGGATTAGTTTTATATTGAGTTAGAAGATTAATCGAGTACCATTAACTCTTTAGAAGATGAATCGAGAACAATTTACTCTTTACTTGGTCAACAAGTTTTCAATAATCGTTACACTTAGAGTTACGAAATAGATTTATGTTGAGTTAGAAGATTAATTGAGTACCATTAACTCTTTAGAAGATGATTCGAGTACAATTAACTTTTTACTTGGTCAACAAGTTTTCAATAATCATTACACTTAGGGTTACAGATTAGTTTTATTTTGAGTTAGAAGATTAATCGAGTACAATTAACTTTTTAAAAGATTATTCGAGTACAATTAACTCTTAAGAAGTTGAAAATGATGTTTCTAACAATACTTTAGTAAGCTTTGACCGAACTGTTTGACTTTTAACTTAACGTTTGCACTAAGAAGTTTAGCTCAAAACTTATATTATAAATCAAATCTAATAGCCGTATAATATTCGTATTCATAACTAAAGTTATTCAATCTAGTTATAAGTTAGTCAATTAATGTTATGGAACACCTCATTAAGAGTTCTAACAAGCTTTACTTGGTCAACAAGTTTTCTACATCAAGTTTTCAATAATCGTTACACTAAGAGTTACTGATTAGTTATACGTTGAGTTAGAAGATTAATCTAGTACAATTAACTCTTTAGAAGATGATTCGAGTATAATTAACTCTTTTCTTGGTGAACAAATTTTCAATAATCATTACACTTAGAGTTACGGATTAGTTTTATTTTGAGTTAGAAGATTAATCGAGTACTATTAACTCATTAGAAGATTATATGAGTACAATTAACTCTTAATAAGTTGAAAACGATGCTTCTAACAAAGCTTTAGTAAGCTTTGACCGAACTGTTTCACTTTTGACTTAATGTTTGCACTTAGAAGTTTAGCACAAAACTTATATTATAAATCAAATCTAATAGCCGTATAATAATCGTATTCATAACTAAAGTTATTCAATCTAGTTATAACTTGGTCAATTAATGTTATGGAACACATCATTAAGAGTTCTAACAAGCTTTACTAGGTCAACAAGTTTTCTATATCATGTTTTCAATAATCGTTACACTAAGAGTTACGGATTAGTTTTATGTTGAGGTAGAAGATGATTCATGTACAATTAACTCTTTTCTTGGTCAACAATTTTTCAATAATTGTTACATTTAGAGTTACGGATTAGTTTTATGTTGAGTTAGAAGATTAATCGAGTACCATTAACTCTTTAGAAGATGAATCGAGAACAATTTACTCTTTACTTGGTCAATAAGTTTTTAATAATCGTTACACTTAGAGTTACGAAATAGATTTATGTTGAGTTAGAAGATTAATCGAGTACCATTAACTCTTTAGAAGATGAATCGAGTACAATTAACTCTTTACTTGGTCAACAAGTTTTCAATAATCATTACACTTAGGGTTACTGATTAGTTTTATTTTGAGTTAGAAGATTAATCGAGTACAATTAACTTTTTAAAAGATTATTCGAGTACAATTAACTCTTAAGAATTTGAAAACGATGCTTCTAACAATACTTTAGTAAGCTTTGACCGAACTGTTTAACTTTTGACTTAACGTTTGCACTAAGAAGTTTAGCTCAAAACTTATATTATAAATCAAATCTAATAACCGTATAATATTCGTATTCATAACTAAAGTTATTCAATCTAGTTATAAGTTGGTCAATTAATGTTATGGAACACCTCATTAAGAGTTCTAACAAGCTTTACTTGGTCAACAAGTTTTCTACATCAAGTTTTCAATAATCGTTACACTAAGTGATACAGATTAGTTATACGTTGAGTTGGAAGATTAATCTAGTACAATTAACTCTTTAGAAGATGATTCGAGTACAATTAACTCTTTTCTTGGTCAACAAGTTTTCAATAATCATTACACTTAGAGTTACGGATTAGTTTTATGTTGAGTTAGAAGATTAATCGAGTACTATTGACTCATTAGAAGATAATTCGAGTACAATTAACTCTTAAGAAGTTGAAAACGATGCTTCTAACAAAGCTTTAGTAAGCTTTGACCGAACTGTTTCACTTTTGACTTAACGTTTGCACTTTGAAGTTTAGCACAAAACTTACATTATAAATCAAATCTAATAGCCGTATAATAATCGTATTCATAACTAAAGTTATTCAATCTAGTTATAACTTGGTCAATTAATGTTATGGAACACATCATTAAGAGTTCTAACAAGCTTTACTTGGTCAACAAGTTTTCTATATCATGTTTTCAATAATCTTTACACTTAGAGTTACGAATTAGTTTTATGTTGAGTTAGAAGATTAATCGAGTACCAATAACTTTTTAGAAGATTATTCAAGTATAATTAACTCTTTTCTTGGTCAACAAGTTTTCAATAATCGTTACACTTAAAGTTACGGATTAGTTTTATGTTGAGTTAGAAGATTAATCGAGTACCATTTACTCTTTAGAAGATGAATCGAGAACAATTTACTCTTTACTTGGTCAACAAGTTTTCAATAATCATTACACTTAGGGTTACAGATTAGTTTTATTTTGAGTTAGAAGATTAATCGAGTACAATTAACTTTTTAAAAGATTATTCGAGTACAATTAACTCTTAAAAAGTTGAAAACGATGCTTCTAACAATACTTTAGTAAGCTTTAACCGAACTGTTTGACTTTTGACTTAACGTTTGCACTAAGAAGTTTAGCTCAAAACTTATATTATAAATCAAATCTAATAGCCGTATAATATTTGTATTCATAACTAAAGTTATTCAATCTAGTTATAAGTATGTCAATTAATGTTATAGAACACCTCATTAAGAGTTCTAACAAGCTTTACTTGGTCAACAAGTTTTCTACATCAAGTTTTCAATAATCGTTACACTAAGAGTTACGGATTAGTTATACGTTGAGTTAGAATATTAATCTAGTACAATTAACTCTTTAGAAGATGATTCGAATATAATTAACTCTTTTCTTGGTGAACAAGTTTTCAATAATCATTACACTTAGAGTTACGGATTAGTTTTATGTTGAGTTAGAAGATTAATCGAGTACTATTAACTCATTAGAAGATTATATGAGTACAATTAACTCTTAAGAAGTTGAAAACGATGCTTCTAACAAAGCTTTAGTAAGCTTTGACCGAACTGTTTCACTTTTGACTTAACGTTTGCACTTAGAAGTTTAGCACAAAACTTATATTATAAATCAAATCTAATAGCCGTATAATAATCGTATTCATAACTAAAGTTATTCAATGTAGTTATAACTTGGTCAATTAATGTTATGGAACACATCATTAAGAGTTCTAACAAGCTTTACTTGGTCAACAAGTTTTCTATATCATGTTTTCAATAATCGTTACACTAAGAGTTACGGATTAGTTTTATGTTGAGGTAGAAGATTAATCTAGTACAATTAACTCATTAGAAGATGATTCAAGTACAATTAACTCTTTTCTTGGTCATCAAGTTTTCAATAATCGTTACACAAAGAGTTATAGATTAGTTTTGTGTTGAATTAGAAGATTAATCTAGTAGCATTAACTCTTTAGAAGATGAATCGAGAACAATTAACTCTTTACTTGGACAACAAGTTTTCAATAATCGTTACACTTAGGGTTACTAATTAGTTTTATCTTGAGTTAGAAGATTAATCAAGTACCATTAATTCTTTAGAAGATGAATCGAGTACAAATAACTCTTTACTTGGTCAACAAAATTTCAATAATCATTACACTTAGGGTTACAAATTAGTTTTATTTTGAGTTAGAAGATTAATCGAGTACAATTAACTTTTTAAAAGATTATTCGAGTACAATTAACTCTTAAGAAGTTGAAAACGATGCTTCTAACAATGCTTTAGTAAGCTTTGACCGAACTATTTCACTTTTGAATTAACGTTTGCACTAAGAAGTTTAGCTTAAAACTAATATTATAAATCAAATCTAATAGCCGTATAATATTCGTATTCATAACTAAAGTTATTCAATCTAGTTATAAGTTGATCAATTAATGTTAATGAATACCTCATTAAGAGTTCTAACAAGCTTTACTTGGTCAACAAGTTTTCTACATCAAGTTTTCAATAATCGTTACACTAAGAGTTACGGATTAGTTTTACGTTGAGTTAGAAGATTAATCTAGTACAATTAACTCATTGGAAGATGATTCGAGTACAATTAACTCTTTTCTTGGTCGTCAAGTTTTCAATAATCGTTACACTAAGAGTTACAAATTAGTTTTGTGTTGAGTTAGAATATTAATCTAGTACCATTAACTCTTTAGAAGATGATTCGAGTACAATTTACTCTTTTCTTGGTCAACAAGTTTTCAATAATCATTACACTTAGAGTTACGGATTAGTTTTATGTTGAGTTAGAAGATTAATCTAGTACAATTAACTGTGTAGAAGATGATTCGAGTACAATTAACCCTTTTCTTGGTCAACAAGTTATCAATAATCGTTACACTTAGAGTTACGGATTAGTTTTATGTTGAGTTAGAAGATTAATCGAGTACCATTAACTCTTTAGAAGATGAATCGATAGCAATTAACACTTTACTTGGTCAACAAGTTTTCAATAATCGTTACAGTTAGAGTTACGAAATAGATTTCTGACGAGTTAGAAGATTAATCGAGTACCATTACCTCTTTAGAAGATGAATCGAGTACAATTAACTCTTTACTTGGTCAACAAGTTTTCAATAATCGTTACACTTAGGGTTACAGATTAGTTTTATTTTGAGTTAGAAGATTAATCGAGTATAATTAACTTTTTAAAAGATTATTCGAGTACAATTAACTCTTAAGAAGTTGAAAATGATTCTTCTCACAAAGCTTTAGTAAGCTTTGACCTAACTGTTTGACTTTGGCTAAACGTTTGCACTTAGAAGTTTAGCACAAAACTTATATTATAAATCAAATCTAATAGCCGTATAATAATCGTATTCATAACTAAAGTTATTCAATCTAGTTATAACTTGGTCAATTAATGTTATGGAACACATCATTACGAGTTCTAACAAACTTTACTTGGTCAAAGAGTTTTCAAAATGAAGTTTTCAATAATCGTTACACTTAGAGTTACGGATTAGTTTTACGTTGAGTAACAAGATTAATCGAGTACCCTTAACTCTTTAGAAGATTAATCGAGTACAATTAACTTTTTACTTGGTCATCAAATTTTCAATAATTATTATCTCTAGCAATGTATGGCACATATTTGCAGCTAGCTTCAAACTTGCGAACATATTCACACACAGACATACCTCCTTGTCTCAACTCCAAAAACTCTTTTACCTTAAGTGATCGTGCATCTCTGGTGAAATATTTGTCAAAGAAAATGGTATTGAGTCTTTCCCATGTAAACCCTTCCATATTGATAGCAAGTTTAGCTCCTTCCCACCAAATTCTAGCATCCTTCTTTAATAGAAAAATTGCACAAATCACTTTCTCTCCATCATCAATATGCATGTAGTCAAAGATAATTTCCAATGATTTCACCCATTCTTCTGCCACTAAAGGATCAAGTCCACCATCAAAATCAGAGGGGTTCATCTTCCGGAATCTTTCATAAACAGTTGGTACAATATCTGGTCTATTTGGTGGTGGAGGTTGATGGTTTAGTTCCTGTGCTCTTTGTTGCATATCCAACAGTTGTTGTATCTGTTCACCATGTGTTCTAGTTTGTTGCTGAATCAAATCGGTCAAGTTATCAACAAGATGACTAGACTCATTGTCTGTTCTTCCCTTTCTTTTCGATGCCATGTATCCTATGCAATGCCCAATCTCTTATGATATATATGTAAAGCAATGAATGTTTAATGATGCAGACATAAAGCATGATCAACATACATGATATATGCAATACAATACTCATCATGAATAAACAAATAAATAGAAACCGAGTCTTCCAGGCCGCCGAGTACGTTCATATGCCATTCTTTTGTCTTTATGGACAAATAAACTATTGCTCTGATACCAAACTGTAACACTCCCAAGCTTTACTAATTCGAAATGCTTTTAAGAAACACATTTATGAGAATGTTAGATTCTTGACTTAACTTGAAAACGCAGCCAGCCATTAAAGAAGGTCCCCGATATTTAATTCATGCAAGAGAACTTCATAATACTTGTAAGGAACTTTGTCGATTGGAATCCAAAATATCTATTTACAACAAAAGACTCTCAACGGTTTAATTGTCCAAAAGATAAGTAACTGAACACAAGCTTCAAAAGTTCATCTCGAGCATGGCATATGAACAAACTGACTGGCCATTTAGGAGACCAATTATCACTGCATATCATTACCTGCATTACAAAAACTTATTAATGAGCAATAAGCTCAGTAAGTTGAAACTTATGCACACAACCACGTATAATGAATCATATCATGCAATATGCTTTTCCATACTCATTTATTCTGAAAACATTCCTTTGTAGAGTACCCGGAAGGCTGGTACTCAATCAATATCAGTAGGCCGTATAAGCATTTCATTAAGATTGGCCAATCATCATCATGATATCTACTCTCTGTTAGTTAAGCACTATCATTAGTACTCAACCAACATCAGCAGACCGTACACATTGTGTCTACACTCCGATAGCTCAACTATCATCTGTAGACCGTATAGTCATGTTGCCCACTCTCAATCAATCAAGTACCATACTTCCTCTTTCAAAACATCTTTTATATGCATCATGTATCACGTTAATCTCACATACCATTCAATCATAGACATAGAACAATCATTCACATATCATACAAATTACATGAATATCAATTAGTTCTTGCAATGCAGCAAATAAAAGCTTCAACTTACCTCGAATCCAAAGTAAGTACAATAGTGGAAGTGTTTGACCCTTGGGGAAGATACGATGTGCTTATAAACCTAAAAGGATCAAGCATGCATATACATACCTTTAAATGCTCATTCAATGAAGAGACACTATCATTCAATTAAACACATCAAAACTTATAATTCATCTTAATATCATTCATTAATTCAATAAATTAAGAACACTAATAGGGCAGCCCCTAACTTTGCAATAAAAAGAACTCAAATGAACTGAACTAATTATGTTCTTGCATAACTTAACCTAAATAACCACTTGAGTTACCTATCCTCTAATTCTTCAAGCATACTTCCAATCATAATAACAATACCAAGCATCAATAGAATCAGCCACAACTTATCAGATTCCCAAGTTTAATTAAACTACTTCAACTAACTTAGTTATCTTCAATTCATCTTCATAATACTACATATAAAATCAGATCATGTAACCATCATGTAAACATAATTTTAAGCATAAAACATAGAGATAGGATCAGACCTAGTAATTAAGCTTAAGGATGCAACGTTTTCACCAAAAGAGTCACCAACTAGCTTCAATTCATCTCATATGCAACCTCCATAATATATTTCAATTTTTGTATGGTATTTGGGGTTCTAAGGTTGAAGAAAGAAAGAGGAGAAGAGGGTTGTTCGTTTTTGAGTCTAATGTGAACAAATGAAAGCATAAAAAGACATTTCCTACCACTTTTGTCCATGCTAAAGACTTCCACTTGCTTTGTTCTTATTGGTTGGACATGTGTGGGTGTTAAATGGACAATATGCCACGTTTTTGGCCTTAGTAGAGGGTTGGTGTTGGATGAAAGATCTCAATAATCTAGTGCAATACATTAAAAGTGCTTTTGGTGCACCCTAGTCAACTAACCAATCAAATTGCAGCATTTTACTTTAGAATTATAAATAAATGAAATGAAATTCATAAATTAGAAGTGTAATCAAGTTAATCTAGGAATGTCGTTTTAGAGATATTATGCATTTAGCGTATTTATAACCGTTTTCAGCACATCTATCTTCTCTTCCCAAGCCAAACCTTTCCACTGTAAAAGAAGAAGCACTAAACAACGTATATTAGGCTATAGAGTTGGAATGCCATAATAATATCATGCATAGATAAGGTAATCATGACTAATTAGATCATAAAATAGGCATATACTTGAGAATTCAGCGCATTTCGTAATAAGATGCTTAAAATATAGATTGAATGCTCATGAATGCATTTCAATGTAAGATGCATGTGATTAGAGAATTGGGCGTTACAGTTTTATATTGAGTTAGAAGATTAATCGAGTACCTTTAACTCTTTAGAAGATGAATCGAGTACAATTAACTCTTTACTTGGTATACACTTTACTTGGTCTCCACTTTGTATACAGATCCATAGCAAGACAGTCACAGGCCTTTTAATTTCATGCAATTGTAATGCAACATAACCATCATCTGAACATATGATCACGTATACATTTACCAATATATTATTTGACCCAATGACAATTTCATACCAATACATATATCTTATATAACACATATAATAAACATCGCATATAAATCACATCACATTGCGTATAAATCACATATACGGTTTATACTCACCAGACTATGATAAGTAATTCATTCGTTGCTCTGGTTCCTCTTCCCTTTCTATAGTCCGTGCTCCTATATGATTCAATGTAATTTAGCCTAATTGTCCCCTTAAGATATATTTCTATTATGCAGTGCATATATGTTTTATTAACCATGTTCAGTATTTTCCCTATAACTTGAGCTATAAAATTCCGAGTCGAGCAAGGTAAAATTCTGTAGGAACTTAACATATAGCTCTACAACTTTCATGTTTAGCATTTTTCAAAATTCAGTCTCCAACCTGCTTAAAATTAAGCCATAATCACATCATACATATATAATACTAAATTCTACCAACCTTTATTCTTTTGACATTATCTCACTCAATATTTAACCGAGACATCTACGGTCTTCTTCTGCGTTTAGCTAAGAGATAGGGCTATATGTTTCATGTTTTAAGTTTTTCCCAATTCAGCCTCTAAAGTTACCAAAATATCCAACAAATTACGATAACTTGAGATATATCCAATTTACTAATTTCTTTGTACCTTTTTGGGATAATCTTTGAGAATTCACTCCGATCAAATCGAAGAGCATGTCACCACGAGCTCCCCCTCAAAATCTGAAGAAAAACGGTAAAGAAACGAACTCAAAATCACAAACCCTTCTCTCTTCTTTCTTTTCTTTCCTTTCTTCTTTCCTCTCTATTTTTCTTTCTTTCTCTCTCTATTTGCTTTCCTTTCTCTGTTGGCTGCGCTTTTCTCTTTCTATTTTTTTTTTTTATTCATTACTTACTAAACCGCCACATTCCACCGCCAGCAAACTTCTCTCCTACACTTTTATTAATTTAATTTTTTTTCTTTTCTTTTATTATATAATTAATTATTAATAATATTAATTAAACAATTTACATTATGAATTTAAACAATATTAAAGTCTCAACCAATTATAATAGGGTTTTCTCAACACCAAATACATAAGAGCATATAAATAATACGAAATGCATATGATGCATGAAATGAATGCCAAATGACGTGTAGGTTTTGGTCGAGGATGTTACACTGTTCTTATTTACTTTGATGCTATGCTGTAACTGCCTTCTTGCAGTATTACTGTATCTTGTATTCTTGCAGCAGCTTCTTGCAGACTTAGCTTCCTCAGTAACCTCTGCTGCTGTAACCTGGATAAGTTCTTGTGAACGTGCAGCAGCAGCAGCATCAATTTCCTTATGAAGTACTCTAGCTGTTTAGCGGTTACCTCAGCTTCTCCTCGATCATCCTCTAAGAGTACTGTCTCAACAGTCGTCTCTTCAGAGGTCTTCTTATCCTCAGAGAGTGTTGTCAGAACAATAGCCTCGCCTGAGGTCTTCAGTAAGGACTCCGTCTCCTCGGCCAGTCCTGTAACCTTGACAACCTTTGTTGTAAGCACGGGTTCTTGCAGCTCTTGTCGGTTTCCTGCAGCAGCTACTTGCTTTCTGAATTCTCCTTTCAGAACAACTTTCTCACAACTTGTTGACTGCTTCCTTCAGTATCCTAACTCCTTTCGACTTAGGATACTTCTTCTAGTTTGTTGTTCCCTACAGCATACTGACCTTTAAAAGTGTTCTTACTTCTTCTAAAGTTGGTTTTCCTTGTATCTTGGAAAACCATTACATGATCTTTCCTTGATCATGTGATGTGGAAACTAGGTATCAATACCTTAAGCAAATTGTTCTTTATTGTGTTGTGTTTTATCAAGATAACAACTGAAATATCCCAACAACATCATTAAGAGTTCTAACAAGCTTTACTTGGTCAAAGAGTTTTCAACATCAAGTTTTCAATAATCATTACATTTAGAGTTACAGATTAGTTTTACGTTGAGTAACAAGATTAATCAAGTACCATTAACTCTTTAGAAAATGAATTGAGTACAATTAACTCTTTACTTGGTTATCAAGTTTTCAATAATCATTACACTTAGAGTTACAGATTAATTTTATGTTGAGTTAGAAGATTAATCGAGTATAATTAACTCTTTAGAAGATTATTCGAGTACAATTAACTCTTAAGAAGTTGAGAATGATGCTTCTAACAAAGCTTTAGTAAGATTTGACCGAACTGTTTGACTTTTGATTTAACATTTGCGCTTAGAAGTTTAGCACAAAACTTATATTATAAATCAAATCTAATAGCCGTATAATAATCGAATTCATAACTAAAGTTATTCAATTTAGTTATAACTTGGTCAATTAATGTTATAGAACACATCATTAAGAGTTCTAATAAGCTTTACTTGATCAACAAGTTTTCTACATAGAGTTTTCAATAATCGTTACACTAAGAGTTACGGATTAGTTTTATGTTGAGTTAGAAGATTAATCTAGTTCAATTAACTCTTTAGAAGATGATTCGAGTACAATTAACTCTTTTCTTGGTCAACAAATTTTCAATAATAGTTACACTTAGAGTTACGAATTCGTTTTATGTAGAGTTAGAGATTTAATCGAGTACCATTAACTCTTTAGAAGATGAATCGAGAACAATTAACTCTTTACTTGGACAACAAGTTTCCAATAATCGTTACACTTACGGTTATGAATTAGTTTTATGTTGAGTTAGAAGATTAATCGAGTACCATTAACTCTTTAGAAGATGAATCGAATAAAATTAACTCCTTACTTGGTCAACAAGTTTTCAATAATCGTTACACTTAGGCTTACAGAATAGTTTTATTTTGATTTAGATGATTAATCGAGTACAATTAACTTTTTAAAAGATTATTTGAGTACAATTAACTCTTAAGAAGTTGAAAACGATGCTTCTAACAATGCTTTAGTAAGCTTTGACCGAACTGTTTTACTTTTGACTTAACGTTTGCACTAAGAAGTTTAGCACAAAACTTATATTATAAATCAAATCTAATAGCCGTATAATAATCGTATTCATAACTAAAGTTATTCAATCCAGTTATAACTTGGTCAATTAATGTTATGGAACACATCATTAAGAGTTCTAACAAGTTTTACTAGGTCAATAAGTTTTCTACATCAAGTTTTCAAAAATCGTTACACTAAGAGTTACGGATTAGTTTTATGTTGAGTTAGAAGATTAATCTAGTACGATTACCTCTTTAGAAGATGATTCGAGTACAATTAACTCTTTTCTTGGTCAACAAGTTTTCAATAATCGTTACACTTAGAGTTACGGATTAGTTTTATGTTGAGTTAGAGATATAATTGAGTACCATTAACTCTTTTGAAGATGATTTGAGTACAATTAATTCTTTACTTGTCAACAAGTTTTCAATAATCGTTACAATTAGAGTTACAGATTAGTTTTATATTGAGTTAGAAGATTAATCGAGGACCTTTAACTCTTTACAAGATGAATCGAGTACAATTAACTCTTTACTTGGTCAACAAGTTTTCAATAATCGTTACATTTCGGGTTACAGATTAGTTTTGTGTTGAGTTAGAAGATTAATCGAGTACTATTAACTCCTTAAAGATGAATCGAGTATAATTAACTCTTTACTTGGTCAACAAGTTTTCAATAATAGTTACACTTAGAGTTACGGAATAGTTTTATGTTGTGTTAGAAAATTATTCGAGTACCATTAACTTTTTAAAAGGTTAATCGAGTACAATTAACTCTTTACTTGGTCATCAAGTTTACAATAATCGTTACACTAAGAGTTACGAATTAGTTTTATGTTGAGTTAGAAGATTATTTGAGTAAAATTAACTCTTTAGAAGATTATTCGAGTACAATTAATTTTTTACTTGGTCAACAAGTTTTCAATAATCGTTACACTTAGAGTTACAGATTAGTTTTATGTTGAGTTCGAAGATTAATCGAGTACAATTAACTTTTTATAAGATTATTCGAGTACAATTAACTCTTAAGAAGTTGGAAACGATGCTTTTAACAAAGCTCTAGTAAGCTTTGACCGAACTTTTTGACTTTGACTAAACGTTTGCACTTAGAAGTTTAGCAAAAAACTTATATTATAAATCAAATCTAATAGCCGTATAATTATCGTATTCATAACTAAAGTTATTCAATCTAGTTATAACTTGGTCAATTAATTGTTATGGAACACATCATTAAGAGTTCTAATAAGCTTTACTTGGTCAAAGAGTTTTCAACATCAAGTTTTCAATAATCGTTACACTTAGAGTTACGGATTAGTTTTACGTTGAGTAACAAGATTAATCGAGTACCATTAACTCTTTACTTGGTCATCAAGTTTTCAATAATCGTTACACTTAGAGTTACATATTAGTTTTATGTTGAGTTATAAGATTAGTCGAGTACAATTAACTCTTTAAAAGATTATTCAAGTACAATTAACTCTTAAGAAGTTTAAAAAGATGCTTCTAACAAAGCTTTAGTATGCTTTGACCGAACTGTTTGACTTTTGACTTAACGTTTGCACTTAAAAGTTTAGCACAAAACTTATATTATAAATCTAATCTAATAGTCGTATAATAATCGTATTCATAACTAAAGTTATTCAATCTAGTTATAACTTGGTCAATTAATGTTATGGAATACATCATTAAGAGTTCTAACAAGCTTTACTTGGTCAACAAGTTTTCAATAATCGTTACAGTAAGAGTTACGGATTAGTTTTATGTTGAGTTATAAGATTAAGCTAGTACAATTAACTCTTTAGAAGATGATTCAAGTACAATTAACTCTTTTCTTGGTTAACAAGTTTTCAATAATCGTTACACTTAGAGTTATGAAATAGTTTTATGTTGAGTTAGAAGACTAATCGAGTACCATTAACTCTTTGAAGATGAATTGTGTATAATTAACTCTTTACTTGATCAACAAGTTTTCAATAATAGTTACACTTAGAGTTACGAAATAGTTTTATGTTGTATTAGAAAATTATTTGAGTACCATTAACTCTTTAGAAGATTAATCGAGTACAATTAACTCTTTACTTGGTCATCAAGCTTTCAATAATCGTTACACTAAGAGTTACATATTAGTTTTAAGTTGAGTTAGAAGATTAATTATTTGAGTAAAATTGACTCTTTAAAAGATTATTCGAGTACAATTTAACTCTTTACTTGGTCAACAAGTTTTCAATAATCGTTACACTTAGAGTTACAGATTAGTTTTACGTTGAGTTAGAAGATTAATCGAGTACAATTAACTTTTTAAAGATTATTCGAGTACAATTAACTCTTAAGAGGTTGAAAACGATGCTTCTAACAAATTTTTAGTAAGCTTTGACCGAACTGTTTGACTTTTGACTTAACGTTTGCACTTAGAAGTTTAGCACAACACTTATATTATAAATCAAATTTAATAGTCGTATATAATCATATTCATAACTAAAGTTATTCAATCTAGTTATAACTTGTTCGATTAATATTATGGAACACATCATTAAGAGTTATAACAAGCTTTACTTGGTCAACAAGTTTTCTACATCGAGTTTTCAATAATGATTACACTAAGAGTTACGGATTAGTTTTATGTTGAGTTAGAGATTTAATCGAGTACCATTAACTCTTTAGAAGATGAATCGAGAACAATTAACTCTTTACTTGGTCAACAAGTTTTCAATAATCGTTACACTTGGGGTTATGAATTAGTTTTATATTGAGTTATAAGATTAATCGAGTACCATTAACTCTTTAGAAGATGAATCGAGAACAATTAACTCTTTACTTGGTCGACAAGTTTTCAATAAACGTTACACTTAGAGTTATGAAATAGTTTTATGTTGAGTTAGAAGATTAATCGAGTACCATTAACTCTTTAGAAGATGAATCGAGAGTAATTAACTCTTTACTGGGACAACAAGTTTTCAATAATTGTTACACTTAGGGTTACGAATTAGTTTTATGTTGAGTTAGAAGATTAATCGAGTATAATTAACTCTACAGAAGATGATTCGAGTACAATTAATTCTTTACTTGTCAACAAGTTTTCAATAATCGTTACAATTAGAGTTACAGTTTAGTTTTATATTGAGTTAGAAGATTAATCGAGTACCTTTAACTCTTTAGAAGATGAATCGAGTACAATTAACTCTTTACTTGGTCAACAAGTTTTCAATAATCGTTACATTTCGGGTTACAGATTAGTTTTGTGTTGAGTTAGAAGATTAATCGAGTACCATTAACTCCTTGAAGATGAATCGAGTATAATTAACTCTTTACTTGGTTAACAATCAATAATAGTTACACATAGAGTTACGGAATAGTTTTATGTTGTGTTAGAAAATTATTTGAGTACCATTAACTTTTTAGAAGGTTAATCGAGTACAATTAACTCTTTACTTGGTCATCAAGTTTTCAATAATCGTTACACTAAGAGTTACGAATTAGTTTTATGTTGAGTTAGAAGATTATTTGAGTAAAATTAACTCTTTAGAAGATTATTCGAGTACAATTAATTTTTTACTTGGTCAACAAGTTTTCAATAATCGTTACACTTAGAGTTACAGATTAGTTTTATGTTGAGTTCGAAGATTAATCGAGTACAATTAACTTTTTATAAGATTATTCGAGTACAATTAACTCTTAAGAAGTTGGAAATGATGCTTTTAACAAAGCTCTAGTAAGCTTTGACCGAACTTTTTGACTTTGACTAAACGTTTGCACTTAGAAGTTTAGCAAAAAACTTATATTATAAATCAAATCTAATAGCCGTATAATTATCGTATTCATAACTAAAGTTATTCAATCTAGTTATAACTTGGTCAATTAATTGTTATGGAACACATCATTAAGAGTTCTAATAAGCTTTACTTGGTCAAAGAGTTTTCAACATCAAGTTTTCAATAATCGTTACACTTAGAGTTACGGATTAGTTTTACGTTGAGTAACAAGATTAATCGAGTACCATTAACTCTTTACTTGGTCATCAAGTTTTCAATAATCGTTACACTTAGAGTTACATATTAGTTTTATGTTGAGTTATAAGATTAGTCGAGTACAATTAACTCTTTAAAAGATTATTCAAGTACAATTAACTCTTAAGAAGTTTAAAACGATGCTTCTAACAAAGCTTTAGTATGCTTTGACCGAACTGTTTGACTTTTGACTTAACGTTTGCACTTAAAAGTTTAGCACAAAACTTATATTATAAATCTAATCTAATAGTCGTATAATAATCGTATTCATAACTAAAGTTATTCAATCTAGTTATAACTTGGTCAATTAATGTTATGGAATACATCATTAAGAGTTCTAACAAGCTTTACTTGGTCAACAAGTTTTCAATAATCGTTACAGTAAGAGTTACGGATTAGTTTTATGTTGAGTTATAAGATTAAGCTAGTATAATTAACTCTTTAGAAAATGATTCGAGTACAATTAACTCTTTTCTTGGTCAACAAGTTTTCAATAATCGTTACACATAGAGTTATGAAATAGTTTTATATTGAGTTAGAAGATTAATCGAGTACTATTAACTCTTTAGAAGATGAATGGAGAACAATTAACTCTTTACTTAGTCAACCTGTTTTCAATAATCGTTACACTTAGAGTTACAGAATAGTTTTATGTTGTGTTAGAAAATTATTTGAGTACCATTAAATCTTTAGAAAATTAATCGAGTACAATTAACTCTTTACTTGGTCATCAAGCTTTCAATAATCGTTACACTAAGAGTTACATATTAGTTTTATGTTGAGTTAGAAGATTAATTATTTGAGTAAAATTAACTCTTTAAAAGATTATTTGAGTAAAATTAACTCTTTAAAAGATTATTCGAGTACAATTTAACTCTTTACTTGGTCAACAAGTTTTCAATAATCGTTACACTTAGAGTTACAGATTAGTTTTATGTTAAGTTAGAAGATTAATCGAATACAATTAACTTTTTAAAAGATTATTCGAGTAAAATTAACTTTTAAGAAGTTGAAAACGATGCTTCTAACAAAGCTTTTGTAAGCTTTGACCGAACTGTTTGACTTTTGACTTAACGTTTGCACTTAGAAGTTTAGCACAACACTTATATTATAAATCAAAACTAATAGTCGTATAATAATCGTATTCATAACTAAAGTTATTCAATCTAGTTATAACTTGGTCAATTAATATTATGGAACACATCATTAAGAGTTCTAACAAACTTTACTTGGTCAACAAGTTTTCTACATCGAGTTTTCAATAATCATTACACTAAGAGTTACGGATTAGTTTTATGTTGAGTTAGAAGATTAATCTTGTACAATTACCTCTTTAGAAGATGATTCGAGTACAATTAACTCTTTTCTTGGTCAACAAGTTTTCAATAATCGTTACACTTAGAGTTACGGATTAGTTTTATATTGAGTTAGAGATTTAATCGAGTACCATTAACTTTTTAGAAGATGAATCGAGAACAATTAACTCTTTACTTGGTCAACAAGTTTTCAATAATCATTACACTTGGGGTTATGAATTAGTTTTATGTTGAGTTAGAAGATTAATCGAGTATCATTAACTCTTTAGAAGATGAATCGAGAACAATTAACTCTTTACTTGGCCAACAAGTTTTCAATAAACGTTACACTTAGAGTTATGAAAGAGTTTTATGTTGAGTTAGAAGATTAATCGAGTACCATTAACTCTTTAGAAGATGAATCAAGAACAATTAACTCTTTGCTTAGTCAACCTTTTTTCTATAATCGTTACATTTAGAGTTACGGAATAGTTTTATGTTGTGTCAGAAAATTATTTGAGTACCATTAAATCTTTAGAAAATTAATCGAGTAAAATTAACTCTTTCCTTGGTCATCAAGCTTTAAATAATCGTTACACTAAGAGTTACATATTAGTTTTATGTTGAGTTAGAAGATTAATTATTTGAGTAAAATTAAATCTTTAAAAGATTATTCGAGTACAATTTAACTCTTTACTTAGTCAACAAGTTTTCAATAATCGTTACACTTAGACTTACAGATTAGTTTTATGTTGAGTTAGAAGATTAATCGAATACAATTAACTTTTTAAAAGATTATTCGAGTAAAATTAACTTTTAAGAAGTTGAAAACGATGCTTCTGACAAAGCTTTTGTAAGCTTTGACCGAACTGTTTGACTTTTGACTTAACGTTTGCACTTAGAAATTTAGCACAACACTTATATTATAAATCTAATCTAATAGTCGTATAATAATCGTATTCATAACTAAAGTTATTCAATCTAGTTATAACTTGGTCAATTAATATTATGGAACACATCATTAAGAGTTCTAACAAGCTTTACTTGGTCAAAAAGTTTTCTACATCGAGTTTTCAATAATCATTACACTAAGAGTTACGAATTAGTTTTATGTTGAGTTAGAAGATTAATCTATTACAATTACCTCTTTAGAAGATGATTCGAGAACAATTAACTCTTTACTTGGTCAACAAGTTTTCAATAATCATTACACTTGGGGTTACGAATTAGTTTTATGTTGAGTTAGAAGATTAATCGAGTACCATTAACTCTTTAGAAGATGAATCGAGAGTAATTAACTCTTTGTTGGGACAACAAGTTTTCAATAATCGTTATACTTAGGGTTACGAATTAGTTTTATGTTGAGTTAGAAGATTAATCTTGTACAATTACCTCTTTAGAAGATGATTCGAGTACAATTAACTCTTTTCTTGGTCAACAAGTTTTCAATAATCGTTACAATTAGAGTTACAGATTAGTTTTATGTTGAGTTAGAAGATTAATCGAGTACCTTTAACTCTTTAGAAGATGAATCGAGTACAATTAACTCTTTACTTGGTCAACAAGTTTTCAATAATCATTACACTTAGGGTTACAGATTAGTTTTTTGTTGAGTTAGAAGATTAATCGAGTGTCATTAACTCCTTGAAGATGAATCGAGTATAATTAACTTTTTACTTGGTCAACAAGTTTTCAATAATAGTTACACTTAGAGTTACGGAATAGTTTTATGTTGTGTTAGAAAATTATTCGAGTACCATTAACTCTTTAGAAGGTTAATCGAGTATAATTAACTCTTTACTTGATCATCAAGTTTTCAATAATCGTTACACTAAGAGTTACGAATTAGTTTTATGTTGAGTTAGAAGATTATTTGAGTAAAATTAACACTTTAGAAGATTATTCGAGTACAATTAAATCTTTACTTGGTCAACAAGTTTTCAATAATCGTTACACTTATAGTTACAGATTAGTTTTATGTTTAGTTCGAAGATTAATCAAGTACAATTAACTTTTTATAAGATTATTCGAGTACAATTAACTCTTAAGAAGTTGGAAACGATGCTTTTAACAAAGCTCTAGTAAGCTTTGACCGAACTGTTTGACTTTGACTAAACGTTTGCACTTAGAAGTTTAGCACAAAACTTATATTATAAATCAAATCTAATAGCCGTATAATTATCGTATTCATAACTAAAGTTATTCAATCTAGTTATAACTGTTAGGATGTATACTATAAGCCTAGCTTTTTGTATGAACATCTTTTTGATATGAGAATCATTTTCGTCATATGTTTGCCTTTTATATTTGTTATATATGTTTATGCAATGTCCAATTAATTTATATTATAGATAACTTGGTGTGTGGTGCCACACAGAAGATCATATTATCAGTTTCTTATAAATTATAAATAGTAGCTCACAACCAAGATGGATTTGGACAAATCATTGGAATGGTTGTAGTGTAATTTGTTATTAGTCTATCTTGACTATAAAGTTACACTAGTACATTTTGTATGTATTGAGCAGGACCATTTGAGGTTGTTCGATTTGTACTGACTATATAATAGAACAAGACCTCTATTATTATGGATGTACATCTTCTTAATCCCTATATAATAACGGGCACGTATGCTCAGTATTTATTTCTTTAATTTGTCAATGGGTGAGATTTATTTATAAATCAATAAGCTCAGTGAATTGGGAGATAGCATTGTTTATATGGTGTGCTGTTGATTATAGAAGGAATCTGTGTCCTAATTATTTAGGATGATAATGTCCCCTTGAGGAGCTCATAAGGATTATCATGTAAAGCCTGCAGGTGGATTTAATCCGACATGATAATAAGGATGAGTGGTACTACTCTTGGAATTAGATGTAAATTAATTAAGTTGTCAGTAACTTATTTAATTTACGGACATTCGATATCTTAAACACGGGGAAATAAATGTACACATAATAAGAAGGAGCCCATATTAAATATGGGATTGGGACGGTAGTTCAATAATAATTCTCTAGTGGACTGAATTATTATTGATGGGCTTAAGTTATGTGTTCGGGCCGAACACAGGATACTTAAGCCCATCAGGAGGCCCAACCCAATTCCTCCTCTAGGTCCCTGGTGTAGCCTATATATAGCTCTTTTCATCAGCGCCTCTCAGAACATAGAACACAGATGACAAAAACACGTGACAGTGAGAGAGAGCAGAACTGATTTTTCTCGAAGGATCGTTGGCCACGCAACGTTCGAGAAAGGCTGTAGGAATACATCAGAAGATCAAGAGGTCTACAAGGGTATGATTTCTTTCCGCTGCGATTTATCTTTGGATCCTGATTCTGATAGCATAGAGCCGGTGATCCGTCGGTTCCAACAATTGGTATCAGAGCCAGGTTTCTGGTTCTATGCAATTGGGTCGGTTAATTATTATGATCTTATGCTATATCATATGTTTTATGTTCAGATTGTATGATAGTAGGATTGCATAGGAATAACTCGGTTTTACAGGGTTATCTATATCCAACTATTATGGTCTGTATGTATGTTAATGTATGATTTAAACCCTCGAACCTGTCGAGCTTTTTGTTTTGGGTTGGTTGCATGGATATAATAGTAAAAACACGGCGGTTTGTCGTGTTAGGTTTTACGTATTCTTGATTTGTTCTCGATGTAATTTTGTTCGATCTCATATGATGTAATCTGATCGTACTAGATTCTGTATAGGATTGGTAGATGTTCGAACTAGATTCTGTATAGGATTGGTAGATGTTCGAACTAGATTCTGTATAGGATTCCTGTCCGATCGGAGACTTCTATTCAAACTACTAAGTGGGAGAGGGATTATTTTGAATAAGTCCCATAGCCTCCATTACTGGTTTGTAAGTGATGCATTTAAACTTACACGTTGGCTTTGAGTGCCTTCTTCCACATCGGATAAGTTTGATTGCGGATCACTGGATCAAACTTCCTCTATGGATAATTATAGAAAATTATTTAGGAGCGTATGATCTTCTCCATCTGAAGAGATACAATCCTAGATAATGGACTTAGTATTAAGAAATGGTACACACTTAGGTGCATATGATAGTATCCTCCCCATCGGAGTAAGTGCTGTTGTTTGCATGGCTAAAGTTAAACCAACTATTAATTTTATTTTGTTTGACAAGATAATGAAATTAATGGGTAAAACCTCCTCTTACAAATGTTTGAATTAGCATACGTCCACACTATCGTGGCATGCGAAATTCACGGTGTTTTGAGGTGTTGGTGAATTTAATTATATTGTTTGAGGGAATAATATAGGCTTTAAATTCTATATGTTATGACCTGTGTATTTATTTATTTATTTATATGATTCTCAGGATTTCATTATGTCTTTCAACCCACTTGCTGTAATACTCAAAGAAAACAAACTTACTGGTCCTAATTATATTGACTGGAAAAGAAACCTGGATATTGTCCTAACTGTTGAGGAGTACAAGTTTGTACTCCATGAGTACTGTCCTGACATGCCTGATGAAAACTCTAGTGAAGAGGAGAAAGCGCATTATAGAAAGTGGGTTAAGGCAGATGAGATGGCGCGGTGTTATATTTTGGCTTCCATGTCAAATGTACTGCAACATCAGCATCAGGCCATGCCCACTGCCTATGATATGATGCACAATGTCAGAGAACTCTTCGGACACCAGAGTCGGGCTGCCAAACAGGAGGCAATGAGAAACTTAATGAAGACCACCATGTCTGAAGGGACACCTGTGAGTGATCACGTCCTTAAGATGATGGCTCATTTGAATGAGATGGAAGTCCTTGGAGCTGAAATCGATGGGGAAACCCAGGTCGATATCGTGCTCCAAACACTGCCTAAGAGTTTTGAGCAGTTCCGCCTTAATTATAATATGAACAAAAGGATGTACTCCTTGGCAGAACTTCTGACAGAACTCAAAGCGGCAGAAGGACTATTTCGTCAAAGTGCTCAAGCTTACGTTGCTGAAAATGTTTCTACTTCTAAGCCGAAAGGTGGAAAAAAGAAAAAGAAATAGAATCCTTCGGCGAACAAAGCGAATGGACCTCAAAAGGCTGCGCCACAAGGTGGCGTGAAAAAGCCAAAGGGCAAGTGCTTCTCATGTAAGCAGCCTGGACATTGGAAGGTAGATTGTCCCAAGAAAAAGGAGAACAAAGAAGGTATATCTTATTCACTAATTACTGAAACATGTTTAGTGGTGTTATCTACCGGTACCTGGTGTGTAGATACGGGAGCCACTGATCATGTCTGCAATTCTTTGCAGGGGTTCCAGGAAACCAGGCGACTTAGTGAGGGCGAGATTACCATCTACATGGGCAACGCTACGAAAGTGGCGGTTGTTGCAGTGGGAGATGTTTATTTATCTTTTGATAGGAATAAGACTTTGGTTTTGAGGAATTGTCTTTACGTACCTTGTTTTAGAAAGAACTTGATTTCGATTTCTAAGTTATTTTTGGATGGATATTCTGTTTCTTTTGATGGCAAAGTGGTTGTCAAGAAAAATAGGGTTATTATTTGTTCTGGTACGTTGGTTGGCAATTTATATACTCTTAATCCAATAACTCCTACGATGCAACAAATGGAAATTAATAATACATCTTCTAACTCAAATAAGAGAAAAGAACCTTCTAAAATGAACCAAACATATCTTTGGCATAAGACTAGGTCACATTAACTTGAGTAGGATTCAAAGGTTGATAGCCGATGCACCTTTGAGTTAATTGGAAGTGGAAAACTATCCGACCTGCGAGTCCTGCTTGGAAGGAAAAATGACCAAGAGGCCTTTTAAAGCCAAGGGGTATAGAGCCAAAAAAGTGTTGGAATTGGTTCATTCTGATTTGTGTGGTCCTATGACTATCCAGGCAAGAGGTGGCTTCGAATATTTTGTCTCTTTCATAGACGATTTTTTGAGATATGGGTATATTTAGTTGATGCGCCGCAAGTCTGAGTGCTTTGATAAATTCAAAGAGTACAAGGCTGATGTGGAGAAGCGTCATGGTAAATGTATCAAAACACTACGATCTGATCGTGGTGGCTAGTACCTCTTAGGAGAGTTTAGGAATTACTTATCAGAGGTTGGGATTCAATCCCAATTGTCTGCACCTGGTACACCCCAACAGAACGGTGTGGCAGAACGGAGGAATAGGACTCTCATGGAAATGGTTAGATCGATGATAAGTTATTCGGAATTACCGAATTCATTTTGGGGATATGCCCTGAAACGACGGCGTGTATTCTGAACTTGGTACCTTCTAAGACAGTACCCTCTACTCCCACAGAATTGTGGAATGGGCGTAAGCCTAGTCTGAAACACATTCGGATTTGGGGTAGTCCAACACATGTGCTGAAGGGAGACGCTGATAAGTTGGAATCTCGTACGGATGTTTGGCTGTTTGTGGGCTATCCTAGAGGAACGAAAGGTGGTTTATTTTATAGTCCTAAGGATCAGAAGGTCATTGTTAACACAAATGCCCGATTCTTAGAAGAGGACTATGTAATGAACCACAAGCCCACGAGTAAAATTGTTCTAGAGGAAATCAGAGGGGAAACCCCTACCTTAGTACCACCGGTACAAGATGAGATACCACAGGGGTCTGCACCATGTGTGACTAATGATACACAATTACCACAAGTGCCTCGTCGTAGTGGGAGGGTTGTTAGACAGCCTGATAGATTCATGTTTTTGGGAGAGTCTTCGGACTTAGTACCTGGTGAACATGAATCTGATCCTTGGACTTATGACGAAGCACTCCAAGATAAAGATGCAGAATCTTGGCAAAAAGCTATGAATTCTGAATTAGAATCTATGGATTCTAATCAAGTCTGGGAGCTAGTAGAACCACCAAATGGTGTAAAAGCCATTGGATGTAAGTGGGTCTACAAAAAAAAAAGAGGATCAGACGGGAAAGTAGAAACTTTCAAAGCAAGGCTTGTTGCAAAGGGGTATACTCAGAAACAAGGGATCGATTATGAGGAAACCTTTTCACCGGTAGCCATGCTTAAGTGTATTCGGATTCTTTTGTCTATTGCTGCTCATGAATTATGAGGTTTGGCAAATGGATGTCAAGACTGCTTTCCTTAACGGTAGTCTTGAAGAAAACATCTATATGAAGCAACCAGAAGGATTCGTTGCAAAGGGCAAAGAGCATCTTGTGTGTAAGCTTAATCGGTCCATTTATGGACTGAAACAAGCTTCGAGATCTTGGAACATTCGTTTTGATGAGGTAATCCAGTCTTATGGATTCATTCAATGTCCGGATGAGTCTTGTGTATACAAGAAGAGTGACGGAAACATGGTGGTATTTCTTGTACTATACGTAGATGACATCTTGCTCATTGGCAACAATGTCAAGGTGTTGTCAGACGTAAAGGTATGGCTGTCCAAGCAGTTTGATATGAAGGACTTGGGAGAAGTTGGACATATTCTTGGGATCAAAGTTATAAGGGATCGCAAGAAAAGAATGTTATGCTTATCTCAAGCTTCGTACATTGATACCATTCTAGCTCGTTTTAGCATGCAAAACTCTAAGAAAGGTTTTCTACCTTTTCGACATGGAGTACCTTTATCTAAGGAGATGTGTCCTAAGACACCAAAGGAGATAGAGGATATGAAGGCAGTTCCTCATGCTTCGGCTGTAGGAAGCCTAATGTATGCAATGCTATGTACGAGACCAGATATCTGCTTTGCCGTGGGCATGGTTAGCAGATATCAAATTTGATTTACAATATAAGTTTTGTGCTAAACTTCTAAGTGATAACGTTAAGTCAAAAGTCAAACATTTATGTCAAAGCTTATTAAAACTTTGTAAGAAGCATCATTTTCAACTTCTTAAGAGTTAATTGTACTCGATGAATCTTCCAACTCAACATAAGACTAATCTGTAACTCTATGTGCAACTATTATTGAAAACTTGTTAACCAAGTAAAGCTTGTTGGAACTCTTAATCACGTGTTATATAACAATAATAGACAAAGTTATAACAAGATTGAATAACTTTATTTATGAATCCATTTACTATAATCTTGTCTTTGTGTTTAACTGTAAGTTCTATTAGATTTGATTTACAATATAAATTTTGTGCTAAACTTCTAAGTTAAAATGATAAGTCAAAAGTGAAATATTTCGGTCAAAGCTTATTAAAACTTTGTAAGAAGCAACATTTTCGACTTCCTAAGAGTTTATTTTACTCGATAAATCTTATAACTCAACATAAGACTAATTTGTAACTCTAAGTGTAACCATTATTGAAAACTTATTGACCAAGTAAAGCCTTTTAGAACTCTTAATCACGTGTTTTATGACATTAATTGACAAAGTTATATCTAGATTCAATAAATTTATTTTTTGAATTCCTTTACTAAATAGTCTTGTCTATGTGTTTAGCCGAAAGTTCTATTAAATTTGATTTACTATATAAGTTTTGTGCTAATCTTCTAAGTGATAACGTTAAGTCAAAAGTCAAACATATATGTCAAAGCTTATTAAAACTTTGTAAGGAGCATCCTTTTCAACTTCTTAAGAGTTAATTGTACTCGATGAATCTTCTAACTCAACATAAGACTAATCTGTAACTCTAAGTTGAACTATTATTGAAAACTTGTTGACCAAATATGTTGGAACCGACGGATCGCCGGCCCTATGTAATCGGAATCGGGATCCAAAGAAAATATGCAGAGGAAAGAAATCATACCCTTGTAGACTATCGGATCAAAGATATAGACCTCTCGGCCTTCTACTGTATTCCCAGCCCTTTCGTCGGACGTCATGTGGGCGACGATCTTCCAAGAAAACAACGATCTCGTCCCTTTCTCTCTAGCCTCACGGTTCTGTGTTTTTGCGTGAGATTGAGCGTGAGAAACTTAAGGGAGGCGCTGATCTTAGGGCATTTATAGGCTACAACAGGGACCTAGAGGAGGACTTAGGGTTGGGCCTCCTGATGAGCTTAAGCGTCCTGTGTTCGGCTCGAACACCCAACTTAAGTCCATCAATTATAACTCGGTCCACTAAAGAGTTATAATTGAACTACCGCCCCAATCCATATTACAATATGGACTCCTTTTATTATGTGTACATATATTTCCCCATGTTTAAGATATCGAATGTCCGTAAATTAAATAAGTTACTGACAACTTAATTAATTTACATCTAATTCCAAGAGTAGTACCACTCAACTTCATTATCATGTCAGATTAAATCCACCTGCAGGGTTTACATGACAATCCTTATGAGCTCCTCAAGGGGACATCATCATCCTAAATAATTAGGACACGGATTCCTTCTATAATCAACAGCACACCATATAAATAATGCTATCTCCCAACTCACTGAGCTTATTGATTTATGAATAAATCTCACCCATTGGCAAATTAAAGAAATAAACACTGAGCATACGTGTCCGTTATTATATAGGGATTAAGAAGATGTACATCCATAATGACATAGGTCTTGTTCTATTATATAGTCAGTACAAATCGAATAACCTCAAATGGTCCTGCTCAATACATACAAAATGTACTAGTGTAACTTTATAGTCAAGATAGACTAATAACAAATTACACTACAACCATTCCAATGGTTTGTCCAAATCCATCTTGGTTGTGAGCTATTATTTATAATCTATAAGGAACTGATAACATGATCTTCTGTGTGGCACCACACACCATGTTATCTACAATATAGATTAATCTGGACAATTGCATTAACATATATAGCAAATATAAAATGCAAGCATTTGACCAAAAATGATTCTCATATCAAAAAGATGTTCATACGAAAGCTAGGCTTATAGTATACATCCTAACAAAATAAAGCTTGTTGGAACTCTTAATCACGTGTTATATAACAATAATAGACAAAGTTATAACAAGATTGAATAACTTTATTTATGAATCCGTTTACTATAATCTTGTCTTTGTGTTTAACCGTAAGTTCTATTAGATTTGATTTACAATATAAATTTTGTGCTAAACTTCTAAGTTAAAATGATAAGTCAAAAGTTAAACATTTCGGTCAAAGCTTATTAAAATTTTGTAAGAAGCAACATTTTCGACTTCTTAAGAGTTTATTTTACTTGATATATCTTATAATTCATCATAAGACTAA
The DNA here is from genome assembly GCA_954870855.1 of Scutellaria minor. Lineage (NCBI taxonomy): Eukaryota > Viridiplantae > Streptophyta > Magnoliopsida > Lamiales > Lamiaceae > Scutellaria > Scutellaria minor. The sequence goes on from OX940737.1 coordinate 11,978,248, forward strand.
TCTGTAACTCTAAGTGTAATGATTATAGAAAACTTATTGACCAAGTAAAGCCTTTTAGAACTCTTAATCACGTGTCTTATGACATTAATTGACAAAGTTATATCTAGATTTAATAAATTTATTTTTGAATTCTTTTACTAAATAGTCTTGTCTATGTGTTTAGTCGAACGTTCTATTAAATTTGATTTACAATATAAGTTTTGTGCTAAACTTCTAAGTGATAACGTTAAGTCAAAAGTCAAACATTTATGTCAAAGCTTATTAAAACTTTGTAAGAAGCATCATTTTCAACTTCTTAAGAGTTAATTGTACTCGATGAATCTTCCAACTCAACATAAGACTAATCTGTAACTCTATGTGCAACTATTATTGAAAACTTGTTAACCTAGTAAAGCTTGTTGGAACTCTTAATCACGTGTTATATAACAATAATAGACAAAGTTATAACAAGATTGAATAACTTTATTTATGAATCCATTTACTATAATCTTGTCTTTGTGTTTAACTGTAAGTTCTATTATATTTGATTTACAATATAAATTTTGTGCTAAACTTCTAAGTTAAAATGATAAGTCAAAAGTGAAACATTTCGGTCAAAGCTTATTAAAATTTTGTAAGAAGCAACATTTTCGACTTCTTAAGAGTTTATTTTACTTGATATATCTTATAATTCATCATAAGACTAATCTGTAACTCTAAGTGTAATGATTATAGAAAACTTATTGACCAAGTAAAGCCTTTTAGAACTCTTAATCACGTGTCTTATGACATTAATTGACAAAGTTATATCTAGATTCAATAAATTTATTTTTGAATTCTTTTACTAAATAGTCTTGTCTATGTGTTTAGTCGAACGTTCTATTAAATTTGATTTACAATATAAGTTTTGTGCTAAACTTCTAAGTGATAACGTTAAGTCAAAAGTCAAACATTTATGTCAAAGCTTATTAAAACTTTGTAAGAAGCATCATTTTCAACTTCTTAAGAGTTAATTGTACTCGATGAATCTTCCAACTCAACATAAGACTAATCTGTAACTCTATGTGCAACTATTATTGAAAACTTGTTAACCTAGTAAAGCTTGTTGGAACTCTTAATCACGTGTTATATAACAATAATAGACAAAGTTATAACAAGATTGAATAACTTTATTTATGAATCCATTTACTATAATCTTGTCTTTGTGTTTAACCGTAAGTTCTATTAGATTTGATTTACAATATAAATTTTGTGCTAAACTTCTAAGTTAAAATGATAAGTCAAAAGTTAAACATTTCGGTCAAAGCTTATTAAAATTTTGTAAGAAGCAACATTTTCGACTTCTTAAGAGTTTATTTTACTTGATATATCTTATAATTCATCATAAGACTAATCTGTAACTCTAAGTGTAACGATTATAGAAAACTTATTGACCAAGTAAAGCCTTTTAGAACTCTTAATCACGTGTTTTATGACATTAATTGACAAAGTTATATCTAGATTCAATAAATTTATTTTTGAATTCCTTTACTAAATAGTCTTGTCTATGTGTTTAGCCGAACGTTCTATTAAATTTGATTTACAATATAAGTTTTGTGCTAAACTTCTAAGTGATAACGTTAAGTCAAAAGTCAAACATTTATGTCAAAGCTTATTAAAACTTTGTAAGAAGCATCATTTTCAACTTCTTAAGAGTTAATTGTACTCGATGAATCTTCCAACTCAACATAAGACTAATCTGTAACTCTATATGCAACTATTATTGAAAACTTGTTAACCAAGTAAAGCTTGTTGGAACTCTTAATCACGTGTTATATAACAATAATAGACAAAGTTATAACAAGATTGAATAACTTTATTTATGAATCCATTTACTATAATCTTGTCTTTGTGTTTAACTGTAAGTTCTATTAGATTTGATTTACAATATAAATTTTGTGCTAAACTTCTAAGTTAAAATGATAAGTCAAAAGTTAAACATTTCGGTCAAAGCTTATTAAAACTTTGTAAGAAGCAACATTTTCGACTTTCTAAGAGTTTATTTTACTCGATAAATCTTATAACTCAACATAAGACTAATCTGTAACTCTAAGTGTAACCATTATAGAAAACTTATTGACCAAGTAAAGCCTTTTAGAACTCTTAATCACGTGTTTTATGACATTAATTGACAAGGTTATATCTAGATTCAGTAAATTTATTTTTGAATTCCTTTACTATACAGTCTTGTCCATGTGTTACTGTTGGATCAGGTGTTACATCAGGTGTATTACTGTTGGTATGATCGTGATTGAAATAGTATGCATGTTTTAAAAAATTTAATAAAATTTAAAAAGTTGATCGGATCCGGTGTATTATTACATGTATTACCATCAGATTCGGTAAAGTAATGTTGGTATGATCATGAGATCCGTTGCATTTGTTTTGTTATGACCATGGGATCCAGTGAATTAGTATCAGTATGATCATGGTTTCTGGTGAAGTAATTGTCACGCCCCAGTTTATTCCATACAAATATATCAGAGTTTTAAATAAAAACAGAGGCGTGCAAAAGAAGAAGGAGACAAGGGACAAACAGAAGAAGAAGAGGATAGAAGACATCAGAATCTTTCTCGTAACATATCGGACTCAGCCGATTCCATAACATACAAAACATCGGTCACAGCCGATTCTCAAAATGTCATCACAGCAGAATAAACATCATCAGGATCCATCGTCATCAGAGATTACAGAAATTATATATACATTACAAAAGATTGTGATCATTATTTCTCAAACTTCTTAAAAGACATTTTATGAAAATCCCAAAAGAACGGCACCATCTCTCTCTCTACTGCTCTACTGTTCGTCATCTCCTGTAGTGTGAGTACAGATTAAGGGGTCAGTACATGGAATACACTGGTGGAGATAAACTCTGCATCTTATAACATTCGACAAAGAAATATATACAGTAATTCGAAAGTTCACGACAAGAAGGCACGTTGTCAAAGCACGTAGAATTCACAGCAGGCATTAGAAATGGTAGAGGACAAATAGGTTCGGGTGTTCCCCATCTTATCCTATAGAAACGGTCTCATTACCGTAGGTGTATTTTCAGGACCACCCAACCCTTTGGAGTAGTAGAAAAGAGTGAGGACAAATGCATGATCAAAGGTGGACCGCAGCCCATGCACAATAATAATATGACACAACACTTATAGTACACAACATTTAGCATTTCTCAAACGAGCATCAAAATAGGGAAAACAGTAAACAGATTAAGAATTAGAAGATACCCCCACCTCGATAAGAGGTTATCACGTGTTCTGACAGGATAAAGAATCAAGCCTAATGCGTACGATCCAACAGATTGCCTACAAAAGTATCGTGATATCTTAGATCCTCAAGAGATTAAAAGAGGGATATAAAATAAAGGAAATGTTCGATCGAGAAGACGGAACGGGTAAGGAAGACACGAAGATTAAGGCTATCGAGACGTGTGAAAGGAAAACTTGGCAAAAGAATTGACCCGACCGAGGTCCCCGACTCCCGACAAAGCAACGAAAACATACGACTCGAAACAACCCACGAAAACACTTGCCGGTGCGCCCACGACGCACCCGGCAACCCAACAAAACCCCACACACACTTCTCTCTCTCGCACGGTCGTGCAAAATTGCCCACGACCGTGCCGCACAAAGCTTGACCGTGCGCCACCTTCCAGTGGCCGCGCACGGTCACTCACCCCTGGCGCACGGTCGTGCCCCAGCGCACGGTCCTGCGCGCAGCAGCCTACACAGCAGCGCCACCTTCATCATCTTCTTCCTTAAGCTTTGACCGGCGACTCCCGTCGCCGGCAACACCTCTACCACCATAACCGGCAACCTCCAACATCACACAACACAATAACCCAAGCAAGAACAACACACACACCAAACCCAAGCTTTTCCACCCCAAAAACCACACAACCCAACTCCGGCCACACCACCTCTCCGGCGGCTCCACCTCCTCCAACCCATAGACACACACTCTGAAATGGTTATCTACCACCCCGGCAAGGAAGACGATAGAGAGAAAACAAGAAATGAGGAGAGAGAAAAGATGATGAACTCAAACAAGGTTTTTCCGGCGGTTGACCGGCGATTTGCCAGCGATCCGACCGTCGGAATGAAGAAATAAGACCGTCACTAGACTCGCCTCGACGAGAGCTACGATCTATGTGAAAACCGTTCGATTCCGAGACGGTTTACTTTTTCGGCCACCGGCGGCAGCGGCGGCGACCACCGGAAAAAGAAAGAGAAGAAGAAGAGAAACTTACGTGTTTTTCGATTATGAGCTCGCGTGACTTATCGATTTAAAACTAAGCTATATATACTCCTCCAAACATGGCTACTATTCACATAAATATCCCGTATTCTACCCTTTCGCATACGCCTCGTATACGTCGTATTCTTCATTTCACTGTTTTCTTCACTACTCGAGCTACAAAACTCCGATTAACCTCTAGTTCGTTTCTATGTTCTCGTTTTCCTGTTGCGCATCCGATTATATAAAAAACCTTCTAGATTCCATGTCTATAAATTACGTCCCTCAAATACTTCATCTAACACATATCTATAACACATAAATAAATTTAAACACCCAAAATTAACACACATAGAATTATTTCAGTTATGATTTAATTATTTAATTATCCAATTATGCTTCGTTTTGTCTTGGGCGCTATAGTAATCCTGGTATGATCATGAGATCCGATGCATTTGTGATGGTATGATTATGGGATACGATGGATTAGTGTTGGTATGATCATAAGATTCGCTACATTTGTGCTAGTATGATCATGGGGTCCATTAGTGCTGGTATGAACTTGGAATTTGGTGCATTAATGTTGGTATGATCTTGATTGAAATAGTATATGTGTTTAAAGAAAATTAAAAAAACTGTTCAGATCCAGTGCATTATTACTAGTATTTTTATGGAATCTGGTACATTAGTACTGGTATAATGATGGTATTCGATCAGGTAATACTGATATGATCATGGGATCCGATACATTTTTGCTAGTATGACCATGGGATTCGGTGCATTAATGTTGGTGTGATCATGATTTAAATAGTATATATGTTTAAAGAAGATTAAAAAAAATGTTCAGATCGGGTGCAATATTATTGGTATTTCCATGGAATTTGGTGCATTAGTACTGGTATAATCATGGGATTCGATCAAGTAATACTGGTATGATCATGGGATCCGATACATTTGTGCTAGTATGATCAAGGGATCAGGTGAATTAGTGCTGGTATGATCGTGATTGAAATAGTATACGTGTTTAAAGAAAATTAAAAAAATTTTAAAAACCTGATCGGATTTGGTGCATTATTACTTGTATTACCATCGGATCCGGTAAATTAATGTTGGTATGATCATGGGATCCATTGCTTTTGTGTTGGTATTATCATGAGATCCGGTGTATTAGTATCAGTATGATCCTGGTATCTAATAAAGTAATCTTGGTATGATCATGAGATCCGGTGCATTTGTGATGGTATGATTTTGGGATCCGGTGGATTAGTGTTGGTATGATCATAAGATCTGCTACATTTGTGCTTAGTATTATCATGGGGTCCATTAGTAATGGTATGAACATGGGATTCGGTGCATTAATGTTGGTATTATCGTAATTGAAATAGTATATGTGTTTAAAGAAAATTAAAAAAAATTGTTCAGATCCAGTACAATATTACAGGTATTTTCATGGTATCCGATGCATTAGTATTGGTATAATCATGATATTCGATCAGGTAATACTGGTATGATCATGGGATCCGATACATTTGTGCTAGTATTGTAGCACCTCAACCCGTCATTGTAGGATTGAGACACTACCTTAACCTTATATGCTCAAATGATTTTGAAAAAGGGATAATAATTTTTCTTTTTGAATGATTTTTGTAAATAAACTCTGCTGAAGATTTTTCTAAACACGAGTATATTTTTTTTCTTTCTATTTTAAATTGAAAAGCTTAGCATGCAAGAACTAACTTGTGTTCTACCCACATTTGTAAATCAAAACCTCGATATTTTTAAGATGTTTTTAAAAAATTTACTTAAGCCAACATCGGAAGTGTCAAAAGGGGCATTAAGCATATTAACTTCATACATATGAACATATATTAAAAACATATAATATATATGCTTTGAGAGAGGGGTCCGTATAGTTAGCTACACATCCGCTTCGTCATAAGGGGGTCGTGAAAACATTTAAACATAGCAACATAAGATTTGAGAAATCTTAGTGGATAACGCTTATTAACTGTTACATTAAAGAGATTAACCAATACGCTTAATATGTCATTTCCAAGATCCGAAGACCTGGCATAAACTCCAAGGTCTGAAGACCTGGCATCCAAGGTTCGTCAACCTAGTACTTCACCCGAAGGTGTCATTTCAAGACATCATACATTCATACTCAACATACAAGTTATTCTAATCAATATAACCGTAAATAAATGTTACCCAGTTTTGACGTTGATTCGAAAGTTGGGGTAGCTCCTGAAGTATCCGGTCGCTCGTACTGCACTCGGCACGTTCATAAATTCTTAGTCTTTATGTTGCATATCAATTGTATCATACCTATCTAACCTATTATGCTTATCGTACATATAACATATGTATGTCACAAAAACATAATTATAGATTTAGGTGAAAATTAAAGTATACTTTCAAACAAGCATCAATTGTACCTTGAAGGAAATAAAAAAAACGTATTTTATATCTTAACTCATAAAACTATAATTCATATGCTAAAGAGTTAAATTATTTAACACTTCACACATAAGCACACACTTAATCACATAATATAAATTTCAAAATATGGTCAAATTGTATTCTTAAATCATAGAAAAAAATTGATCTTGAAGTTAGTAATATATTGGAAGAAAAGACACTCTTTACCACAACAATTTTCATAATTTAAACGATCATCCAAAATTCATGAAAATAAGCATGCATTTACATAACAACCCTTAGTTATCCATGCTAAAATATTAGGGGTAAATTCAAATCACAAAAGCTTTAATAAATTATTTAATATAATCAAAAATTGTTCGAAAATGCTCTAAAACTAGTCTGTGTTATAAAATTTGTCGTAAATTGTATATTTACTGAAACCTTCTGAAATTAATAATTTAGACTTCTAACATCATGTACTTAAACATAGTAAAACAGTTTTGAAAATATATAATGGACCAATTTTATATAATTAATTTTCTAAGGTCTGAAACTGCATAATTCCAACTCGAACTGGACTATCTTTGAAAAATCATCATAATTCATAGACTATCCAAACATTACCAAATTTTAACCATAGACTCAAAACTTCATATAGTATAACATACCGAAACAGTTTTAAAAAAATCCAAGTATACATTTTTATAAAAATTGGCAAAGTGGACTACCATTTCTAAAATTTTTCACAACTTGATTAAACCCACCTATTTTCATAATTAAAATGTAGATTCGACTTTTATAACTCTATCAACCTCAAATAAACCATCTTGACTCAATTTATCACACATGCAATGAGCTTAGACAAGATAATCAAACATGCAAGGACTAAATCAACATACAATTGAACAATCAACTCCCAAAGTGACATATTTTAAAGATCAACCATACAAAACAAGACTTGAACAAATTTCTTCACATTAGAAGAAAATCACCCTTGGATTATACATGCAATGTGTTTAGGTAAAGAAATCAAATATGCAAAGCTTAATCCAACATGCATTTGCTCAATCAACACTTAAAATGACATGTTTTTGAAGATCCACTACTTAGAACAAGGTATCCAACAATTATATCACATTTGTAGGAAATATCACCTAGATCTTACATGCAACTCAAAATTAGAACTTAACCATGCTTCTAAGGAAGAAGATGGGTGAGGAATAGCCAAAATACCTTTACGGTTGCACACAAAAGAGTTCTTTAGCTCTAATTAGCTTCTTGCCTTGAGTGATTCCTTCTTCTTTCTTCAATCTTGATTTTCCAGCTTGTTGAATGTGGAGATGAGAGTTTTCTTTCTTTGTTGAATGAGGGGATTTGTAGAGAGAATGTGGAGTATGCTAGAGAGAGAAAGAGCGCTTCAAATGGAGGGGGAGAGTGGTATGTAGTGTTGCATTTATAAAGTGAGGGGACTAAAAAAATGATGTAACACACTCCTAATATAATACATAATGATACATGTATATAGATCATAACTTGTAGTGTATATCAACTTGATATATGATGATTAGTAACATTGAGACTTGTGGTGGATTTGATGGGGGCATGGGGGATTGAGTGTAACTCTATCTAATGTGACATGCATAAGTAATCTTAATGATGACTATTATGCATGAAATTATGTCTATCACGCCCCGTTTTTTTTTCACTTAAAATATCAGAGTTTTTCTCAGCGGACATGAAGAGAGAAAGGAGGAGAAGACGAGCATGATATAAAATAGAAAGAAAAGGGAGAAGATAAGAAGAGTTATACTTAGAACATCGGATGCAACCGATAAAAAGGAGTTTGAATCCTTACGCAGCGGAAAAACATCAGGATCCATAACAAAGAAGGAGAAAGAGACGACAGAAGAAGGGGATTAGAGACGACAGAAGAAAGAGGTGAGGGACGATGTGAATCATTCACAAAACAACAACGGCCTCGGCCGATAACGTTCGGTCTCAATACCGATAAAATATATACAACAATCGACCTCTGCCGAAGACAATCGGTCTCACTACCGATATAAACATTATACGCAGCGGAAATAACATCAGGATCTCTCATTAACAGAATACTCAGAATATATACAAACGTGAATAAACTTATAACATATCGTTTTGAAAATGTTTGTGCGACACATCCTAAAATCACAGATTCAAAAGCGGCACCGCCTCTCTCCATCTAGGGTTCATCATGTTCAACAGCTCCTGTAGTGTGAGTATAGATTAAGGGGATGAGTGCGTTGAATACACTCGTGGGGATAAAGTCCGCATCTTATAACAATCGGTACAATGGCATAGCAAGTAAAATGCATAGCAGATATTAGAAATGATAAGAAGTATAGGTGCGGGAACAACCCGTCTTACCCTATGAAAACGGTCTCAATACCGCTGGTGTAATTCATGAGGACCACCAAACCTCAATAGAGTAGTAGAAGGGAGGGAGATGATTTTTTACAGTCCCGTAGGACTCTCCGAACATGCAATGTGAACCGAAGTTCTTTCACAGTATATAGTATGGCATAGCACGTATATTCACAGCATTTAGTATTCCTCAGTCATGTTTTATAATAGGGAAAACTGTAAACACATTAACATTTAGAAATTACCCCCACCTCGTATAGTGGTTACCACGTGATCCACGAGTATCGACAGATCAGATTTCACAAGCGAGTACCAAAGTCTCGTGTCTCAACCCTTGTGCCTCAAAGTTCAATCCAAAAGATAGCCTACATACGTTACATCGTTTCTTAGATCTTTACAAATGTATAATTAAAGCTATAAACGTTGCCGGCGGAAAAACGATCGTTAACGACGCAGCGGATCGAAAGATCTAAAGATTGGGATTGAGGAGACAAAGGTGAAAGTTTAGTTTAATAGGCTGAGATGAAAGAGGGTTCGATTAGGGTCGCAACAAAAAAAGAATGAGCTCAATCGGAGTTGAAACGAGCCCGAACGGAGCGTTTTAAGATCGACGGGTATTCTCCGGCATCTGCCCTACCGCGCACGGTCAGTCACTCTCGGGGCACGACCGTGCCACCGCGCACGACCATGCGCGACCGCCTAGTAGCTCCTCTTGATGCGCGCGCGACCGTACGCGACCGTGCACCTGAAAATGAAGCTTTTTGCCGGTGACCTCCCGTCATCGGCCACCACCTCCACGACTCACCGATAATCCCGTTCCAACCTCCTCCATCTCCGGTTACCCCCAACGAACTCCGGTATGAGATCAAACCCTTCCCAACCTCAAAACTCATACAAACATGCATATATATACAACACACACACCCTTAATCACTTGGCCGACGACCTCCAGTCGTCGGAAACCCATCGTCTCAACACACCGGCGCATCACCAGCGCCGATCATTACTTTTCCTCATGGCGGCACCACTCGTACCACCCTCAACAGAGATCATACTCAAACACACACACACACGTAAACATGCATATATCACGATAACCCTATCAAGATAACTCCGGCACCACCCCACACGGCGACGCCGTCCTTCCAACAACTCACCCTCGTCTCCATGCGAACCTCCGACAACATCCCCATTTAAAAGAACGGAGGAAAAGAGAGAAAACCGAGGAGAGAGAAAATTTGGCTAGGGTTAGGGTTAGGGTTTCAAGATGGTTTTTCGCCGTTTTTCAGCGAACCAGAAGTCGGAATAGAAATCCGAGACTTGTTCTAGACTCGTCTCGTCAAGACCTACATCGTGTGTGAAAATCGGCCGAAATCGACAACTTTGAAAATATTCCGACGATCTCCGGCGGCGGCACCACCACGCCAGTGGTGGCTCCGGAGGCCGAAAAAGAAACGAGAGAGAGAAGAGAGACTTACGTGTTTTCGGCGCTTTTGGCTCGTTCAAAGAAAGGGGTGAGAAATGAATCGGGGGAGTCTCCTATTTATAGAATTCAGAAGTTACTATTCACCATAAATATCTCGGTAAATATCTTGGTAAATATCTTCTGATATTTCGAATCCTCGTGGTTTACTCTTTTTATCGTTGTTCGAGCTACAGATCTTCGATTGCTCTCTAGTTCGTTTCTATCCTCTTATTTTTCCAACGCGCAACTAGTGATATAAAAATATCCTATATCCCATGTCTAGATAAATTATCCATCTCATACTCGCGTTAACACTTATCTGAAATGCACGTATTTAATGAGACAGTCAAAATAAACGCACGTAATAAATTAAGTCATGTGTTAAATATTTAATTAATCAATTATGCTCGTTTTGATCTGGGGCGCTACAATGTCCAAATTAGCACATCACATAAGTCACATAAGTATGTTTGAAAATATATTTAATTTAACACATCATAATAGTCACATACTTCATTGCACATAAACTATATAATAAAAATCTACCTAACTATAATTAAACACATAAGTCACATTTCTTATACTAATTATTAAAATTATTTTATGTGTAACTTATCTTCTTATCCTTTTTTTATTCGTTCAGTTACTCACGTATGTCGAGTGCATTACGATCAAACTCAGTCTTCTCGGGTAGCTATTCTGCAAGACTTTTAGACTTAAAGAAATGTTAGCTCACTATTCTTGATAAAAAGTAAAATTCATCTTAAACTCGAAAAGATCATACGCTATAAATTATTTTATGAAGAATGCAAATTTTATATAAAAAAAATGCTATGCAAGTTTAAAAAAAAGGGTATTACAAGTATGATCATGGGATTCGGTGAATTAATGTTGGTATGATCGTGGTTGAAATAGTATATATGTTTAAAGAAAATTTAAAAAAACTGTTCAGATCCGGTGCACTATTACTGGTATTTTCATGGAATTTGGTGCATTAGTACTGGTATAATCATGGGATCCGATCAAATAATACTGGTATGATCATGGGATCCGATACATTTGTGCTGGTATGATCATGTGATTCGGTGTATTTGTTTTGGTATGATTATGGGTTCCGATAGATAAATGTTGATATGATCACAAGATTTGCTGCATTTGTGCTAGTATGATCATAGGGTGCATTAGTATTGTTATGATTGTGATTGTAATAGTATATGCGTTTAAAGAAAATAGAAAAAAACTGATCGGATACGGGGTTATGTTACTAGTATTTTCATGGGATCCAGTGTATTAGTACTATTATAATAATAGGATCTGGTCAAGTAATACTGGTATGATCATGGGATCCGATATATTTGTGCTGGTATGATCATAAGATCAGGTGGATTAGTGTTGGTATGATCGTAATTGTAATAGTATACGTGTTTAAAGAAAATTAATAAAACTTAAAAAAAATTGATTGGATTTGGTGCATTATTAGTTGTATTCTCATAGGATCCGGTGCATGAGTGCTGGTATTATCATGGTATATGGTAAAGTAATGGTGGTATGATCATGAGATACGGTGTATTTGTGTTGGTATGATCATGGGATACGGTGTATTAGGACTAGTATGATCATGGTATTCGGTGTATTTGTGGTGTTATGATTATGGAATCCAATGGAATAGTATTGGTATGATCATAAGATCCGCTACATTTATGCTAGTATGATCATGGGGTGCATTAGTGCTGCTATGAATAAAGGATTCGTTGTATTAATGCTGATATGATCGTGATTGAAATAGTATATGCGTTTAAAGAAAATTAAAAAAATTTGATCGAATTCGGTGCAATATTACAAGTATTTTCATGGGATCCAATGCATTAGTACTAGTATAATCTTGGGATCCAGTCTGTAATACTGGTATTGTAATACCCCATATTAAATTTTGGCTATGTAAAATATAATGAGAATTTTCTATAGTTAAAATAAGATTTAAATAATAACAATATAAATTATTTAATTGATGGTAGTATGAATTAATTACAAATTAAATATGAAATATAAATAATCACACATGCATACATATATATAAGTAGCATATTATATATATATAGGTACCTGTGTGTGCGATGCATATTATATGGTTTTAATATTATAATATATATTTATATGTAAATGTCGTGTGTATAGGTTTAGTTATAGGCTCATTAATATTATAATATATATATATATATGTTTGATATGTAAGTGCATGTGCATAGTATATATAAACTATAATATATATATAAATTTGTACATGCATAAAAAGCTAGCAGAACCTTTAATGATGATAATAATATAATAATAGTAAAATAATAACTATTAAAAAAAGGAAAAACAAACTTAATTTGTCTAAGGGGTGAGGCGGTGGAGTCGGTGGAGTAAGTAAATAAATAAAATAAAAAGAAAGAAAGTGCAGCGAAAGAAAAACAAGAACAGAGAGGAAAGGAAACAAAAACAGAGGAAAAGAAGAAGGAAAAGAAAAGAAAGAAGAGACAAGGGTTTGCGATTTTGGATTCATTTCTTCACCGTTTTTCTTTAAATTTTGAGGGGGAGCTCGTGGTGACATGCTCTTCAATTTGATCGGAGTGAATTCTCAAGATTTTTCCCAAAAGGTACAAAGAAATTAATGAATTATATATATCTCCAGTTATCATAATTCATCGGATGTTTTGGTAGCTTTATAGGCCGAATTAGGAAAAACTTAAAACATGAAAGTTATAGCCCTATCTCTTAGCTAAACTTAGAAGAAAACCGTAGATGTCTCGGTTAAGTATTGAGTGAGATAATGTCAAAAGAATAAAGGTTGCTAGAAGTTAGTATTGTATATGAAATAAATAAAATAAAGCACACATGCATTGCATTTCATTACATAATAAAAATATATATTAAGGGGACAATTAGGCTAAATTGAATTGAATCATATAGGAGCACGGGCTGTAGAACGGGAAGAGGAACCAGAGCGACAAATGGATTACTTATCATAGCCAGATTAATCTTGATAACACAAGAGACAAGGAATTTCACGTGGAAGCAAGGTAAGTAGAAATTCATTTGCAACTACAATGCATGAACGTAGTACGTCATGGTTATATATTGCTTAAGTGATATTACGTGATTTTACGTATTCTTGAGAATTGACGTATTTGAGTGATGTTATGTGTTTACTTGTATTACATGATAATAGTGAATTTGCGTTTCTTGATATTAGTGATTACTTTTTATGTGTGATTAAAGATGATGCGTTGGCATTGAATTTTGTACATATCATTCATGAGCATAGATATATGTATGCATAGAAGACATGTTGAGTTTGTGTGCACATCATATCATGCAAAGAGCAAAGTTAAAGCAAAGTTGACCACTACTAGTACATCGAGGCCGGTAACCGCTTTCATAGTAAAAGTATGCCTATGGCATGCGAGCCGTGTTTATGGTTCGAAGATATTGGGCCATGAACATGACTTTAAAGCAAAGCAAAGTAAAGTACAGAGATCATTGAGCTAGCTCCTTTCCGATGTACTGTAGATGGGTCAAGGGCCCCACATAGTAAAAGATATCAAAGTCATGCATTCACGACATTCTTAAAGTCCTTACAACCATTTGTATGACATTGCATGCATGATTTCTGCTTATTGAGCTTATTAGCTCATATAGTTCATGCATTGTAGGTGAACCTGCTGATGTATAAGCTCATGGACTTACTGACTGTGTTGTTGAGTTCCTACGGGTTCGGAGATGATGTACATGGATGACGACCTGTTGGGCTACGCTAGGAGCTTATTTTGCTTTAAATAAAATATTTTGATAAAATACTTGGACTTCTTCTATTGACCTTCTGAGGTATATAAACATGTAAAATATAGAAGTAGGTGTGACTTGACTTTATGGTACACGCTATGAAATGTAATATAATTTTATTGGGTTTTCATGTGCAAGAAAAGTTATTTATGTTATTATGTAAAAAAAAAATGCACACGCTCACTTACAGGTCTTTTTATATGAAAATCTATTACATATCTAGCTATATTAGAAATGTGGTCGTGACAGGTATGATCATTGGATAAGGTGGATTAGTGTTGGAATGATAGTGATTGAAATAGTATACGTGTTTAAAGAAAATTAAAATAATTTAAAAAAACTAATCGAATGAGGTGCATTATTACTTGTATTACCATCGGATCTGGTAAAGTAATGTTGGTATGATCATAGGATCTGTTGCATTTGTGTTGGTATGATCATGGGATCTGGTGTATTAGTATCGGTATGATCATGGTATCCGGAGTATTTGTACCGATATTATCATGGTATCCTAAAAAATAATGTTGGTACGATCATGAGATCCGGTACATTTATGCTGGTATGGTTAAAGGATTAGGTGCATTAGTACCGGTATGATTGTGATTGAAATAGTATATGTGTTGAAAGAAAATTTAAAAAATTTATGGGATCCGGTATATTAGTACTGGTATGAGCATGGTATCCGTAAAAGTAATGTTGGTATGATCATGTGATCTGGTGCATTTGTGCTGGTATGATTAGGGGATTTGGTGGATTGGAGTTGGTATGATCATAAGATCCGCTACATTTGTGCTTGTATGATCATGTGGTGCATTAGTGCTGGTATGAACATGGGATTCATTGCATTAATGATGGTATGATCATGATTTAAATAGTATACGCGTTTAAAGAAAATTAAAAAAAAATTGATCAGATCTAGTGCAATATTACAGGTAATTTAATGGGGTCTGATGCATTAGTACTGGTATAATCAAGGGATTCGATCTGTAATACTAGGATGATCATGGGATCAGGTTGATTAGTGTTGGTATGATCATGATGGAAATAGTATAAGTGTTTAAAGAAAATTTAAAAAATTTAAAAAAACTTATCGGATCTGGGGCATTATTACTTGTATTATCATAGGATTCGGTGTATTACTACTAGTATGATCATGGGATACGATAAAGTAATGGTGGTATGATCATGGGATCTAATGAATTTGTGTTGGTATGATCATGGGATCCGGTATATTAGTATCAGTATGATCATGGTATCTGGTGAAGTAATGCTGGTATGATCATGAGATCCGGTGCATTTGTCTTGGTATGATTATGGGATCCGGTGGATTAGTATTGGTATGATCATAGGATCCAATTTTATAGGATGCATTAGTGCTAGTATGAACATGGAATTCGGTGCATTAATGATGGTATGATCGTGATTGAAACAGTATGTGTTTAAAAAAAATTAAAAAAATTGTTCAGATCCGGTGGAATATGACTGGTATTTTCATGGAATCCATTGCATTAGTACTGGTATAATCATGGGATTCGATCAAGTAATATTGGTATGGTCATGGGATCCGATACATTTGTGCTGATATGATCATGGGATGTAATGGATTAGTGCTGGTATAATCGTGATTGAAATAGTATACGTGTTTAAAGAAAATTAATAAAATTTAAAAAAAACTGATCGGATATGGTGCATTATTACTTGTATTATCATGGGATCCGGTGCATTACTACTGGTATGATCATAGGATCCGGTAATGTAATACTGGTATGATCAAGGGATCCAGTGCATTTGTGTTGGTATGATCATGGGATCCGGTGTAATAGTACCAGTATGATCATGGAATCAAGTAAAGTAATGCTGGTATGATCATGTAATCTAATTTTATTGTGCTGGTATGTTTATGGGATCAGGTGGATTAATGTTCGTATGATCATAAGATTCGCTACATTTGTGCTAGTATGATCATGGATTAGTGCTAGTATGATCATGATTGAAATTAAAAAAAAAACTAATCGGATCCGGTGCAATATTACTAGTATTTTCATGGGATCTGTTGCATCAGTACTGGTATAATCATGGGATTTGATAAAAAAATACTAGTATTATCATGGGATCCGGTTAAGTAATACTGGTATGATCATGGGATCCGATACATTTGTGTTGGTATGATCATGGGATCAGGTGGATTAGTGTTGGTATGATCGTGATTGAATTAGTATACATATTTAAAGAAAATTTAAAAAAATTAAAAAAAATTGATCAGATCCAATGCATTATTATTTATATTATCATGGGATACGATGCAATACTACAGTATGATCATGAGATCCGGTAAAGTAATGTTGGTATAATCATGGGATTTGGTGCATTTGTGATGGTATGATCATGGGATCTAGTGAATTAGTACCGGTATGATCATGGTTTCCGGTAATGTAATGCTAGTATGATTATAAGATCTAGTGCATTTGTGCTGGTATGATTATGAGATCCGGTGGATTAGTGTTTATATAATCATAAGATCTACTACATTTGTTCTAGTAGTATCATGGGGTGCATTAATAATGCTTGTATGATTGTGATTGAAATAGTATACGCATTTAAAAAAAACAAAAAAAAACTGATCAGATCCAATGAAATATTACCGATATTTTCATGGGATCCGTTGCATTAATACTAGTATAATTATGATATCCAATCAAAGATTACAGGTATGATCATGGGATTCGATACATTTGTATTGGTATGATCATGGTATCATGTGGATTAGTGCTGGTATGATTGTGATTGAAATATTATACGTGTTTAAAGAAAATATAAAAAACTTAAAAAAAAGTTGATCGAATCCAAGGCATTATTATTTGTATTATTAGTGGATTTGGTGCATTACTACTGGTATGATCATGAGATCCGGTAAAGTAATGTTGGTATAATCATGGGATCCAATGTACTAGTACCGGTATGATCATGGAATCGGGTAAAGTAATGTTGGTATGATCATGAGATTCGGTGTATTTGTGTTAGTATGATTATGGGATCCGGTGGATTAGTGTTGGTATGATCATAAGATCCGCTAAATTTCTGCTAGTATGATCATGAGGTGCATTGATGTTGGTATGATCATGATTGAAATAGTATACACATTTAAAGAAAATTAAAAAAAAACACTTATCGGATCCGGTACAATATTATTGGTATTTTCATGGGATCCGATCAAAGAATATAGGTATGATCATGGGATACGGTCAATTAATACTAGTATGATCATGAGATCCGATGTATTTGTGCTGGTATGACCATGGGATCAAGTGGATTAGTGTTGGTATGATCATGATTGAAATAGAATATGTGTTTAAAGAAAATTTAAAAAAAATAAAAAAACTAATCGAATCCTTTGCATTATTATTTGTATTATCATGGGATCCGGTACATTACTACTGGTATGATCTTGGGATGCGGTAAAGTAATGTTGGTAAGATCATGGGATTCGGTGCATTTGTGTTGGTATGATCATGTGATCCGAATCCGGTGCATTTGTGATGGTATGATTATGGGATCCGGTGGATTAGTGTTGATATGATCATAAGATCCGCTACATTTGTGCTAGTATGATCATGGGGTGCATTAATGCAGGTATGATCATAATTGAAATATTATACGCGTTTAAAGAAAATTAAAAAAAACTGATCGGATCTGGTGCAATATTATTGGTATTTTTATGGGATCTGTTGCATTAGTACTGGCATAATCATGGGATCCGGTCAAAGAATATTGGTATTATAACACCCTGTTTTCAAGAAAACATGCATTGCATATTTTATAAAATTTCTTTTAGCGTTCAATTATAAATGATTTAAGTGTGAGCTCTTATATTACTTAAAATTATGATTTACGAAATTCGTTATGCTTGATGTTTTTAAAGATTTTATGATATATATATATATATATATATTTTTTGAGATTTTAAGGGTTTTTGCAGGTTGCTCATGGAGGAAACCGAGCTTGATCTCAACTCACTCGACAAACATGGATGAAAGTAAAAAGATAAGATAATAAATAAGTTTAAATGAGGAAAAATGATACTAGGCTTTTATGCTAAGCTTATTCATTTGTGTCGAGAATACTTTTATTTTATGAAATTTAATTATGATCTTTATGTATAATTTTATGTGATAAAATATTTTGCTTAAACATGCATTCCTAATTCATTGTGTATCGAAATATCTTCTCATCACCCAAGTAAAATTATAACACCCTAATTAATTAACTATGTATAAGAATTAATTAATTAAGCCTAAGAGTTAATTAATTAAGTGATAATCTTAATTATGCTAAGAAATAATTAATTAAATGGTATACTTAATTAAACTAAGAATTAATTAATTAAGCCTAAGTGATTAACTAATTAAAAAAAAAATTGATTAAGGAAGCAAAGCCATGAATTGGCTTTGTCATCACCAACCACACCACCTCATCTTTTTTTCTCTCCAAAACATGACAAGCACCCTTTTTATCTAGTTTCGGTGGGAAAGGAAAGGAAAGGTAATAAAAGGAAAAGCAAGAGAAAGGACAGTAAGCATACAAACTCTCCAGCCTTCTCTCTTCCTCTCGTTTCTCTCCCTCACAATTTCTTTCTCTATCTCTCTCTCCCTCTCCCTGCTGCTCCGTTACTCTACTGCTATACGTAAGTATGTTGCTGCTACGTATTTTGCTGCTGCTATTACTGTGTTTTACTGTTGTTGTACATGTGTGTGTTTTTCCCTGCTGTTCGATAATTTGTGTAGCCTTGTAGAAGTTGAATTAGGCTAAAACATTTTATTACAGTCTAGTATGTGAAGTGTAGAATATGCATGTAAAATTTCAGAATATTTGGAGTTAAACCCGATTTTTTATGATTTTTCTAAGATAAGCTGTTCAGAGACAGTTTTTGCCCCGTTTTTGGGTCAGAATCAAACAATTTTCTGGAACTGTATCCTTCGAGTTTATGTATGATTTTTTACTATGTTTTAAAACCTGTTCTTAGGTACGTGTAGAAATTTAGTATGTATTTTTTTGAGTCTTGTACGATTTATGCCGAATTTTACAACATAACCTGTTTTCAGCATACACTCTGCACTGTTTTCTGCTAAATTAGAAATTTCATAACTAAATATGTAAAGCTTATTTTCAGTTGATATTTTTATATGTTATACTTCAACATGTTGTCTAAATTCTGTAAAAATATGAAAGGTTTTCATCAATTCTATAAGATATGGTGAATTTTACAATATAGACTGATTTTGAGCTGAAATTCAAGTGAAAGTCTTGTTTAGGATTCTATTTTTATTTATTTATATACACTGTGAAAAATTGTGAATTTTCAGAATATGATAATTGATACTAATATGCGATCATGCAAATAATTTTGTGATTTTAGGAATTACCTATGAGTTATTAAAATTGTTGCAAAATTATGTGTCATTTTATCCTTCAAATTGCTAGTTTAAGTACTTAACAATTATATAATAAGTATGATGACGTATTCTATATTCTAAATCTCACTTAAATGATTTGTGTATGATATGATCATGTTTAGAATTTAATATAAGGATCAAGCATGTATTGGATGTTATATGGCATAATAGACTAAACAGTTAAATGTGTCGAGCGCAGTTTGAGACAGTTGGTGAATCCAGAAGCAATCCTCGCACAATCAACGTACAAGTGGGTAACTTCTACTCTCTATTATGTGTTGATAATTGAATTGATAAGTTGTGTATGAAAATCTACGGCTGAAGCCCGTAGCTATAACTAGTATGTGACTTCCATACTGGGCGACAACCATAAGAGCGAAAGTGCCTGGTCTATGAAAGCGAGGTTTAGTGGGCGAGCGACTCCCACATTCCTCTATGAAAGCAAGGTTTAGTGGGCGAACGATTCCCACATTCCTTTATGATTATGGTCCAGGGTGAGCGTACCCAAAGGACATGTAGTACTTGCTTAATGATTTAATTGCTTCAATGTATTAGACAATAAAGTTATCCCACTGGGATCCCTCATTAGAGGTGTCTCATGATGTTGCTTTTATATTTTCAGGCTCGGCAGATGATGACGTGGACGTGTAGCAGACTGGGCTGACTTCTCACTGTCCCTTTAATGTTGTCGTACTAGAAAAATGTTTCTCTTTGAGAACGATATGCTGTTTAAATATGTATAGTATGATAAACTATGGGCCTAGACTTGCATCCTGTCATATATATATGTTTTGTTGTGTAATTTCAGATAGGCTTTTGGTTTGAACATTTTACCTAGAAATGTGGGTAAGATACAAACTAGATTTGGACATATATATGTATATATATATTACGTCTTTTAAAAAAAAATATAGCTCTCGTGTTCCAGCTTAAGTCTTCCGCTGTATATTAAAAGATAATTATAATTTCTTTAGTTCCTAAGTAAGTAAAGGGTGACGACCTATTTCCAACTAAAAGGGGAACGGGGCGCCACAGGTATAATCATGTGATCCGGTCAAGTAATACTAGTATGATCATAGGATCCGGTCAAGTAATACTGGTCTGATCATGGGATCCGATACATTTATGCTGGTATGATCATGGGATCAGGTGAATTAGTATTGGTATGATCGTGATTGAAATAGTATACGTGTTTAATGAAAATAAAAATAATTTAAAAAATTGATCGGATACTGTGCCTATTACTTGCATTATCATTGGATCGGGTGCATTACTATGGTATGATCATGGGATCCGGTAAATTAATGCTGGTATAATCATGGAATCAGGTGTATTTGTGTTGGTATGATCATGGGATCCGGTGTATTAGTACCAGTATGATCATGGTATCCAATAAAGTAATGTTGTTATGATCATGTGATACGGTGCATTTGTACCGGTGTGATTATGGGATCCAGTGGATTAGTGGTTGTATGATCATAAGATCCGCTACATTTATGCTTGTATGATCATAGGGTGCATTAATGTTGGGATGATCATGATTGAAATAGTATACGCGTTTAAAGAAAATTAAGAAAAACTAATCAGATCTGGTGCAATATTACTGGTATTTTTATGAATTCCGTTTCATTAGTTTTGGTATAATCATGGGATCCGTTCAAAGAATACTGGTATGATCATGGGATTTGATATATTTGTGCGGGTATGATCATGGGATTAGGTGAATTAATGTTTGTATGATCCTGATTGAAATGGTATATGTGTTTAAAGAAAACTTAAAAAATCTAAAAATTTTGATCGGATCCGGTGTCACGCCCCGAAATCTTTTAGTATTTTATCAGAGTTTTACCGTTGGGCGTGAAGAGAGAAATAACAAGAGACGCATACTCAACAGAAGGAATAAGTAAGAGACGACAGAAGAAAGAGGTAAGGGACGAAGTGAATCTTTCACTTAACAACAATCGGCCTCTGCCGATAGCAATCAGTCTCACTACTGATAATATACATCATACGCAGCGGAAATATCATCGGGATCTCTCATCTTTACATGTATCAAAATACTACAAAACGTGATTTAAATAAGACATTGTTTTAGAAATGTTTAAGAAACGACAACTTTAAAATACAGATCCAAAGATAGCACCTCCTCTCTCCTTCTAAGGTTCAACATGCTCATTGGTTCCTGTAGTGTGAATACAGAATAAAGGGGTGAGTGCGTGGAATACACTCGTGGGGATGCAATTTGTCTCTTATAACAGTTCACAGATATAAAATACCGAAAATATAACACTTAGCCACGTTGCCACATCATAACATGATCACAGAATTTAGTATTTCTCATTCATGCTTCAATATAGGGAAAACTGTAAACAGTTACAGAGTTAGAAATTACCCCCACCTTGTTCGGTGGTTACCACGTGAATAACGAGTACCGACGGATCAGACTTCACAAGCGAGTACCAAAGGATCCGATATCACAAGGCTCAACTCAACAAGTAGCCTACACAAGTTATGATGTTCCTTAGATCCTTAATAAATTATAATTAAAACTGTAAATGATTCTGTCGGACAACGGTCGTTAAATACGCGACGGATCGATCGATCTAAAGATCGGAATTTTGGAGACAAGGCTGAAAGTCAAGTCTCAGTGGCTGAGATGATAGGAAATGAAATAAGGATCGCAACGCAAAAAGAAAGAGCTCAATCGGAGTTAAAACGAGCTCAAACGGAGCATTTTAGGTTTAGGGGTAAAATGGTAATTTTGGTCAAAAGGTTGACTTTGAACGGCCCCACGGACCCCGATCAACGACGTCTCATCATCGACGACTCAATACGGTTGAACGACGGAAAGAAAATGAGGTTCGGATCGAAAACACGGTGTCGGACGCGCGTCGGCACCCGACGGGCGCGCACGGTGCGCGCCGGCACCCGGCACCCGACGGCTGCCGAGTTTTCTCGGCAGCTGCGCGCAGCTCGGCCAGGCTGGTCGAGTTTTCTCGGCCAGCCTCTTCCCAGGTTCCCGGCGCCCAGGCTGCTCAACGCGCTACCTTCCTGGCGTCGCCCAGTGCGGCGGCGCCGTCTCCAGCCGCCACCACCTATCTCGCCGGATACCTCGCACCGCCGGCTACCTCCTCCGATCGTCCATCGTCGGATTCCGGCATGAATAGTGCCCAGAAACTTCGTCCCAAAATCCTTCGAAGTCCTGTTTTTCCCAGATTTTCAACTCCAACCAAAACTCCGGCCGGCAACTTCCCGTCGCCGGCGACCACCCCCAACACCTCCGCCGGCGACCCCTCGTCGCCGGCAACCTTTCCCGACCAACCAAACATCCTAACACAGCCTATACATATACATGTATATACACACACTCACACGTATAACATACACACACACACGGCTTCCCAGCCTTGGCCGGCGGCCACCTGCCGCCGGCGACCACCGTCGTTCCCCCAGGCCTTGGCCGGCGACCCCCGTCGCCGGTCACCACCAACACCGTCCATGCACACATGCACGCACACAGGAAAACACACACACACACACATCACAAGGTGCTACCACACACACACACCCACGGTTCTTGCTTGGCCGGCGGCCACCCGCCGCCGGCCCCCTCCACCTGAGCCCTCGCCGGCGACCTCCCGTCGCCGGCCCACTGGTCACGCATGGCGGCGCCACCATGCGCCGCCCACAACAGCGAACTCAACAAACACACACACTAGCACACCTAAACCCACACACACATGCACGTTCATACATATATACCTACTGTTCCGGCCATGCGCCGCCATCCACGGCGGCGCCACCTCCCCGACATCACCACCACACCACCAGCAGCTTCTCCGGCCACCGCTCCGGCAAGAGGACGAGGAGAGAGTAAGAAATCAGAGGAGAGAGAAAGGGTGAAGGGGTTAGGGTTTGGGGCTGTTTTTCGCCGTTTTCCGGCGAACGAGAAATCAGATTTGAAATCCGAGACCTATCCTAGATTCGTCTCGTCGAGACGAACGTCATGTGCGAAAATCGTCCGATTCCGACAACGTTGAAATTTTCCGGCGACCGACCGGCGGCGGCGCCGCCGCGCCGGCGGCAGCGCGCCGGAAAACAGAAAGACAGAAAAGAAAAGACGAGAAAGGAGGACTTACTCGTTTTCGTCGCTTTCGGCTCGTTCGGAGAAACGGTAAAAAACGAATCGGGAGAGCCTCTATTTATAGAATTCGGAAAATTACTATTCATCGAAAATATCTCCGTCACTATTCATCCAAAATATCCCGTCACTATTCATCAGTTGATTTTTTTCAAAGTTACTATTCACGTAAATATCTTCCGGTTTTCCGGATCTTCCGATTTTACCCTTTTCGTCGCCGTTCGAGCTACGGGTCTCCGATTGACCCCTAGTTCGTTTCTATCTTCTCGTCTTTCTAAGACACATCTTATGGTATGAAAATATTCTATATACCATGTCCAAGAAAATTATCCGTCTAAGTCCCGTGTTAAACACGTATCTGAAACGCACGTAATAAATTAAACAGTCAAAGTAAACGCGCATACCTATTAAGTCATACGTTAAATATTTAATTTAATCAATTATGCTCATTTTGATCCGGGGCGCTACATCCTTTACCCCTTAAAATAATTTCGTCCTCGAAATTGAGCGCGTACTTAAGAAACAACAAGACTGGCTACTTTGCCAGAATCTCATCCTCTCATTCCTGTGTCGCGTCGTCCTTTCCATTTCTCGTCAAGGAAATAACTCAGGCTTGTAAGTTCCTTGATTATCTGGCTAAGCTCAATGTTCAAAACTTTCATCGATCCTGAGCTTTTTCCAATTCTTTCTCGATCCTTCCTGACGGAACCGTATTTCTGCTCTTTACTCTTCTCCTTCTTCATCTCCTAGTACTAATTGGTGATTCATCTGCGTCTTTGTCTTTTATCTGGTGATACCCAGACCTTAAGTCATTCTTCGAGGACACACTGGCTCCTCTTAATTTATCGAAGAAATCTTCAATTCAAGATAGTGTATACTTGTTCTCTATGGTCCACTTGTTCGACTCTCGGTAATCGACACACATCCGTAAGCTCCCATCTTTCTCCTTCATGAAGAGCACTGGAGCCCCCCAAAGCGACACGCTTGGTCGATGGGACCTTTGTCCAACAGTTCTATTAGTTGGACCTTTAGTTCTTGCAACTCTTTCGGTGTTATCCAATAAGAAGCCTTTTGACACCGGTGCAGAGTCTGGAATGAGATTGATTCCAAAGGTCACTGGTCGATTCGATGGAGGACCCGGTAAATCCTCTAGAAACATGTCCATGAATTCTTTTATCACCGGCACATTCCCAATAGAAGTCTATCATTGCTCGGGATTCACCATGTTGGCTAACCAAGCTTCACAATTCTCTTTGCTAAGCATCTCGGTTGCCTTCATGACCAATGCAATCCTTAAGTCATCTTTAACTCGTGTTCCAGGGTTTGTGAACTCCGATTTTCCCGATGGAATACTAACTTCCAGGGTTTTAGCGATTTCCTAATCGTTCTCATGCTTCAACAGATCCGGTACAACCATAGTACTATAGATGAAGAAATAAAACACAAAACACGAAGAGAAAAGGTAAACGCGGTTTCATCGAATAGCAAAAGACGATCTGGTATAATATATATCAGAGCAAAAGGTGGCAGCTCATACATCATATCCAAAAGATTACATACCCCACTACAAGGTTTGAGCCACTACATCTATTTACATATATGGTACTTCATTGTTCATCATCAGTAAACTATTTTTCATACACTTCTGAACGAGTGAAAGCGCATGTTCAGGTCTGGCCTGCTCCTGGTCTTGGCCTCGGGGCAACAACTCCTAGTTTTCTGGGATTCCGGCAGTTGTATGCCATGTGGCCCGGCTCACCGCATTTAAAGCAGTTCCGGGTCCCTTGGAGGCATGGCCCCACGTGTATCTTCCCACACTTGGGATAGACATTCCCTGACTTAGGCGTAGGGAGTGGTGGAGTATTATTGGTTCGTGGGAACTTGTTTTGGTCGAAATCCTGACTGGGCCCGTCCCTCTTCCTTTTCTCTGTCATCACTTCCACTTTCTTAGGTGGTGCCATGTCCAAGCATAGTCGGGAAGCGATTTCTTGAGCCCTTTCAATCACAGCGGCGTACGTCATCACACCTTGTCCCGCCAGGATGGAGCTGATCTCCGGACGAAGGCCCTTTTCGAAACGTCGGGCCCTTTTTATGTCCGTGTCCACCAGGTGGGGCGTATATCGACTTAGCTGATTAAATCTTCTCTCGTACTCGCCCACAGTGGATGGCCCCTGGCAGAGTTGCAGAAACTCCGTTTCCTTTTGGTCGCGATAAGATTGGGGTATAAAGCTTTGCACGACCACCTCCTTGAAGGTCTCCCAGTTCATAGCGCCTATCTGTTCCAGGGTCATTGTTCGGACACGTGATTCCCACCAATAACTTGCCTCTTCAGTAAGTTGAAAAACGGCACAGGAAATCTTCTGTTCCTCTGTGCAAGTCAGGTGCCCGAACAAACGATCTAGAGCCCTAAGCCATTCTTCCGCTTCCGAGGGCTCTCATTTTCCATTGAAAATCGGCGGGTTGAATCGCCGAAATTGCTCGATCGCTCGATTGGTGTCGCTCTTTGCTGAGGCGACTGGTGCTGGTTGCGATGTCTCGAAATGTCGAGCCAGCCCCTTTAGAACTGACACCAAATCCCCATCGGCGGTGTCCACACGCTCCGGAGGATTTCCTTCTGGCGGCTGATCATTCATCTGGGGTTGGTTGTCTCTAGGTGGTTGACGAGGATTTTCCTCTAGCGGCTGTTCGTTCATTGGTGGTTGGTTGTCTCCGGGTTGTTGATCTCGTCTTGGGCGGCCACGAGACATACTGTTCTAGTTTCAGAGTACAAAAATCTACCCCTTAGCATCTACCCCACGTAAACCAGCAATATACAAAAGCAACCACAGGATAAACAAGAAGTAGACAGATATGATTCAGATAACCATATAACATATGAACATTATTTCATAAATCAATTTTAACTTTAAGAGATCTCCTTCTCATTCGTTTATCATAACAACACACAAGGATGCATTGTTCCTATAAAAATTCCTTCAGTTTAGAAGTGTATTTCCTGTTTTACCCCGTATCTTACAGGAGGGTATTTCTCATCTCACCCACAAAATGCATTGCACCTTTCAAAATTGCTTCGTTATGGGAGGGTATTTCCTGTCTTACCCTGTATCTTAAGTACAGAAGAGATTCCCCCTCTTACCCCATTTCTTTTAAATTACAGAAGAGAATTTCCCGTCTTACCCTGTACACTAAGTACAGGAGAGAATTCCCTTCTTACCCCGTTTCTTTTAAATTACAGGAGAGAATTTCCCGCCTTACCCTGTACACTAAGTACAGGAGAGAATTCCCTTCTTACCCCGTTTCTTTTAAATTACAGGAGAGAATTTCCCGCCTTACCCTGTACACTAAGTACAGGAGAGAATTCCCTTCTTACCCCGTTTCTTTCAAATTACAGGAGAGAATTTCCCGCCTTACCCTATACACTAAGTACAGGAGAGAATTCCCTTCTTACCCCGTTTCTTTTAAATTACAGGAGAGAATTTCCCGCCTTACCCTGTACACTAAGTACAGGAGAGAGTTCTCGTCTTGCCCCGTTTCTTTTAAATTACAGGAGAGAATTTCCCGTCTTACCCTGTACACTAAGTACAGGAGAGAGTTCTCATCTTGTCCCGTTTCTTTTTAATTACTGAAAGGTTTCTTTTTAAGAGATCTTTTTATCGTGAAACTTGTATTCTTAACACCCCTTCAAACCTAAATGGTTTATATATCGTACTACCCAGGTAACACATATCAGGTAAGCACTCATTCTATCAAGCCCTACGTTCAGGGAAAGTCACTTATAGAGAGAGGAGGGTGTCTATCTATTTCTTTTTGAAAACATCTCCACGTTTTAAAGATACATTTTAAAAACATACTTTTGAAATAATGTTTAAAAACAAGCTTGAGCAAAGTCCTACAAAGGGTAGAACTAGGCTCTGATACCATCTGTCACGCCCCGAAATCTTTTAGTATTTTATCAGATTTTTACCGTTGGGCGTGAAGAGAGAAATAACAAGAGACGCATACTCAACAGAAGGAATAAGTAAGAGACGACAGAAGAAAGAGGTAAGGGACGAAGTGAATCTTTCACTTAACAACAATCGGCCTCTGCCGATAGCAATCAGTCTCACTACTGATAATATACATCATACGCAGCAGAAATATCATCGGAATCTCTCGTCTTTACATGTATCAAAATATTACAAAACGCGATTTAAATAAGACATTGTTTTAGAAATGTTTAAGAAACGACAACTTTAAAATACAGATCCAAAGATAGCACCTCCTCTCTCCTTCTAAGGTTCAACATGCTCATTGGTTCCTGTAGTGTGAATACAGAATAAAGGGGTGAGTGCGTGGAATACACTCGTGGGGATGCAATCTGTCTCTTATAACAGTTCACAGATATAAAATACCGAAAATATAACACTTAGCCACGTTGCCACATCATAACATGATCACAGAATTTAGTATTTCTCATTCATGCTTCAATATAGGGAAAACTGTAAACAGTTACAGAGTTAGAAATTACCCTCACCTTGTTCGGTGGTTACCACGTGAATAACGAGTACCGACGGATCAGACTTCACAAGCGAGTACCAAAGGATCCGATATCACAAGGCTCAACTCAACAAGTAGCCTACACAAGTTATGATGTTCCTTAGATCCTTAATAAATTATAATTAAAACTGTAAATGATTCTGTCGGACAACGGTCGTTAAATACGCGACGGATCGATCGATCTAAAGATCGGAATTTTGGAGACAAGGCTGAAAGTCAAGTCTCAGTGGCTGAGATGATAGGAAATGAAATAAGGATCGCAACGCAAAAAGAAAGAGCTCAATCGGAGTTAAAACGAGCTCAAACGGAGCATTTTAGGTTTAGGGGTAAAATGGTAATTTTGGTCAAAAGGTTGACTTTGAACGGCCCCACGGACCCCGATCAACGACGTCTCATCATCGACGACTCAATACGGTTGAACGACGGAAAGAAAATGAGGTTCGGATCGAAAACACGGTGTCGGACGCGCGTCGGCACCCGACGGGCGCGCACGGTGCGCGCCGGCACCCGGCACCCGACGGCTGCCGAGTTTTCTCGGCAGCTGCGCGCAGCTCGGCCAGGCTGGTCGAGTTTTCTCGGCCAGCCTCTTCCCAGGTTCCCGGCGCCCAGGCTGCTCAACGCGCCACCTTCCTGGCGTCGCCCAGTGCGGCGGCGCCGCCTCCAGCCGCCACCACCTATCTCGCCGGATACCTCGCACCGCCGGCTACCTCCTCCGATCGTCCATCGTCGGATTCCGGCATGAATAGTGCCCAGAAACTTCGCCGCAAAATCCTTCGAAGTCCTGTTTTTCCCAGATTTTCAACTCCAACCAAAACTCCGGCCGGCGACTTCCCGTCGCCGGCGACCACCCCCAACACCTCCGCCGGCGACCCCTCGTCGCCGGCAACCTTTCCCGACCAACCAAACATCCTAACACAGCCTATACATATACATGTATATACACACACTCACACGTATAACATACACACACACACGGCTTCCCAGCCTTGGCCGGCGGCCACCTGCCGCCGGCGACCACCGTCGTTCCCCCAGGCCTTGGCCGGCGACCCCCGTCGCCGGTCACCACCAACACCGTCCATGCACACATGCACGCACACAGGAAAACACACACACACACATCACAAGGTGCTACCACACACACACACCCACGGTTCTTGCTTGGCCGGCGGCCACCCGCCGCCGGCCCCCTCCACCTGAGCCCTCGCCGGCGACCTCCCGTCGCCGGCCCACTGGTCACGCATGGCGGCGCCACCATGCGCCGCCCACAACAGCGAACTCAACAAACACACACACTAGCACACCTAAACCCACACACACATGCACGTTCATACATATATACCTACTGTTCCGGCCATGCGCCGCCACCCACGGCGGCGCCACCTCCCCGACATCACCACCACACCACCAGCAGCTTCTCCGGCCACCGCTCCGGCAAGAGGACGAGGAGAGAGTAAGAAATCAGAGGAGAGAGAAAGGGTGAAGGGGTTAGGGTTTGGGGCTGTTTTTCGCCGTTTTCCGGCGAACGAGAAATCAGATTTGAAATCCGAGACCTATCCTAGATTCGTCTCGTCGAGACGAACGTCATGTGCGAAAATCGTCCGATTCCGACAACGTTGAAATTTTCCGGCGACCGACCGGCGGCGGCGCGCCGGAAAACAGAAAGACAGAAAAGAAAAGACGAGAAAGGAGGACTTACTCGTTTTCGTCGCTTTCGGCTCGTTCGGAGAAACGGTGAAAAACGAATCGGGAGAGCCTCTATTTATAGAATTCGGAAAATTACTATTCATCGAAAATATCTCCGTCACTATTCATCCAAAATATCCCGTCACTATTCATCAGTTGATTTTTTTCAAAGTTACTATTCACGTAAATATCTTCCGGTTTTCCGGATCTTCCGATTTTACCCTTTTCGTCGCCGTTCGAGCTACGGGTCTCCGATTGACCCCTAGTTCGTTTCTATCTTCTCGTCTTTTTAAGACACATCTTATGGTATGAAAATATTCTATATACCATGTCCAAGAAAATTATCCGTCTAAGTCCCGTGTTAAACACGTATCTGAAACGCACGTAATAAATTAAACAGTCAAAGTAAACGCGCATACCTATTAAGTCATACGTTAAATATTTAATTTAATCAATTATGCTCATTTTGATCCGGGGCGCTACATCCGGTGCATTATTATTTGTATGATCATGGGATCCAGTGCATTACTATTGGTATGATCATATGATCCGTTAAAGTAATGTTTGTATGATCATGGAATCCGGTGCATTTGTTGTTGTATGATCATGGGATCCGTTGTATTAGTATTGGTATGATCATGGTATCCGATAAAGTAATCACTACAAGAAATTTGGGATACAACAACCCCCAAAAGACAACCCTTTTAAAGAATTTGTGTTGTCTTTTCTAAATTTACAACCCTTTTTCCGAAAAGCGTTGTCTTTGTTCAAAAAATTCGCTCAACGACAACGCAAATAATGGAAACGACAACGTTTTTTTCGTAGGGTTGTTAAATGGCATTTTTTCTTTAAAAGACAACGCTTTTGTGCAACGCTTTTTTCAAAGGGTTGTTAAATTGTAGCGCCCCGGATCAAAACGAGCATAATTAATTAATTAAATATTTTAACCTATGATTTAATAATTTTGTGCGTATGATTTAACTGTTTAATTTAATTAGTGCGTTTCAGATAAGTGTTTAATGCACATTTTAGAACGATAATTTTTATTAGACGTGGAACATGGGGTGATTTTATACCATTAGATGTGTAATAGAAAAACGAGAAGATAGAAACGAACTAGAGGTCAATCGGAGACTCGTAGCTCGAACGGCGACGGAAAAGGCAAAACTGAAAGTTTCGGAAAAATCGAAAGATATTTACGGAGAATGGAAACGAAGATATTTACGTGAATAGTAACTTGGAAAAGTCCACCGATGAATAGTAACAAGATATTTTCGATGAATAGTAACTTTTGGATTTCTATAAATAGAGGTGATTTCGATTTAAAAATCACCGTTTCTTCGATCGAGCCGAACCCGACGAAAACACGTAAGTCCTTCTTTCTCGTCTTTTCATTTCTGAGTTTCTGGTTTCCGGTGCGCCGCCGTCGGCCGATCGCCGGAAAATTTCAACGTTGTCGGAATCGGATAATTTTCGCACACGACGTTCGTCTCGACGAGACGAATCTAGGATAGGTCTCGGAATTCAATTCCGAGTTTTTGTTCGCCGGAAAACGACGAAAAACAGCCTTGAAACCCTAACCCTTGATCACCCTTTCTCTCTCTTCTATTCTTTCTCTCTCCACCGCGCCGGAGAAGCTGCCGGAGGTCGTGGCCAGACGCTGGAGTACCGGCGCCGCTACCCACGGCGGCGCCGGAGATGGACAGTGGGTGAATATATATGTATGCATGCATGTGTGTGTGTTTCATGGTGTGATGGTGTGTGTTGATGTGCATGCTGTTGGAGGCGACGCCGGGGGGCGCCGCCGTGAGGAAATGAACGGCCGGCAACGGGAGGTCGCCGGCGAGGTGGAGGAGGAGGTAGTCGGCGGCTGGTGGCCGCCGGCCAGGAGAGGTAGTGGGTGGGTGTGTGTAAACACACCTCACGCTGTGTGTGTATGTGTGCTATGTGTGCGTGTGTGTGAGCGTGGACAACGGTAGTGGTGGCCGGCGACTGGGGGTCGTCGGCCAAGGTCTGAGTGGACGGCGGTGGTCGCCGGCGGCAGGTGGCCGCCGGCCTAGGAGAGGGGTGTATGTGTGTGTTTGAGCATGAAAGGGTGTGTATATGCGTGTGTATGTATAGGCTGTGTGTGTGTGTTTGGTTGGTCGGAAAAGGTTGCTGGCGACGGGGAGTCGCCGGCGGATGGGTTGGGAGTGGTCGCCGGCGACTGGAGTCGCCGGCCGGAGCTTTTGGATAAGTGTTGGTTTTTCGAAAAAACTGAACATCGAAGGATTTTGCGGCGTATTTTCCAGGCACTATTCATGCTGGAATTCGGCGATGGACGGCCGGAGGTGGTAGCCGGCGGTGCGAGGTACCCTGCGAGGTCCCGGCGAGGTAGGTAGTGGTGGCTGGGGGTGGCGCCGCCGCGCCTGGCGACGCCGAGAAGTGGCCTGCTCGAGCAGGCCACCGAGAAAACTCGACCAGCCGGGTTGAGCTGTGCCTAGCTACCGAGAAAACTCGGCAGCCGTCGAGTGTCGGGTGCCGTCGCGCACCATGCGCGCCCGTCGGGTGCCGACTCCTACCCGATGCCGCGTTTTTTATCCGAATCTCGTTTTCTTTCCGCCGTTCATCCGTATCGAGTCATCGATGATGAGACGTCGTTGATCGGGGTCCGTGGGCCCGGTCAAAGTCAACCCTTTGACCAAATTTACCATTTTACCCCTAAAATTAAAATGCTCCGTTTGAGCTCGTTTGAACTCCGATTGAGCTCATTCCTTTTGCGTTGCGATCCTTACTTCATTTCCTATCATCTCAGACCTTTGGACTTGACTTTCAGCCTTGTCTCCTAAATCCCAATCTTTAAATTGTATGATTCGTCGTGTCGTGTCGTTAACGAACGTTGTTCCGCCGAAAACCTTTACAACTTTACTTATACTGTATTTAAGATCTAAGAAACACCGTAACTGTGTAGGCTATTTGTTGGATTGAGTTTTGAGTTGAGCTTGAGGTTTCGGGGTTATCAGACTTACTGTTCTAGCTACTCACGTGGTTACCACTATACGAGGTGGGGGTACATTCTAATCTCTTATTTGTTTACTGCTTTCCCTATATATGCATGATTGAGGAATACTAAGTGTTGTGTTTATACTTGCTGTGCCATGATATAACTGTGAAAGGACAGAGGTCCTCTGATCATGCATTCTGTTCGTCCCCTGCTATTTTTCTACTACTCTGTGGAGGTGTCGTGAGCCTCTTGAAATGCACTAACGGTGAGATACCGTTATAGGATAAGACGGGGGAATCCCGCACCTATTCGTCCCTTGCCATTTCTAATATCTGCTTTGCATTTTAATTGTTGTGACGACGTGGCTGTAGGTTAGCTTTTCGGTAATTATTTTCTATCTTGAGTCTTATGAGGCGAATGTTATTTCCCACGAGTGTATTCCACGCACTCACCCCCTTAATCTGTACTCACACTACAGGAGCTGATGAGCATGATGAACTTAGATGGAGAGAGGCGGTGCCACTTATGAACTTGTGATTTTTAGAGTGTGTCACACAAACATTTTTTAAAAAAAACAATATGTTATAAGTTTATTCACGTTTTGTAATTATATTCTGAGTATTCTGTGAACGAAAGATCCTGATGATATTTCCGCTGCGTATGATATATATTATCAGTAGTGAAACTGATTGCTATCGGCAGAGGCCGATTGTTGTTAAGTGAAAGAATCACTTCGTCTCTTATCTCTTTCTTCTGTCGTCTCTTACTTATTTCTTTCTGTTGTGTATGCGTCTCTTGCTATTTCTCTCTTCACGCCCAATGGTAAAACTCTGATAAAATACGAAAAGATTTTGGGGCGTGACATAAATGACGTTTTTTTTTCTAAAAAGACAACCCTTTTATGCAACACTCTTTATGCGTTGTCTTTTGGTGATGTTTTTTATAAATAGACAACCCATTGTGCAACGCTTTTTTTATGTGTTGTGTTAATATTAATTGTTTTTTAATTAAATTATATTTGAAAATTTTAATTATTTTATCATGTTATCTTATATTATTTGCATTAATATTATCTTATATGAACAAACTCATAATTTTATAAAAATAGTATTTTTATAAAATGTATTAAAAATATGCACTAGTATATTTTATAAATGTCTTAAAATGAAATTAGATTAAACATTACTAAACATATTAATTAGTCATTAATCTTCCAATTATATATATATATATATTGTTAACCTTTTAAAATATATTAAAAATACAAATAATAAAAATTAAAATGAAAATATGTAATAATATTACTTGTTTTTTAATTAGATTAAATTTTAAAAGTTTAATTATTTTATGATGTTATCTTATATTATCTTATGTTAATTAGTCATTAATCTTCTATATATATATATTGTTAACCTTTTAAAATATATTAAAAATATAATAATAAAAATTAACAAAAAATATATTAATAGAAAATTGAAAAATATCAAAAATGTATTTAAAAGAAATGCAAGTTGGTAATTATTACATAATGCACTAGTAGTCTAGTGGTTTGAGGACCACTTGGGCACCCGGGTTCGATTCTCATTCAACGCGCAATATTGACTTTAATGACATCATCACTGATGTCACCCATGTATGATGATGCATGTTGACGTGTCAGTGCTTCGATGACGTCATCGTCCTATTTAATAATTAATTTAAAAAATGACAACACTTTTATGCAACGGTCTAAAAGTGTTGTCTTTTCAACACGCAATATTGGCTTTAATGACATCATCACTGATGTCACCCATGTATGATGATGCACGTGTCATGATGACGTGTCATTGCTTTAATAATTATTACATAATGCACTAGTAGTCTAGTGGTTTGAGGACCACTTGGGCACCCGGGTTCGATTCTCATTCAACGCGCAATATTGACTTTAATGACATCATCACTGATGTCACCCATGTATGATGATGCATGTTGACGTGTCAGTGCTTCGATGACGTCATCGTCCTATTTAATAATTAATTTAAAAAACGACAACACTTTTATGCGGTCTAAAAGTGTTGTCTTTTCAACACGCAATATTGGCTTTAATGACATCATCATTGATGTCACCCATATATGATGATGCACGTGTCATGCTGACGTGTCATTGCCCTATGATGACGTGTCATGCTGACGTGTCAGTGCTTCGATGACGTCATCGTCCTATTTAATAATTAATTTAAAAAATGACAACACTTTTGTGCAACGGTCTAAAAGCGTTGTCGTATCTAGAGAAGACAACGCTTTTAGTGCGTTGTAAAATGGCGAAATTTTTTAAATTCACGCTAAAAAATTAGATTTAACAACGGGTAAAACCCGTTGTTAAATCCTAAAATTCTTGTAGTGAATGCTGGTATGATCATGAGATCTGGTGTATTTGTGTTGGTTTGATTATTGGATCCGGTGGATTAATGTTGGTATCTTAAGATCCGCTACATTTGTGCTAGTATGATCATGTGGTGCATAAGTGCTAGTATGAACATGGTATTCGGTTCATTAATGCTGATATGATCGTGATTGAAATAGTATACGCATTTAAAGAAAATTAAAAAAAAACTGATCGGATCCGGTGTAATATTATTAGTATTTACATGGGATCCGTTACATTAGTACTGGTATAATCATGTGATCCGATCAAGTAATACTAGTATGATCATGGGATTCGGTCAAGTAATACTGGTATGATCGTGGGATCCGATACATTTGTGTTGGTATAATCATAGGATCAGGTGGATTAATGCTTGTATGATCGTGATTGAAATAGTATACGTGTTTAAAGAAAATAAAAAAAATAAAAAAAATTGAAATCAAATGGTTCGATCAAAACTTATTTAAAGATTTTTAAAAAGCATCGTTTACAACTTCTTGAGAGTTAATTGTACTCGAATCATCTTCTAAATAGTTAATTATATTCGATTAATCTTATAACTCAATTTAAAACTAATCTTAAACTTTAAGTATAATGATTATTGAAGTTTTCATGACAAAGTAAAGCTTGTTAGAACTCTTAATTATGTTTTTCTTATCATGAATTGACCAAGTTATAATTAAATTGAATAATTTTAATTATGAATTCGTATACAATATTCTTATCTCTGTGTTTAGCTAGTTTATTGTTTAGTCCGGTTCCACAAACACTACTTTCACCTTCAAACCCCATATGACATATAAATTTTACTACAGGCATATAATATGTATATTATTAGAGGGTTTCATAATATTGTATGATCATTAGAGGAATATTTGTTTTAGACATCTATATTGGCATTGATGACTTTGTGGGTCTTCAAATCTTAAAAACAAATTTGACAAGGTTTTAGGTGAGACTGTTTCACGGATCCCATTCTGTGAGATGGGTCAAGACCGGTTAGGTCGAACATAAAAAATTATGTAATATTTTTGCATGTATTAAATACTATTTTTGTGTATATTAGGTAATATTTTGTATTATAGAATGCGTTTTGAGTTGAGTTAGATTAAGAAATTAAGTAACTTTTATGTGTATTAGATAATATTTTTCAGTATATCAGGTAATATTTTTGTATCATAGGATACATGATTCGAATTAGATCGGGTCGGGTCACTCAAAAACGCGCAGATCCTAGGCTATCCAGGTGCTCTTTTCTCTCGTGCAATATGTAATACTTTTGTGTACATTAGTTAATAATTTTCTATATATAAGGTAATACTTTTGTAGCGCCTAGGACAAAAACGATGCATAATTGATTAATTAAATAATTAAACCCTTAATTGTTTGATTTAATTATGTGTGTTTCAGAAAAAACGATAAAATGCATGTTTAATTAATCGGTGGTTTAATTTAATCGAAAAGCAAAGGTTATATTTGCGTTATAAGATTCGTAATCGAAAAATGAGAAGATAGAAATGAATTCGAGGTCAATCAGAGACCCGTAGCTCAAATCACGATGAATACAATGAATATGAAGAATACGACGTATACGAAGAATCGGAAACAAGATATTTTGGTGAATAGTAAAAGTAAGATATTTTCATGAATAGTAAGATATTTTCGATGAATAATACGATATTTCGGAAAATAGTATAAATAATACGAAACGAATCATAAAAGTAATAATTTGAACGAAAAGTCAAAAAGTAAGATATCTCGTCTCTCTCCTCTCTCTCTTCTCTCTTCTGATTTTTTTTCCGGCGACCGCCGCCGGCGTCGGAATCATTTTTCTCGGTTTTGGCCGATTTCTTCACAGGTCATAGTTTTTTACGAGCCCGTTCCAGATCCGGGCTCGGTTTTACGTTCCGACATCTCCTTCGCCGGAAAATGGCCGATCAATGATGGTAAAACCCTAACTTCTCTCTCCTCTCTTCCTCTCTCTCTTCGCTACTCTCTCTTTCTCCTCTCTCTCTTCTCACCGTGGCTGTTGTGGTGGTGGGTGTGTGTTGGGACGACGCCTCGTTGCGCCGCCTTGTGTTGTGAGGAGTCGCCGGCGATGGAAGGTCGCCGGCCGTGTCTGTGTGTGTGTATATGTGTATGCTTGGGGGTGCCACCATGTGTGGTGGCGCCGTACTGTGTGTTGGCCGGCACGATGGATGCGCCGATGAGGTCTGGGCGCACGCGCGAATGACGGGGATGCATGGTGTGCGCTCCGGGCAGACATCGGGGGGCGTCGGGCACACCGTGTGTGCATCAATCCACATCGTGTGTGTACGTAGGGTCACCGGCGACGTGAAGTCGTCGGCCGGGAGTAGGGGGTCTCGGTCAAAGTCAACCCTTTTCTGAAAATTATGACAACGCCCCTACACCTTTAAACGCTCCGTTTGAGCTCGTTTTTCTTCCGTTTAATCTCGTTCTTCTTCCGTTCAAACCCTAATCTTTTCATTTTCATCTTAAGATCACATGTTTAACCATCCACACTCGTTTCTTCATCTTTGATCTCTAAATCTTTCGTTTCATCTCGTTTTTCCCTGACGCTACTTCTTCGAGAGAATTTTGTTAAAGTATACGTATTTTATCGTAATACAAGATCTAAGAAAACTCTCGTTTACATGTGTAGGCTATCGAATTTAGGAAAGATCTTAAAGCTTAGCATTCAATATATCATGAGGGATAACCACCGAACAAGGTGGGGGTAACTTCTAATCCCTAATAACTTTACGTTTCTATACTTAATGTATAGTGATGATGAATAAACACATGCATATAAACTTGATGTTATAAGAATGTTATTGATCTCTATGAATTTGTTGAACCTTATGTGTCTTGGGCTATGTGCTGTGTTTTATTTGTTCATATATATGTTATGAATATATTAAATGAGGACGGAAGTCCACAATCATGTTATGGATGGACTGGTGGCCCGTAAAAAGTACTAATGGACTGGTTGCCCGTGAAAAGCACCAATTGTATTAAAAACCGTTTATAGGATAAGATAGGCTACTCCCTTACCTATTTAAAGAAGTGTGCATTTAAGTTATGTGCTATGCATTCTATGTGTTGTGTCTAATTGCCGAACTCTTTTATGTTTAATTTGATTAACTGTTTAATAATTATTAAAACATGGAAATTATTCCCACGAGTGTATTCAACGCACTCACCCCCATGTGTATTCACGTTATAGGAAGTGACGAGTATCAAGGTGTGTAGAGAGGATGGTACTATATCAAGTTTCCTCTTTTTGCTTTTCAAAACTTGTCTTTGAAACGATATTTAATATTTCACGTTTATAAAGTTATATTGTACCTCTTTTATGTAATGGATCTTGTATGATGTTCCGCTGCTATGTTTAAATGTTTTATTTCGGCTAGACGCCAAAGATTTGTATATGTAAAATCGTATGTTATTGTTTTCCAAAAGTTTCTATTTTATATCATGTATGTCTCTTTCCCCTTCTTCAAAGATCGTCTCCTATCTCTTTCTATTTTATATCATGTACGTCTCTTTCCCCTTCTTCTTGCACGCCCACAAAGAAAACTCTGATATTTTAAGTACGAAAATGGGGCGTGACAACTTTTATATTATGTAGATATTCTACATAATATAAAAGTATTATCTTATATATAGAAAATTATTATCTAATACAAACAAAAGTATTATATAATTTATTATGTCCGACCTGATCCCACCCGACACGTCTTACGAAATGAGATCCGTGAGACAGTCTCACACAAGAACTACTGAAATATTTTTCGCAAAAACTCATGTGAGACCGTTTCGCATAAGGTCTTACGTAAGATGGTTACACTTATAATAGAAAAAGACATTTATAGCTGTAAAAAACATACTTGAATAAACTCATACTTATACTATAAAAAACATATTTATAAAACACATACTTATAGTTGAAAAACACATATATCTATAAGACATACTTAAATCTAGTTGCACGTGAGACAGTCTCATAAGAGACCACCTGAATATTTTTACATCCCATATGTTTCCAAAACAGTTTTTCATCCTCTAGCTTCAAAGGATTTTACACCTATTATATGTGCAAAAACTATTTCTTGACATGGCACAGGGAGGAGTGTTAAAGGAAAAATACATTTAGTGTGCCTTCGTTGAAAAAAAACTTAAAAAAGGTATTTTAGATATTCATTATATTCATGTATCAATGTAAACCCC
This sequence comes from Scutellaria minor, assembly GCA_954870855.1. Lineage (NCBI taxonomy): Eukaryota > Viridiplantae > Streptophyta > Magnoliopsida > Lamiales > Lamiaceae > Scutellaria > Scutellaria minor. Next base: position 12,018,055 of record OX940737.1, read on the forward strand.
AAATGTAATGCCCTATATAAAGGGGTTTTATGATGAAATAAACAAGCCGCTTTTCTCATTCTCACTCTCAATCTTATTGTTCTACAACACATTATCAGCACGAAAACAATTTATGATGAAAACAATTTTCTCATTTATGATGAAAACAATTTTCTTCTCATTATTATGTTTAAGAAAAAAATTCCGAATGCAGTTTTTTTTTTTTTTAAGAATAACAAAGACACCGCTTTAATAACAGGGAAAAGAGAAATTAATGAGTTGGATGTCAAATAAAATCCGAAAGATCAAATTATATCCATACAAGGTTGCAATCTTAACACGTAGACACACACATGAAGGTGTTAAAGCTTTATAACATTAAGCAAGTTCACACAATAGTAAAGAAAGGGAGAAAAAAGTGAGCAAGATTAAGCTGTATATCAGTTCGAATTACAGAGGAAATCCGATCGTCCAGAGAACAGTGTGTCGTATGATACAACAGATAACTAACTTAACTATACTGATCAATCAACTACTTCATAGTGGTAGCTTGGAAGGAGTACCTGCAGGCCGAGGATATTTTCTTGGAGTGTGACCATCTTTCAGACATATAACGGCTGTTCTTTGTCCGTATTTGCTGTGAGATTCCACTGGATTGAAGCACAAATATCTTTAACAATTGACACAAATTCAGCCAGATTTTGGCACCACGACGATGACTAGTCGTAGTTATTGCATATATCAAATGAAGCTATTCAATGGTGTAATGATAATGAACAGAGAGATTTCCTGGAATGTCATAGAGAGCTGAAAAGCATAGCTATGTACTACAGTATCATCAAAGAGAGCTGAAAAGCATAGCTTCAATGGTTTTCAAAGATCATAACCACAAGAATAAAGAAAGGAGATAGGTCACTAATACAGCAAAAAAGAGGGTGTATAAAAAATCGAATGGCTTCTGAGAATAAATACCAGAGCTGAAATTAGATGAAAGATGCATACCGAAGCATGTTTGCAAGAGAGAAGCACCCATCAAACGAATAGCTCTTTCAGCATTTGTAACTTCCTCCTGGACGGCATGCAGTTTATAACAAGGATGCATATAAATGTGTGTGTGTGTGTGTATATATAATACAAAAACTACATATAACATATGCCTCCACAATAACACATGATAATGCACATGAACTTAAAAAAAAAACAAATATACATGTAATAGTGAAGCTATAAATTTGTGCAAGCGACAGGTGATAACACAAAAACTTACATCCAAAATAGCATACCTGAGGATCATGACCCTTTGCAGCCACAAACAGACCACCAACACGGACGAGAGGAAGACAGTATTCAGCTTCAAGTCAACAAGAACCAAATTTCCTCAGAGATCGATATATAACCCAAATCAAAGAACAAAAAACACAACAATACAAGTATTACCCAGAACTCTCATTTCCGCGACTGCTCTAGCGACTGCAATATCAAAACTCCCTCTGAAATCAAGATTTTGTCCTACATTCTGTCCTATACAATAATCAGATTGTATATGAACATAAACGAGCACTGATTGAAACATTCAAATGAAGCTTGATTAATAATGTTTCTAGCAAGTGATGATATAAAATTCAGCCACAATAGTTCAATCTACAGAATAAAGATAAAGCCTTCATGATGACATTTATATTCATACCTCAGCTCGATCTTGTACAATTTGCACGTTTTGAAGGCCAATTAGGCCAACTGCATGCTCTAAGAAGGCACAACGCTTATTCATAGACTCCAACAAAGTCACCTTCCAGCCTAAGCAACAAGATTGAATCATATACTAGAAAATAACAGTGCAACTATTTTACCCTCCAACAAATAAACCTCATGATCGTTACCAGGGCAAGCAATGGCCAGAATCAAACCAGGAAGCCCAGCTCCACTTCCAACATCAATAACACTCAAACTATCAAAGCAGCTCCCACAATGCAACATATATGAATTCCGAACAGGTTCGATAATCGACAATGAATCCTCAACGTGCCTTTCCATCACCTCATTTTCCTCTTTCACTGCCGTCAGATTCATTTTCTGCAAACCCAAAACGCCCCGATGGAAATTAATAGCAGATTAAAGTAACAACGATATCTAAAGATGTAATTAATGGTTTGCAATACCTGGTTCCATTGGAGAAGGGAGTCAATGTAAAGACGAACTTGATGTTTTTGGTGGGAACTCAAGGTCTGAAAATGGCGGTCATCGACGGCGACGGGGTCGGCTGCATCCGTGGAGGCGGAAGAGAGTGAGGAGATTCTTCGGGAAGAGATGAGATTGAGCTTCAAAATGGATGGTTTAAGAGGTGGAAGGTGTTTGAAGAAAGTCCCAACTGAAACAGACGGGAAAGCTCGCACGGCGACGGAAATTAACATCTCGACGCCTGCCGCCGCGCCACAAATGAACCCACTTATAGACTTATAGTAAATAATTTTGAGAAATGGGCTTTCATTTTTCATAGGCCCATAGAAATTCGAACCTTTTTCTTTTTTAATGTTTCAAATTCAGGAGCAGAATTTGATATGATTAGTGAGTTGTTGGGACGAAAATTTCGATTTCGATAGAAAATTTAGTATCTAGATTTAATGGAAATTTTTGTGGAAATTTCGATTACAATTGAAATTTCGGTAAGATTTAAAAAAATGTTGAAAATATTATTAAAAATGGGAATTTGGACATGATATTTTACATGGTATTATAACTAATTTTAATATATATATTCAACTTCAATTTCTATCAAAATGATATATTTACAACAAACACAAAAATTAAATATTATATGAATGTTGTTTGGTAATAATAACATGAAAAATTCAAAACATCTCAATACATTAACTATTATATAAATGTTGAGACATTTGGTGGATTTTGTGGTTTGGTTGGATGGAAATATCCACTGCTCTTTGGCATTGTTGCAAAATCAATTGGTGTAGTGTTTGAACTTTGGAGTAGTGTAGGTGTAGGGTAATTGTTTTGTAAAAAATATTTGAAGGAAGGGTGTGTCTCTTGTGTCCTCGGGACACGGATCCAATCCGTGTCCCCAGCCCAATCCGCGGGCCCCACATAATTTTTTTTTTCCGCTCAGTTTTTTTTTTTTTTTTTTAATGTATATATTGAAGGTATCCCATGGATATCTTGAAGGTATCCATGGAATATCTTCAAGGTATCCACATGTATACCTTCAGGTTTCCATGGCGTGGGCACGCGCGGCGTGGGTGGGCGCGCGGTGTGCGCGCGGCTTGGTGTGCGCGCAGGTATCATATGGATATCTTCAAGGTATCACATATATACCTTGAAGGTATCCATGGCTGGATACATGAAGGTATACATGTGAATACCTTGAAGGTATTCATGAAATATCTTCAAGGTATCCACATGTATACCTTCAGGTTTCCATGGCGTGGGCGCGCGCGGCGTGGGTGGGCGCGCGGCGTGGAAGTATGGGCACGCGCGGCTTGGTGACCAAGGTGCGCGCAGGTATCACATGGATATCTTCAAGGTATCACATATATACCTTCAAGGTATCCATGACTGGATACATGAAGGTATACATGTGAATACCTTTAAGATATACACGGGATACCTTCAACATATACATGGGATACTTGTGCGCGGGCGGCGTACAATTTGTGAGTTGCGTGCGGCGTCGGTGCATGGACGCGCACGGCGTGGTGAGATGCGCGTAGGTTCCATGGATACCTTCAAGTATACATGTGAAAACCATCAAGTATACATGTGGATACCTTACCCATGGATACTATCAAGATATCTGTGGGATACCTATTAAGCATCCCATGGATACCTATCAGGTGCGCGCATGGAGGGGCTCGCCAGATGCCCACGCGCGCGCGTCCAGAGCGCGTGGACGCGCGTGAGCGCGCGTGGGGCGCGGGTCGGGTTGGGAACACGGATCTAAGATCCGTGTCCCGGGGACACACAAGTTTTGGCGTTGAAGGAATCATTATAGCTTTCATAATATTTTGATATAATAAATGTTACAATTATAATGTGCAAATTATAATATTATTTTGATACATAACACATTTTTTTTACTTAAAAATTGGTATCGTTCATTATAAAGTTCTATTATAATTATTTGTGCACAGACAAAAAAACAAAATTACTAAAACTCACTAAAATCGAAACTGAAATGGAAATAATTGAAATATCTTTGATTTTCCAACATTTTTTATTTATTATCGAAATTTCACCGAAATATTGATGAAAAATTCACAACCTCATTTCTGTTTCCAAAGCTAAATTTTGAGCAAAATTCCGATGAAACTTCAGCGAGTTCTATCACTAGTTACATGCAACACAATACAACGTATGTTAGGAGGTCAATTGGGGTTATATTAAGGTAGATCGTCCAATGCCCAAGTTAACATAAGGAGAAAAATGATATATAGAATGAGCAAAACATTATTTCTTTCATTTTTATTTTCTTTCCTACATGAAATAAACTTGTATGTTCCTTTAATCAATTAAATCCGGAGTTAAAGGATTCTTGCAATAAATAAATAAAAGAATTATTCTAATTCTAAACAAACAGAGAGTGAGAAAAGAAAAATATTCACAGATAACAAAATTCACATATAGATTAGTTATCAATCCAAACAGAATGAATGTACTTAGAGGCGGACTGACGATAGGGCCCAGGGGCATTGAGCCCCTGAAAAGTTTCGCAATTCCAAAGGTATATTTGTAATTTTCTATTTTAATTAAAGTAAAAAGAAAATAAAAATAAATTAGCTAAAGAGTCATCATCTTTTCTACTTGAGTTCCTCTTTTTTCTTTCAGCCCCTTTCATAACCTAGAGCACTCCTTTTTACATTCTCTCAATATCTCCCTTTCTCACAATTTATTTTCCGTCTAATTACAAGATGAAATGGTATTTATATTTTAGTTCTTTGCATTTTTTTTCTTCATCATTGCCAATATATGCCTGAAATTATATATATGTTTGAGTGATTATTTGGAAAAGATTGATGAATGATTTTGCATTTTGTTTATCGATCATTTATCTCTACTTGAAATTGTGAAAAAAAATGCATTATGGTAAGAGATGGACAAACTTATGTTTGTTTAATAATGGCTAAGCTATTATGGAAGATGAATGTTGTAATTTGCAGCGTTTAGCTGTTGAATTGGTCTGGTTGTGCTTATTTTTTCTAATCTATTGGCTTTTGTTTTGCGATTTTCTTCTTCTTGTGTTTTGGATTCACCAGTTCTGTTTTCCTTTTTTACTAGTATTTGTCAATTTATTTATCGTGAAGTGAAAGCTTATGATTTATTATGCAATTTGGTGAACAATTGAAGTGGTTTTACTCGTGCCTATGACCGCACCTTATTAATTTTTAGTTTGATAGAGATGGCGAATTACATAAGAGACTTCCAAGAATTACTTGCATTTTGACAATTGGTTTATGCTACATTCAGATTGAAGCTAGTTTGTTTTTAATCTGTCATTTCATAATATATCTGTTCTATTTTGCTAGAACAACAAAGATTGGTTGCTGCAAGTGCAAGAGGACCTCACCCTACCATGCTCTCAAGGTAAAGTTGATTACGTTTGATGTGCCTGTTAGAGTAGCTTGTGCATTGGGAATATAATTATTGGAGATGAGTGCTTGAATAAGGCAATCCAATAAATAAAAGTGAGGGATCGTGTGAAAATTCTTTTTCATTGTTTTGACTTCAGCTGTAGCTAAGTTAAAGAGTTGTTACATGTGAATTTGTTTCATATTGAGGCATAGAATGTGACTTATGTGCAGCACAACTGGATCTAAGCAGAAGTTTGTGTGTAAAAACTAAAATTTATCATGAAGGGAGACATTTGTGGTGGGTTTATTCGCCTGTTGATTGATATATATATATATATATATTTATTTATTTGCTGTAGTATCCATCTGTGTATCTAATAAAGATAACAAATTTATGAAGCCTTGAATGATGAATGTTATTTAAAATAGAGGCTTGAAGGCCTTGGTTTCATAGGTTCTCCTAAGTACCCCTTTCATGTTCCTAAAAGGATGGTTGCTATAATGTTCTTAGTACATCAGGTTATGTTTTATCTTCTTAATTTACACTTTTACCAAAACTCATTGCTATAGCACATCATGAATATTGTTCCTGCAGGGTGTATGGCTGAACTTTCCCAAGGATCAGCTGTTTTGCCTTCTTGGGCCTAATGGAGCTGGGAAAACTACTGTTATTAATTGTTTGACTGGGATTACACCAGTTACTGGTGGAGATGGTGAGTGCTATTATTTTATTTAATTTTTTTTATATCAAATTTTTTACCATCTCTCAGTGATTAAAAAAGCGAAAAACACCCCGAGGCGCCAAACCTGTTATACTGCCTAGGCGCGAGGCGAGGCGCACGCCTCACCGAAGCGAGGCGCCCAAACTAAAAAAACACACATATATACCTAGCAACATTTCATAATACAAAAACATAACATAATTAATGCCCCAAACTCCAAACATAATAATAGTATGAAAATATAAAAATATCCAAAAGATCTAATATCCAAACTTCAAACATAATAAAAGCATGAAAGATCCAAACATAATAATAGCATACACGCTACTAACTAATCATCATTAATACTCAAGTCAATTTGTGCATCATCCTCTGATGCATATTCATCAACATTTTGTTCTTCTCCCTCATCCGACTCCCCTCCTAAATCTCCCCATTCCTCTTCCTCCTCGTCCACAAGTCCTAAAGAACTAGGCCTAGAAGATGATGATGCTTTAGAAGTCTTTGAAGTTGTTGTCCTTCTACTATATGTCTTTCTCGTGCTCCTAATAGGTTCCTCAACTCCTGCAGCTTCTGCAACATCATCCCACATCAAATCATCATCATCAAACACACGTTCTTCATCCGGAATCCCCACCAACCATTCATTACTCTCATCAATCTCTGACCAGGCAATTGGATCAATTGTATTTCACATCAAGTAACGACGTTGCAATGTTCTATTGTACTTGACAAATACCAAATCATTCAGTCTTTTGTGATCCGTCTTGCATCTTTTCTTAGTATGGATCTGTAGTAAGTTAATAAAATAATCTATTGTCAATATAAATTATAACAAATTAATAACATTTTACAAATGTCAATAACTTACATGCCCAAATACACTCCAGTTTCGCTCACATCCAGAGGAGCTACAAGTGAGACTTAGGATCTTGATAGCAAACTTTATCAAGTCGGGAGTTTCAGAATCAAATGCTGCCACCAATCAGCTGCCAACAACATATTAATTAGATTTCAAAAATAATATTATGATAAATGATAAGTTATTGAAACTTTATTACCTGGTGCCCTCGTGGTCCTTTGCCTAGTAGCCATAGGCATCCCAAAAAGTCCCTCGGCTTTCCTATACTTGTCTAATTCAATGCAAATTTGATCTTGTATATCAGTACTTGGAACCAATCTTTGGATGCAGTCATACAAGCCTCTATAGATCGTAGAATTACCAAGACAAGAATCGGGATCTTTGTAAAAGAACTCAGGGTTCAAAAAGTACCCAGCTGCATGTAAAGGTTGGTGCAACTGAACATTCTATCTCTTATCGATGATCTCAAACACATCCTTATGCTTGCTCTCATTGCCTTGAAAAGTATTTGCTATATTCTGTTTTGCTCTATCCATCGCCTCATAAATATAGCCCATTGCTGGTTTTGCCTCACCATCAACTATTCGAAGGACATGAACTAGAGGAGAAACAAATTGAAGAGCAAGATGTACATTGCTCCAAAATGAAGGCATCATCATAATTTCAGCTACCTTTTTACCTTGTGCCTCTTTTGCCCATTTGCTTCTAGTCCAATCATCAGAAACAAACATTTTCCTCAAGTTTGCCTTCTAAAGATGAAAGCTTTGTAGTGTCAAGAAGGCTGTTACAAAGCGAGTTTTGGTAGGTTTGAGTAACTTCTTTTTTTGTGTGAAGTACCTCATCAAATTCAACAAAGTTGGCCGGTTATAAATGTACCCATGCACTTGAATAGCTCTCTCCCACGTCCTCTTAAGATGAGGTATCTTGAAAATGTCCTCCAACATTAAATCTAGACAATGGGCAGCATAAGGACTCCGGAATAAATGTGGCCTCTTTTGTTCCAAATATTTTCCAGCCAACTTATTTGCTGCAGCGCTATCTGTAACTACCTGAACAACATTGGATTCTCCAAGTTCCTCAACTTTTTGATCAAACAACTCAAATAGTTTCATTGCATCCTTTGCATAGCTTGAAGCGTCAATCGACTCAATGAAGAGGCTACCACGAGGACAATTGACTAAAAAGTTAATCAAGGTTCTTCCTCTTCGATCCGTCCACCCATCACACATCAATGTACACCCATTAGCTTCTCTTGCTACAATGTGATCTCGTATCATTTTGTGGACATGTGATTTCTCATCGTTAAGAAGAGGAACTCGTACTTGATAATACGAGGGTGGTGGCAAATCTGGTCCATAATCCCCAATAGCTTGAACCATAGGTGCAAAACTAGGATTTTGGACTACAACCAAAGGGATGCCCGTATCGTACAAGAATCTTGCTATCTTTTGATAAGCTCGTTTTGCCAACTCTTTTTTACTGGGATTGTTTTCATCAATCTTTGGTTGTTTTCCCATTTTTTTTCGCATTTCTACAACCGTTTCTGCATCAGGAGTGAAGTAGCAATTGATAGCCCCTTTTCTCTTGGGCTTCCTAATAATAGGTTGCTTGCCCTTGCTTGCTTGAGAATGTATGTAGCTAGAAGATGAATCTTGATTGCTTGGCAACGGTTGTGAGATGTCTCAATATCAATTTCATAATCTTCGTCGCCAACCATCTCATCAATATCAATAACCTTGTTCATTTGCTCCTTCGCCCCTTTCTTCTTATTAATAAATTCTTGAATCTCCTGCCTAACTGGTTGAGGACACTTTAGACATGTAGCAACATTTCTAAATCCTCCAGCAAGATGTTGCTTCAATCGATATACACCTCATTTAACTACTTTTGCACAAAAATTGCATTTAAATACAAATATATTGGTCTCATCTCGTATGACATACTTCCATGCAGGATCTTTTCTATTGTCGTTCGTCTCGCTCGACATCTCTACAAAAAATTATATTGAAAAATAATAAAATTACACAAAAATAAAATTTTCAGATTTTTAGAATTAAATTTTCAGATTAGGGTTTAGAATTAAATCTTTAAATTAAGCATTAGGGTTTAAAGTTCCAAAGAATCCAAACCAAAAAAAAAAAACCAAGAATTCTGACCTACTGTCGCCGATGGTCGTCGCCGGTCGTCGGTGGTGGTCGCCGGTCGCCAGTCGCCGGTGGTGGAGAGAGAGAAGAGTGAAGAAGAGAAGAGTGGGAGAGCAGGAGAAGAGACAGAGAGGGAGGCTGTTTTGTTTGAGCGTGTGCTAGGGTTTTAGATTTTTAATTCATTTTGTCATTTACTTAAAAAAAAAAGGGAAAAATTGCAATATAAAAAAAGCGCGCCTTTTCAATGCCTCAACAAAGGCGTGAGGTGCCCGAGGCACCCGCCCAGGCGCTGCTTTGTTGAAGTTCACCTCGCCTCGGTGTACCGAGGAGCACAAGGCCTCTACCGCCTCGCCTCGCGCCTAGGCGTGCCTTTTTAATCACTACCATCTCTTATTGAAGACTCAGAACTCTATTATGAAATATATGTTCACAGCATTAATTTATGGAAATTCCATCTGAAGCTCTATTGGGTTGTCAAGCATTCGAAGGATGATTGGAGTTTGTCCTCAGGTTTTCCCTTCAAAATTTCTGATGATGTCATCTTTGAGTTGTATAGTTATACTTAAATATTTTCTCACTTAGTAAATGCTTGATGTATTAGTTTGTCTTGAACTTCAATCTTTTTCTTTTTACAAAATCCATGGCTTCTCAATCTACAACATTCTTCTTATTCTGCTTTCTTTTTGTTTATATGTCAATAGAAAATTTTAAATTCTTTTGGAAATGAAGTTATGTGACTGTTGTGTTAAACAAATGAAAGATACAAAATGGCACAAAAGTGCTGTAACCTTGTAGATGCATTACCAGCTTATAAAAGAGGAACATACTGTTATTACCTTGTCAGCAAAAATACAACCATTACTAGCCTAGCAAGTTATTAACAGAAACTAACTCTCTTCATATGCTAATATCACAGTTTGATATCCTGTGGGATGCTTTATCTGGTCAAGAGCACCTTCACCTGTTTGCGAGCATCAAAGGTCTATATCCTGCTTCAGTTAAGCCAGTACGTACTCTCTAATTAAATCTATATTTGTTCCTTAGTCAAACACCAAACTACTATGACCCTGTTCAATTTATGAATCCATTTTTTAAATTATATAAGATCCACTAAGAATGTAAGAGAGCTTATATCTATCTTGCATTAAACATATTGTTTTTACCTTTCAAAAGTAAACCAGAATCATTGTTCTTTCTCCACAACAGGTCGTTAAGAAATTGTTAGCTGAGGTGAGACTTAGAGAGGCAGGCAAGGTTAGACCAGGCAGCTATAGTGGGGGAGTGAGACGTCGGCTTAGTGTGGCTATTGTCTTAATTGGTGAACCGAAATTGCTTATTTTGGATGAGCCGGTGGGTTGAAAGAAATTTTTTTCTCTGAGCTTCAAGAGAGAGAAGAAGAATTAGGCATAGCAGATATCCAGCTTGGCCTAACAACTCTAGAAGAAGTGTTTCTCAACATAGCAAAGAAAGCAGAGTTGGAAAGCGCAGCAGCTGAAGGGTCCTTCGCATCTCTTATTCTAAACTCCGGAACGTCTCTTCAGGTTTGTCCTATTAATATTGCCATATTACCTTTCTGCCCATCTTTTCGTAGTATAAGCCTCGTTCGTCATCTTTGTTCAAAATGTGCAGATTCCTATAGGGGCAAGGTTCATTGGTATTCCGGGGATAGAGTCGACAGAGACTCCACGAGGCCTAATGGTCGAAGTGTATTGGCAGCAAGACCATTTCGGGGCACTCTGTGTGTCTGGTTATTCGGACAAGATTGCAATACCAGCTCATGTGCAGCTAGAAACTACTTCTGCATCTCAAAGAAATACTTCAGGTCGAAGAAGACAGATTCATGGGATTGTGATTGATCCTTCATAGATTTCTGATTCTGATTTACAGTGATTTTCAGTTCTTTCTAAGCTATCATAACTTATGTAAATGTTGTTATGTGTATTTATTATGATCAGGAATTTTGGTTAAGGAATTTGTTTGCGGTTTTATGTGCAAAGGATGGTTCTGCATATGTTTCTTTTCTCATTGTATAATGGCTATAATTGGGAAATATATATTTTTGTCACATTTTTAATAATTTTACATGCTATAGTTGCAGTCGTGTTAGTGTTTATTTGAATGGTGATTATTGTATTATAATACTAGTATAAGTCCCGTGTGATGCACGAACATATAAATTTCACTATTTATATATTTTAATATGAAAATATTGAACACGAAAAATAATAATTTTTTTTGGAGAATTTTGATATGTTACTTCTGTGACTCACAACTATAAAATCTAAATATGATAGTGAAATTTCAGATTTTTATTTACTTTAATCAAGGACGAAACATTATTTATTCTTACAATAAAAAAATGATAAATTCACTAACTTTTTCGTTGATAAATAAAATGATTTAGATTAAGGTGCAAATTTTTATTTACAGCTTTTCATGCATGATATTATTACCATATATACACAACTCATACTAACTGTATAACATATCAAATACGATCATATTTTTTTCCTCAATTTTCATATATATACAAAATGATTTTCATACCATAAATATACTAAATTATGAAAAACTAAATATTTATAATTTTTAAATTTATAAAATAATAAATATTTGTATTTCTACTTTAAAAAGTAGAAATGAGGTTAGTTGGTTTTTATATAGATGACAATGAAATTTCATAATAAAAAATTCAAAGTATTTAAAATATATATGTAAAAATTCTTCATCTATGTATTATCACTCTTATAAATAGCGTCGACTATCTATTCTTCATGATTAATAATGAAGATATATTTATATAATTTAGCATTATGAAATAGAACATATTTTTTTATTATTTTTTAAAGTATAAGTATAAATGATATGTTTTTATTTATTTATCATTTTTGATACTTAATTTGTAGTTTTTAATAGAAAGTATATGAATTCATAAATTTTATACTTCCTAAATGTTATTGTGTGCAACAATATATCATATGTATATTTTTTTATTATATTCAAGATATATTACAAATCTTTAAGATTTTTAATAAGAATTAATATAGTATAATAAAATAAAATTATATAAACACTATGTTATATTATTAACATTGTTACATAGAAGATATATAAAAATTGGAGTATTGTATACGACATATTTGTCAAATAAAATTGTGTGATGTTTATAATAATTTTACAATATATATTTCGAATATAATAAATAAAAATAGTTAATTTACGTTGTTTTATATATGTTGATTGACTTGATTAATAACTTACTTCTTGGTCTTCGACCCCCTCGGTCACTACGAACGCCCCCAATCAATGCAATGATATATTTATTGAGGTGGTATATGTGTATGTGGGGTACAACATTAGAGATAAAGAAAATACTTTGATGATTTATAGTTCTTGAAATCCAATCATTATGTTATTTTAATTTATTCAACAAACATATATTTAATCTTTGATTATATCAACAATTAAAAAACTTATTAGATGAGATCATATTAACATTCATAAACCATATATAGATAATAATTTCCAAGATTTTGTCAATATTATAAAAGATATTATTACCATATATATAAATCATGCTTAATACAATAAAATTAATAATTAATAATTTATAAATTATAAAATAATATGTATTCTATTTTTGGGAGGTGGAAATGAACGGGAAAATTTTAGCATTTCTATTTTGAGGGGGTAATTGTTATTATATATATATATATATATAGATAAAATCTATTTAGTTTTTTATGCATGTTAAGATTATAACTTAAAATTAGAATAAATTCCACATTCTAAATCAAAATATTTAGAAATATAATCTTTTATATATATATATATATTATTGTGAAGTGTACAAGTATCATCAACGTCTATTTGTTATCATTTATCTTATTTTTCAATATATTTGAGTTGTAATTAATATATTAAAAATATTATAAATAATGTAGCGCCCCGGATAAAAAACGAGCATAATTGATTAATTAAATATGAAACACATGACTTAATAATTCTGTGCGTATATTTGGACTGTTTAATTTAATTACGTGCGTTTCACATACGTGTTTAATGCACGTTTTAGATGGATAATTTTCTTGGACATGGTATATAGAATATTTTTATACCATTTGATGCGTATCGAGAAAACGAGAAGATAGAAATGAACTAGGGTCAATTGGAGACCCGTAGCTCAAACGACAATAAAAAGGGCAAAACCCGAAGATTCGGAATATCGAAAGATATTTACGGTGAATAGTAAAACGAGATATTTCCAATGAATAGTAAATGGAGAATTTTCAACCGATGAACAGTGAATTGAGATATTTTGGATGAATAGTAACTTTCCGGATTTCTATAAATAGGGGTGGTTTCGATTCTAAAATCATCATTTTTCAGAACGAGCCGAACGAGCCGAATATCGTTTTTGCAGTGGGCTATGTATGTAAAAACGTGCATGTGTGTGTGTTTTGTGTGTGTTGAGCGTGTGTTGCTGTGTTCGCTGTTGGGGCGGCGCCGTTGTGTGGAAACAGGAGGACCGGCACTGGTGATACGCCGGTGAGGTTCAGGTGGTGTGTGTATACATATATTTGTGCGTGTGTGTATGTCTTCATGTATGTGTATGCGTGGCTTGCAGGTGGTGGCCGACGATGGGAGGTCGCCGACCAGTGTTTCCGACGGCTGGGGGTGGTGGCCGGCGGCAGGTGGCCGCCGGCCAAGGGGCTGTGTTGGCTAGGATTTAGTGTGGGTGAGTATCTTGCATGCGTGTGTACATATATGGGTGGTTGTTGTGATGGTGGCCGGAATTGGAGGGTTGGCGGCGACTGAAAGTCGCCGGCCGGCGTTCGGGGGTGTGGGAGTGGTCGCCGGCGACTGGAAGTCGCCGGCCGGAGTTTGGTTTGGTTGGTGTTGTGTTTTGCAAATGTGATGATGAAGGGTTTTGCGGCGAACTTTCGGGTACTATTCACTATCGGAATCCGCGCAAGGGATGGCTGGAGGTGGTAGCCGGCGGTGCAAGCTTGCCGGCGGACCTGGTGGTGGTGGCATACGGCGGCGCCGCCGCGGCTGGTGGCACCGGGAAGGTGGCTGGTCGAGCAGGGCACGCCGGGAGAAGCTGGGCAAGCTGCGAACACGGCACCGGGAGGGCGTCGGGCGCACGGGCGCACGCGGTCGTGCACGGCGAGCGCGATCGGGCGCGCGCCGTGTGGAGCTACTGGACGATGGCGCACACGCCAAGAGCGAACGACGGGTACCGGGCGCGCACGGCGCCAGGAGACGGGAAGAACGGGCACACGGCGCCGTATGACGGGTGCGAGTGCGACGTCGTGTTTTTGATACGAACTCCGTTTTCTCCATCGTACGTCAACATTGAGTCGTCACCGACGAGATGTCGTTGACTGAGGGTCGTGGGCCCGATCAATGTCAACCCTTTGACCAAAATTACCAAAATACCCTTAAACCTTAAATGCTCCGTTTGAGCTCGTTTTAACTTTGATTGAGCTCATTCTTTTTCCGTCGTGACCCAAATTTCATTCACTATTATCTCAGCCATATGGATTGAATATCCACTCTCGTTTCTTCAACTCCGATCTTTAGAGCTCTCGATCCGTCGCGTATTTAATGATTGTTTTTCCGCCAGGATCTTTTATAGCTTTATTTATACAATGTTAAGGATCTAAGAACACCGTAACTTGTGTAGGCTACTTGTTGAATTGAGCATTGAGATACGTGACTTTTGGTACTCGCTACTCATGTGGTAACCACCGAACAAGATGGGGGTAATTTCTAACTCTTAATTTGTCTACAGTTTTCCCTATAATGAAACATGATTGAGAAATACTAAATGCTATGATTACGTGTTCATGTTATACTGTGACAACTTGATTGTGTGTTATATTTTCGGTATGTTATATCTGTGGACTATTATAAGATGCAGATTTCATCCCCACAAGTGTATTCCACGCACTCACCCCCTTTATTCTGTACTCACACTATAGGAGCTGATAAGCATGTTGAACCCTAGAAGGAGAGAAGAGGTGCTATCTCTGGATCTGTATATTTTAAGTTGACGTTTCACCAACATTTTCAAACAATGTCTTATTTATTTCACATTTTGTAATATTATTTGAAACATGGTTTGAATGTGAGATCCTGATGGTTTAATTCCGTTGCTTTGTTATGTTGTAATTATCGGTAGTAAGAACAATTGTTATCAATATTGAGACTGATTATTATCGGTATTGAGACCGATTATTATCGGCTAAGGCCGTTTGTTGATATGTGAATATTTCACATCGTCCCTTACCTCTTTCTTCTGCCGTCTCCTACTACTTCTTTCGGTGTTTGTTAAATGTCTCATTCTTTTTCTTTCTTCACGCCCGTGTGAAAACTTTGATTTTTTATGAAAAGATTTTGGGGCGTGACAAATGGTATCAGAGCCTAGTTCTACCCTTTGTAGGTCTTTGCTGAAGCTTGTTTTTAAAACGTGATTTCAAAAATGTGTTTTTAAAACGTATCTTTAAAACGTGTAGATGTTTTCAAAAAGAAATAGATAGGTACCCTCCTCTCTCTATAAGTGACTTTCCCTGAACATAGGGCTTGATGGAATGGGTGCTTACTTGATATGTGATATCTGGTTTACATGATATAAATCATTTAGGTTTGAAGAGGTGTTGAGAATACAAGTTTCGCGATAAAAAGATCTCTTAAAAAGAAACCCTTCGGTATTTAAAAAAAACAGGGTAAGATGAGAACTTTCTCCTGTACTTAGTATACAGGGTAAGATGGGAAATTCTCTCCTGTAATTAAAAGAAACGGGGCAAGATGAGAACTCTCTCCTGTACTTAGTGTACAGGGTAAGATGGGAAATTCTCTCCTATAATTAAAAGAAATGGGGCAAGATGAGAACTCTTTCCTGTACTTAGTGTACAGGGTAAGATGGGAAATTCTCTCCTGTAATTAAAAGAAACGGGGCAAGATGAGAATTCTCTCATGTACTTAGTGTACAGGGTAAGGTGGGAAATTCTCTCCTGTAATTAAAAGAAATGGGGCAAGATGAGAACTCTCTCCTGTACTTAGTGTACAAGGTAAGATGGGAAATTCTCTCCTGTATTTAAAAGAAAAGGGGTAAGATGGGGAATTCTCTCCTGTACTTAAGATACAGGGTAAGATGAGAAATACCCTCCCATACCGAAGGAATTTTTCTCTGAAGGTGCAATGCATTTTTGTGGGTGAGATGAGAAATACCCTCATGTACTTAGGATACGGGGTAAGACGGGTAAAATACAGGGTAAGATGGGGAATACCCTCCTATAAAATACGAGGTAAGACGGGAAATACACTCCTGAACTGAAGGAAATTTATAGGAACAATGCATTCTTGTGTGCTGTTATGATAAACGAATGAGAGAGAGATCTTTTGAAGTTAAATTGATTTATGAAATAATGTTCATATGTTATATGGTTATCTAAATCATATCTGTCTATTTCTTGTTTATCCTGTTTTTGCTTTTATATATTGTTGGTTCGCGTGGGGTAGATGCTAAGGGGTAGATTTTTGTACGTTGAAACTAGAACAATATGTTTCGTGGCCGCCCAAGACGAGATCAACAACCCAGGGACAACCAACCACCATTGAATGATCAGCCGCCAGAGGGAAATCCTTCGGAGCATGTGGACACCGTCGAGGGGGATTTGGTGTCAGTTCTAAGGGGACTGGCTAGACATTTCGAGACCCCGCAACCAGCACCAGCCGCCTTGGCAAAGAGCGACACCAATTTAGCGATCGAGCAGTTCCGGTGATTCCACCCGCCGACTTTCAACGGAAGAAGAGAGCCCTCGGAAGCGGAAGAATGGCTTAGGGCTCTGGATCGTTTGTTCGGGCACCTGACTTGCACAGAGGAACAAAAGATTTCCTATGCTGTTTTTCAACTTACTGAAGAGGTAAGTCATTGGTGGGAATCACGTGTTCGAACGATGACCCTGGAACAGATAGGCGCTCTGAACTAGGAGGCCTTCAAGGAGGTGGTCGTACAAAGCTATGTATCCCAATCTTATCGTGACCAAAAGGAGACGGAGTTTCTACAACTCCATCAGGGGTCATCCACTGTGGGCGATTATGAGAGAAGATTTAATCAACTGAGCCGATATATGCCCCACCTGGTGGACACGGACACAAAAAGGGCCTGACGTTTCGAAAAAGGCCCTCGTCCGGAGATCAGCTCCATCCTGGCAGGACAGGGTGCGATGACGTACGCTGCTGTGATTGGAAGGGCTCAAGAAATTGCTTCCCGACTATGCTTGGACATGGCATCACCCAAGAAAGTGGAAGTGACGACAGAGAAGAGGAAGAGGGACGAACCCAGTCAGGATTTCAACCAAAGCAAGTCCCCACGGACCAATAATGCTCTACCACTCCCTACGTCTAGGCCAGAGAATGTCTGTCCCAAGTGTGAAAAGATACATGGGGGGCCATGTCTCCAAGGGACCCGAAACTGTTTCAAATACGGAGAGCTGGGCCACATGGCATACAGCTGCCAGAAGCCCCGAAATCCAGGAGTTCCCACCCCGAGGCCAAGACTAGGAGCAGGCCAGACTTGAACATGCGTCTTCACTCGTTCAGAGGTGGATGGAAAATAGTTTACCGATGATGAACAATTAAGTATTATATATGTAAATAGATGTAGTGGCTCAAACCTTGTAGTAGTATAGGTAATCCTTTGGATATGATGTATGAGCTGCCACCTTTTGCTTTGATATACATTATACCAGATCGTCTTTTGCTATTCGATGGGATCTACATTTACATCTCTCTTCGCATTTCGTGTTTTACTTTTTCATCTATCGTGTTACGGTGGTACCGGATCTGCTAAAGCATGTGAACGACTAGATAATCGCTGAAAACTTTAGAAGTTAGTATTCCTTCGGGAAGAACGATACGAATGAAACATCTTTGCCTAGGTCTAAAGGTCGCATTAGAGATGAAGGACTTGAGGTGATTATGGAAATGGATTGACTTACGGTTAAATCACGCAATGAACAAGTGCCGTGCGTGAGAGATTGTTTTTCAAACACCTGGAGAAACAGAGTTCATCTTTCATGGGACATGAGTTAAAGTTGACTCAAGAATTAAATCTAACATAAAGACAACCCAGATGCTTAGCAAAAGGAATTGCGAAGCTTGGTTGGTTAACAAGGTGAACCCCGAGAGAGAACTGACTACTATCAAGAAGGTGTCGGTGATAAAGAAATACATGGACGTGTTTCCAGAAGATTTACCTGGTCCTCCACCGGATCGACAGGTGATCTTCGAGATAGATCTCGTTCCGGGATCAACACTGGTGTCAAAAGCTTCTTATCGAATGACATCAAAAGAATTGCAAGAACTGGAGGTCCAGTTACTAGAACTTTTGGAAAAAGGCTTCATTCAACCGAGCATGTCGTCTTGGGAAGCCCTAGTACTTTTTGTGAAGAAGAAGGATGGAAGCTTTCGAATGTGTATGGATTACCGAGAGCGGAACGAGCGGACCTTAAAGAACAAGTATCCACTGCCTCAGATTGAAGATCTCTTCGATCAATTAAGAGGTGCTAGTGTGTTCTTGAAGATTGACTTAAGGTCTGGATACTACCAGATGAAAGTCAAAGACGCTGATATAACTAAGACGACATTCAGGATGAGATATGGCCACTACGAGTTTGTAGTAATGCCGTTCGGACTGAGTAATACTCCAGTTGTCTTCATAGACTTGATGATTAGTATAATGAACAGTACTATGAGTTGAAGAAGGAGAGGAATGAGAAACAGAAGTGTGATCCGGATAGGAAGGTTCGAGAAAAAAATTGGAGAAGCTCAAGACTTGCAAGAGTTCTGAACATTGAGCTTAGCCAAATAATCGAGGCTTGCAAGTTCCTTGACGAGAAATGGAAAGAAAGAAGCAACACGGAAATAAGAGAACGAGAGTTTTGACAAAAGTACTTAGTTTCGCCGTTCTTAGTATGCGTTTAATTTCGAGGATGAAATTATTTTAAGGGGTAAGGGATGTAGCGCCCCGGATCAAAAACGAGCATAATTGATTAATTAAATATGAAACACATGACTTAATAATTCAGTGCGTATATTTGGACTGTTTAATATAATTACGTGCGTTTCAGATATGTGTTTAATGCACGTTTTAGATGGATAATTTTCTTGGACATGGTATATAGAATATTTTTATACCATTTGATGCATATCGAGAAAACGAGAAGATAGAAACGAACTAGGGGTCAATCGGAGACCCGTAGCTGAAACGGCGATAAAAAAGGCAAAACCCGAAGATTCGAATATCAGAAGATATTTATAGTGAATAGTAAAACGAGATATTTTCGGTGAATAGTAAATGGAGAATTTTCAACCGATGAATAGTGAATTGAGATATTTTGGATGAATAGTAACTTTTCGGATTTCTATAAATAGGGGTGGTTTCGATTCGAAAATCACCGTTTTTCCGAACGAGTCGAAAGCGACGAAAACGAGTAAGTTTCTCTCTCATCTCTCTCTCTTTCCGGGTTTCTGTCTCCGGCGCGCCACCGCCGGTGGCCGGAAAAATCCAACGTTGTCGGTTTCAGCCGATTTTCGCACACGACGTTCGTCTCGACGAGACGAATCTAGGATAGGTCTAGGAATTAAATTCCGATTTCTCGTTCACCGGAAAACGGCGAAAAACAGCCCCAAACCCTAACCCTCACCACCCTTTCTTTCTCCTCTGATTTCTCTCTCTCATCTTCCTCTCGTCGGAGCAGCCGCCGGGGAAGCTGCTGGTGGGGTGGAGGTGACGCCAGGGTGGTGGCGCCGCCGTTGGCGGCGGCGCCGAAGCAGCAGTGGGCTGTGTATGTATAAAACGTGCATGTGTGTGTGTTTTATGTGTGTTGAGCGTGTGTTGCTGTGTTCGCTGTTGGGGCGGCGCCGGGTGCGCCGCCGTGTGGAAACAGGAGGGCCGACGCTGGTGATGCGCCGACGAGGTTCAGGTGGTGTGTGTATACATATATTTATGCGTGTGTGTATATGTCTTCATGTATGTGTATGCGCGGCTTGCAGGTGGTGGCTGGCGACGGGAGGTCGCTGGCCAGTGTTTCCGGCGGCTGGGGGTGGTGGCCGCCGGCCAAGGGGCTGTGTTGGCTAGGGTTTAGTGTGGGTGTGTATCTTGCATGCGTGTGTACATATATGGGTGGTTGTTGTGATGGTGGCCGGAATTGGAGGGTTGCCGGTGACTGGAAGTCGTTGGCCGGCGTTCTAGGGGTGTGGGAGTGGTCGCCGGCCGGAGTTTGGTTTGGTTGGTGTTGTGTTTTTCAAATGTGATGACGAAGGGTTTTTCGGAATCCGGCGAGGGATGGCCGGAGGTGGTAGCCGGCGGTGCAAGCTTTCCGGCGGACCCGGTGGTGGTGGCATATGGCGGCGCCGCCGCAGCTGGTGGCGCCGGGAAGGTGGCTGGTCGAGCAGGGCACGCCGGGAGAAGCTGGGCAAGCTGGGAACACGACACCGGGAGGGCACCGGGCGCGCGCGGTCGTGCACGGCGTGCGCGGTTGGGCACGCGCCGGGTGGAGCTACTGGACGATGGCGCACGGCCGTGCCAGGAGGGCACGGGTGTGCGCTGGGCGCGCATGTTGGGAGCGAACGACGGGTACCGGGCGCCCACGGCGCCGGGAGACGGGAAGCATGCGCACACGGCACCATGTGACGGGTGCGCGTGCGACCCCGTGTTTTCGTTACGAACCCCGTTTTCTCCACTGTACGTCAACATCGGGTCATCGCTGACGAGATGTCGTTGACCGAGGGTCGTGGGCCCGGTCAAAGTCAACCTTTTGACCAAAATTACCAAAATACCCCTAAACCTAAAATGCTCCATTTAAGCTCGTTTTAACTCCGATTGAGCTCATTTTTTTCCGCCGCGACCCAAATTTCATTCTCTATCATCTCAGCCATATGGATTGAATATCCACTCTCGTTTCTTCAACTCCGATCTTTAGAGCTCTCGATCCATCGCGCATTTAATGATCGTTTTTCCGCCGGGATCTTTTATAGCTTTATTTATACAATGTTAAGGATCTAAGAACACTGTAACTTGTGTAGGCTACTTGTTGAATTGAGCATTGAGATACGTGATTTTTGGTACTCGCTGATGAATTGAGCATTGAGTTACGTGACTTTTGGTACTCGCTACTCATGTGGTAACCACTGAACAAGTTGGGGGTAATTTCTAACTCTTAATTTGTCTACAGTTTTTCCTATAATGAAGCATGATTGAGAAATACTAAATTCTATGATTAAGTGTTCATGTTATACTGTGACAATGTGATTGTGTGTTATATTTTCGATATGTTATATCTGTGGACTGTTATAAGATGTGAATTTCATCCCCACGAGTGTATTCCACACACTCACCCCCTTTATTCTGTACTCACACTACAGGAGCTGATAAGCATGTTGAACCCTAGAAGGAGAGAAAAGGTGCTATCTCTGGATCTGTATATTTTAAGTTGACGTTTCACCAACATTTTCAAACAATGTCTTATTTATTTCACGTTTTGTAATATTATTTGAAACATGGTTTGAATGTGAGATCCTGATGGTTTAATTTCGTTGCTTTGTTATGTTGTAATTATTAGTAGTGAGACCGATTGTTATCAGTATTGAGACTGATTATTATCGGTATTGAGACCGATTATTATCGGCTAAGGCCAATTGTTGATATTTGAATATTTCACATCGTCCCTTACCTCTTTCTTCTGCCGTCTCCTACTACTTCTTTCGGTGTTTGTTAAATGTCTCATTCTTTTTCTTTCTTCACGCCCGTGTGAAAACTCTGATTTTTTATGAAAAGATTTTAGGGCGTGACAAATAATATATTAGTAATATTTAATTGTATATTATGTATTTCATTCGAAATATAATAATATGTATAGTATATGTATATATTATAAATATTGTTTGAATTTGGAATAGAATTAAATACTATTAAAAGTAATTTTTGTTTTTAATCTAATTAAGTATAACCAACAGAATATCATTATTCTAATAAAAATTAAAATATTTAACTAATATCTTAATTAAAGATCAAACAATAATTAAGCTAGAACTCTTGACCAAATCTTTCTAATCCCCATTTTCCTCTCTCTCAGTTGTGAGATTGCAACTCTGTTTTCCTCTATCTCCCTCGATCAAATTCTTTGTTTTCCCTTCAATTTATCCAATTTCAAATTACAATCCTTAAGTAAAAATTCTCATACCCATAAAAAAGATGTACCCTAAATATTTACCTTATCCATCTCTCTCTTTTCTTTCTATTCAACCCGCCGAATCACAACCTCCTATTTCAATCCTTTTTCTTTTAATTTTGTTTTGGGAAGAAGTGGCGGGATATCAATTGGAGAATGCGGGAAATCTAATTTCAATCATAGTAAGTATATTTTACCTTATTTCTCTTATGCATATAATCTAGGTTATACTGTATCAACGCCTCAAACCTTGTTGTTGTTTTTTTTCTTGGTTATCAGTCTTTGAGTCTGGTAAGGGAAAAATCTCCATTTCTATTGAATTAATTATTCCATATGGTTAGATCTTTTGCTTCTTCTTAATTGTTTACATATTTAAGGTCTTTGTTGAATTGTTTAAGAAATGGTTGTTGAATAGTTATGAAGCGATTGATAATGACTTTTTCGTTTAAGTTTGATATTTCATTAGTTTATGAAATAGAGAAAATATGAAGTTTGAGTTGCTATAGAAGGATGATTGAAATGAAACAAACTATGAGCTTTCTTATAGTCATGCTGAATGGTTTTCCCTTTTATATGTTTTGTTGATTTTGTCAATGTTTTCTATGTGATTGTACTAGATTTGTTCTTTTTTCGTTTATACTGATGCTCTAGATAAATTTAGCCTTTGTTTGAATTCAGATTCCAGGGATTAGAGGTTTTATAACCAATGTTTACATCTAGATTCCTGGATATTCTTTTACCATTTAAATTTCTCATTGACTCTCCTAACATGGTAATTATAATTTGTAATTTTTTGGAATGTTATATGGATATTTAACTCTTATTTTCTTCGTTAGGTGAAATACCTGATGATTGGGAAGGTGCACCAGACATAAGTTCATACCGCTCTCTAGGGTGGTAGATATCGAAGAAAGGTTGACATTCTTGGTATGATTGTTGGCATAATTGGTTCAAAGGATCAGTTGGTGAATGAGTATCGTGTTATACTGGCTGAAAAGCTTTTGAACAAATCCGATTATGATATTGATCTAGAGATACGTACTCTAGAACTCTTGAAGGTCATTGATGAAGATAGTTAATAGTTCTATAACTTGATTTTCTTCTACTCTAATAGTCTTTTTAGCTGATTTACATCTGTTGCTTTTGTGTTGTCAATTACAGATTCATTTTGGTGAGAACAGCATGTAGAAGTGTGAAATAATGCTCAATGATCTAATTGATTCCAAAAGGACCAACACAACTATAAAAAAACAACCTAAACCAGGTTCTATTTGCAGTTATATTTTCAAATATCTCGACATGGGGGCACAATAATTGTTCCTCATGCACATCGTTGGCTAGTTTTGTGATTAGTGTTGTATGCTTACAAATTTTGGTTGATAGTCATGACACGGAAGAGCATGATCTATCTCTGGATAATCTAAATGCTACCATCATATCGTCAAACTTCTGGCCATCTATCCAGGTATCCAAATAACCTTTTAACTTCATTGGCTCGAATGACCTGTAGCTTCTGTGAACAGAAAAGACATCAACCTTGTAGTTGGTGGCTTCCATGAAGTTACAGATGTTTAGAGAAATTATATTCTCTGGTTTGAATTGGCTTTCATGTCATTCACCTTACTGGATATATACACATGCTTAGGATTTTTAATAGGCACTTTATTTTTGAAGCTCACTGAAGTACAACTTTACACTAGAGAATAATGTTTATTTATTTCAGGATGAGGCACTTAATTTACCTGGACCTGTGGACTAGACTTTAAGTGATTATGCTAAAAGGTTTAATGAGATCAAGACCCCACATAAGCTCCTCTGGAAGAAAAGTCTTGGTACTGTAAAGGTCAGTTGCTGTCATGCAAAAGTAATGCAATATTTGTTTTAAAATAGAGTGAAATCGGAAGTTTTACATTGTGAATCTGTTTTATCCACATTATTTGCCTGGAGCAAATTTTATTGGTGGATGCCTCCATAAAGAATAAAACTATTTTAAAAAAGCTACATGTTGTTTTGTTGCATAAGTATGAAACAAGCATTTAGGTGATTCTTAGTCACAATTAACTTGGAAACATCATAATTAATATGATAGATGTAAGTACTGGGAAATCAATTGCTATAAATATTGTCACAGAATGTTGAGACCACAACGACTGCTATTACACTTCTTGATGGAATATCTGTTGATATCTTTCTCTCCTCTTTGTGGTCTCTAACGTTAAAACAAAATTTTATATCATGTGCTGTCATTATGTCCAGTTGGAGCTGCAATTTGAAGATAGAACGCTGCCTTTCATTGTCATACCCCTCCATGCTACCATCATCAGTCAATTTGAGGATCAATTAAGGTATCCTGAGGAATGATATTCGTCATTTTTTTGTTTTGACTTTATGATAAAGATGTTTCATTCTTCTATTAAAATATACTATTTTGCTTTTAGTTGGACTCCAAGGATCTTGCTGCTGTTGTTGGTGTACTTGTGGATGTATTGAACAGAAGAATATATTTTTGGATAAACAAGGTAGCACGTTATATAATTATCTCTTAGAAAATCTACCCCTTAACTTAGGCATTCGATTTGATCAACATGGTGTTAGATGTTAGCTACTTCAGTTATGGAAAAGGAATAGGACCATCTTATAAAAATTCTGTGTTACATGCAATTTTGTTGGTTTTAGCTTTTTTGTGTATTTCTCAATCTTCAGAGGTGTTACCACTGTACATTTGTCATCTGCCTTTCGAGGTCTATCACCTTCTGCTTTTAAAGGTCAAGAATATCCAACACTCTGTACTGACAGAATCTATATGGTTTGATCTCTTATTCCTTTGGTCAATTTAGGAAATCCTATCTGAATCGGTACTGGAGTCTGGTGATCATAAATTTACTTTAGTAGAAGCCTTGGTTGAGAGCGGAAAGACGAGAATCAACAGTGGTAATTACGAAGAGCTTCTAATGGGTGATGAGGATGGAGAGAAATCAGTGGCATCTGTTGAAGATCAACTGCATAAAGAAATGACTGTTTATGAGGTATATGCATTAGAAAATTATATCTGCACTTTTGTAGATTTTTGGAGCTTACTGCATCATCTTGACATGTTTAATTTTCTTCTTCCAAGCTTTGAGTACACTGCTTTCTCTTATGCACAATCATCATATTTCTTACTGACAACTTTAACTTATTGACACCCATGCAAGTATGTCATCATAGCCATAATAGCCTTTTTACTAAGAAACTGGGCCAAATCCTCATTTGTGTTTCCCCGGAGATATATGCTGACAGGCTCAATTTCACCAATTCCAAAATGATTGCTAATGATAAAACACAGTTTCACTGGGAATTTTGATCTCCCTTGAGTTATCTTGACATTTATTCAGTTTGAGATCGATCATTTTTATTTGTCTAGCTTGTGCAAATTTATGATGAGAGAATAGATGCAAATGGCTGTTTAAGACAATAACTGAATATTGTGAATATGTGAACTATCTGGAGCATTACTCCGTTATCTTTAGTACTCTTTTTATTGGTATAACATTGTAATTTAGATGCCACTACTACCAAAATGACCATATGTTGCCCATAATTTGTTGCAGAAATTTATCACAGGGATGCTTGCCAATTTTGGCAGCATGGCGTTGGATCGGATTCACAATACTCTCAAGGTAACCCCGAGTATAGAAAAAGCTAAGTAGTTGTACCTACATTATACATAAGAGCACAACTATCTAATCGATAAAACAATGTTTATCTCAGATGTTCTGCATCGGCGATCCTGCCTACGACAATTCACTCCAATAGCTGCAAAGTTTTTTGGCTGACCTAGTTGCAGAAGAGAAGCTTGAACTTAGAGATGGGATGTATTTCCTAAAAAAGTAATTACCCCATGAATTACCATCTGTACTTCATTCTGAAAAATGATGTTAAGTAATAGGATATTATTACAGCTTAAGTGAGTGATTTTAAAAATCAGCTCTCTGTGCAAGGTGATTAGCTCTTGGAGTAAGGTGCAAAAATAACAGCTTTAAAAGACCAACTAAACAAGCTTATGAATTTATTGCCTGATAAAGGGATGAAACTTTAAGATTTAGGAGAATATTTTTTTATGTTCTTTTTATTGACCAATTAAACAAGCTTATGAATTTATTGCCTGATAAAGGGATGAAACTTTAAGATTTAGGAGAATATTTTTTTATGTTCTTTTTATTTCTAACTCGAATATGTTTATTGCTTTCGACTTTTGGTACAATTTATTTTACTGTATTTTTATCATATTATGCAATTTAAATTTATGATCTTTAATTTAATGGTAGTAGTAGATATTTATTTATTGTAATTTAGAATTTAATTTGTTTATCATGATAATTATTTTTGTCAATTATAAATCTATTTAAATAGCATATGTATATATAATTTAAATCCACAATAAAAATAATTATTTAATAATATTTAATTAATGACAAAAAATATTGTCACCGTAAGCTAATTAGTAATGATGATATATGTTGTCACCTGAATTTTTCGTGACGATTACCAACTTCGTCACTTAATAATATTTAATTATGACAAAAATATTTCATCATTATTTCTACATCATTTAGTGACAATAAAGGTTTGGTCACTAAAGTCCTACTTTTTGGTGACAAATTGTGTTGTCATTATATATATACATATACTAACGATAAATTTGGTCACAATAGTATAATTATTTCGTGATGAAATATATGATATCACTGTATCTAAATATTTAGCGACAATTATCATCTTCGTCACTAGATAATATTTATTATGACAAAATGTAGTGCCCCGGACCAAAAATGAAGCATAATTGAATAATTAAATATTAAACCTTTAATTGAATTATTATGTGCGTTAATCTTGACTGTTTAATTTAATTACGTGCGTTTCAGATACGTGTTTAATGCCGGTTTTAGATGAAAATATTTGCTAGAGATGGAACATAGAATATTTTTATATCATTAGATGCGTAATGGAAAAACGAGAAGATGAAAATGAACTAGAGGTTAATCGGAGACCCGTAGCTCAAACGGCGACGAAAAGGGCAAAACATGAAGTTTCGGAGAAACGAAAGATATTTTCGGTGAATAGTATACCCGAGATATTTTGATGAATAGTGACCAAGATTTTTTTGGTGAATAGTAACTTTTCCAAATTCTATAAATAGTGGCTCATTTGATTCATTTTTTTACTGTTTTTCCGAATGAGCCAAAACCGACGAAAACACGCAAGTCTCTTTCTCTCTCCTCTTTTTTCTGCCTCCGACGCACCGCCGCCGATGGCCGGAAAATTTCAAAGTTATCGGTTTCGGCCGATTTTCACATAAAATGTTGGTCTCGTCGAGATGAGTCTAGTATAGGTCTCGGATTTCAATTCCGATGTTTCGTTCGCCAGAAAACGGCGAAAAACCGCCTCCAAACCCTAAACCCTAAATCTTGTCACCTTTTCTCTCTTTTTTGTTTCTCTCCCTCTTCTCGCCGGAGTAGTAGCCGGAGGACCTCCTGGGGGTGAGGGTGAGCTGCTGGAGGGGCGGCGCCGCTGTGAGTGGTGGCGTTGGTGCCGGACAGAGGCTGTGTGTGTATATGTATGCTATTGAGGGCGGCGCTGGTGGCGCCGCTGTGGGGTACTATAGGCTGGCGCTGGTGATGGGCTGGTGGGGTCAGGTGGTGGTGGCCGGCGGCAGGTGGCCACCGGCCAAAGGCTGTGTTGTGTAGGGTTTTGTGTATGCATGTGTGTGTGTTTGGGGTTTGGGGGAAAAAACTGAAAACGACACTGTTTACGCCGGAGGGTGGCCAGAGACGGTGGTGGCCGGAGCTGGGGTCGCCGGCGGACTAGGTGGGGGCGGCGCTGGGCGGTGCCGCTGCAGCAGGCGCAACTGGAAGCTGCTGGTACACGCTGAGCGCAGGTGGTACGCACTAGACGCGCATCCCGCCGAAGGGCGCCGAGGCTGCCGAGGAAGTTGGACCCACTGCCGAGAATGTCGAGGATGCCGCACCCACTGCTGAGTCTGCCGAGCGCCCGCTGCCGAGTCTATCGAACACTTTCGAGAAACATGCGCGATGCCGGGTGCGCTGGCTCGCGCACGCACGATTCCGAGATACGGGTGCGCGCATGACGCCGTGTTTTCGATACGAATTCCATTTTTTCCATCGTACGTTATCATCGAGTCATTGCCAAAGAGATGTCGTTGACCGGGGGTCGTGGGTCCTGATCAAAGTCAACCATTTGACCAAAATTACCAAAATACCCCCAATCTTAAAACGCTCCGTTCGAGCTCGTTTCAATTCCGATTGAGCTCATTGTTTTTCCGTTGTGACCCATATTTCATCCTCTTTCATCTCACCCTTATAAACTGAGTATCCACTCTTGTTTTTTCAACCTCAATCTTTAGATCTCTCGATCCGTCGCGTCTTTAACGATCGTTCTTTCTTCGAAATCATTTATAGCTTTAATTATACATATTGAGGATCTAAGAAAATACTGTAACTTATGTAGGCTATCCGTTGGATTGAGCATTGAGATACTTGATCTTTGGTACTTGCTACTCACGCGGTAACCACCGAATAAGGTGGGGGTAATTTCTAACTCTTGATCTGTTTACAGTTTTCCCTATTTTGAAGCATGATTGAGGAATACTTAATGCAGTGATTATTTGCTATGTATATGTGTTCATGATATACTGTGAAAGGGCTTCAGTCCACATTGCATGTTCGGAGGGTCTTATGGACCGTAAAAAACAACTGTCTCTTACCCTCTCTACTACCTGAAAGGTCTGGCGGTCTTGTGAATGCGCTAGCGGTATTTAATACCGTTTGGTAGGGTAAGTCGGGAAATTCCCGCACCTAATGGATGAGTTACGAGATACGTGTCTTGCATTTTACGTGCTGTGACAACATGACTGAATGTTACATATCCTATATTATATATCTGTCGACTGTTATAAGTTGCGGATTTTATCCCCACGAGTGTATTCCACACACTCACTCCTTATTCTGTAATTCTTGTTACAGGAGATGACGAGCATGGTGAACCTTAGAGAGAGAGGTGTGGTGCTCTATCCGGACTTGTGTTTTTAAGTTTGATATTCCACAACAATTAACAATGATTTTTATAAATTCACATTTCGTAATAAATAATCTCGTATATGTTTGGGATGATGGATCCTGATGATGTTATTTGTAGCGCCCAGGACAAAACGAAGCATAATTGAATAATTAAATAATTAAACCCGTAATTGAAATAATTCTATGTGTGTTAATTTTGAGTGTTTAAGTTTATTTATGTGCGTTACAGATATGTGTTGGATACTGATTTAGAAGAACGTAATTTTTAGACATGGAATCTAGAAGGTTTTGGTATATAATCGGATGCGCAACGGGAAAACGAGAACATAGAAACGAATTAGAGGTTAATCGGAATTTTGTAGCTCGAGTAGTGAAGAAAACAGTGAAACGAAGAATACGACGTATACGAGACGTATGCGAAGGGTAGAATACGGGATATTTATGTGAATAGTAGCCATGTTTGGAGGAGTATATATAGCTTAGTTTTAAGTCGATAAGTCACGCGAGCTCATAATCGAAAAACACGTAAGTTTCTCTCCTTCTTCTCTCTCTTTTTCCGGTGGTCGCCGCCGCCGCCGCCGGTAGCCGGAAAAGTCAATCGTCTCGGAATCGAACGGTTTTCACATAGGTCATAGCTCTCGTCAAGATGAGTCTAGTGACGGTCTTATTTCTCCGTTCCAACGGTCGGATTGCCGGCAAATCACCGGTCAACCGTCCCAAAAACCTTGTTTGAGTTCGTCACCTTTTCTCTCTCCTCGTTTCTTGTTTTCTCCTCTTGTTTTCTTTGCCGGAGTGGTAGATAGCCATCCCGGAGTGTTTGTTCTTGGGTTGAGGGTGATGGAACCGCCGGTCGGAGTGGCCGGAGTTGTGTGTGTGTAGTTTTGGGAGATGTTTGATGTGTGTTGTGTGTTGCTCTTGTTGGGTTGTGTGTTGCGTGTTTTTGGAGTGTTACCGGTGACTGGAGGTTATCGGCTATGGTGGTAGAGGTGTTGTCGGCGACGGGAGTCACCGACTAAAGCTTAAGGAAGAAGATGGTGAAGGCGGCGCTGCTGTGTAGGCTGCTGCGCGCAGGACCGTGCGCTGGGGCACGACCGTGCGCCATGGGTGAGTGACCGTGCGCGGCCACTGGAAGGTGGCGCACGGTCGAGTGTTGTGGGGCACGGTCCAGTACAGTTTTTGCACGACCGTGCGAGGGGTGTTGTGTGTAGGGTTTTATCGGGTTTTGCCGGGTGCGTCGTGGGCGCATCGGCTAGTGTTTTCGCGAGTCGTTTCGAGTTGTTTGTTTCCATTCTTGTGTCGGGATTCGGGGACCTCGGTCGGGTCAACCCTTTTACCAAGTTTTCCTTTCACACATCTCGATAGCCTTAATCTTCGAGTCTTCCTTACCCGTTCCGCCTTCTCGATCGAACGTTTCCTTTATTTTTATATCCATCTTTTAATCTCTTGAGGATCTAAGATGTCACGATACTTTTGTAGGCAATCTGTTGGATTGTACGCAATAGGCTTGACTCTTTATCTTGTCAGATCACGTGATAACCTCTTATCGAGGTGGGGGTATCTTCTAATTCTTAATCTGTTTACTATTTTCCCTATTTTGATGCTCGTTTGAGAAATGCTAAATGTTGTGTACTATAAGTGCTGTGCCATATTATTATTGTGCATTGGCTGCGGTCCACCTTTGATCATGCATTTGTCCTCACTCTTTTCTACTACTCCAAAGGGTTGGGTGGTCCTGAAAATACACCTACGGTAATGAGACCGTTTCTATAGGATAAGATGGGGAACACCCGCACCTATTTGTCCCCTACCATTTCTAATGTCTGCTGTGAATTCTACGTGCTATGACAACGTGCCTCTTTGTCGTGAACTTTCAAATTACTGTATATATTTCTTTGTCGAATGTTTTAAGATGCAGAGTTTATCTCCACCAGTGTATTCCATGCACTGACCCCTTAATCTGTACTCACACTACAGGAGATGACGAACAGTAGAGCAGTAGAGAGAGAGATGGTGCCATTCTTTTGGGATTTTCATAAAATGTCTTTTAAGAAGTTTGAGAAACAATGATCACAATCTTTTATAATGTATATATAATTTCTATAATCTCTGATGACGATGGATCCTGATGATGTTTATTCCGCTGTGATGATATTTTGAGAATCGGTTGTGACCGATGTTTTGTATGATATGAAATCGGCTGAGTTCGATATGTTATGAGAAAGATTCTGATGTCTTCTATCCTTTTCTTCTTCTGATTATCCCTTGTCTCCTTCTTCTTTCGCACGCCTCTATTTTTAATTAAAACTCTGATATATTTGTATGGAAGAAACTGGGGCGTGACAATATGTTATCAGAGCAAATGTTGTACCCTTTGTAGGACTTTGCTTGGTTTGGTTTGATAAAGAGAAAACGGGATAAAACGTGTTGAAGATGTTTAAAAATCTTTTCTAAAAGAAAAGTATAAGCACCATCTCTCTCTCTAGGCGTGTCTCTCCTTAAGTTATATAACTTCATATAAAGAATGTGTGTTTGATACATGTTATCTTGCTTACATGACATCTTGCTTACCTGATATATATCGTTGGGGTTCGAAAGGATGATACGGATAAAGTTTTATATGAAACAAAGCAACTCATGTAACTTATACTTGATAGATGGCTAGATTTAGACGTACCGCTAGAATGCGTGTTCCGCCGGTAGAGACGCGTGAGGTACGACTAAGACGATGTTTCTTTGAAAGCCGAGTGTCGGGGAACGTATCTGTTGGTGAGCATATATCTAGATTGTTTCATTGTTGGAGAGAGACAGGGGGTACAGGGGGTAGTATTCCTAATATGCAGGCTTGCACACATATGATTCACACCCTACCGGATGCATAGAGGGCTAGGGCTCGTCTCGTTTTCCAAGATGAGGTGGTGTATTCAGCTGTGGATAACACACCGGTTGTAGATTTTAGAAGAGTGGCGAGGAATATGTTAGAATTGTGGGGCCGTCATAGCCATCCGACTACTCCCGAGCCTGGACCTTATGACCCTTCTAGTGACAGCTCGGAGGATGAGGAAGATGATTTGGAGGAGGAACTTGAAGAGGATCCTGAGGAGGAGGAACCGGAAGAGGATCCTGAAGAGGATAATCCGGATGCAGATGACCCGAGGGATGTGGTACCGGGCTTGCAAGGACCTCCGTCACCTCCAGCTGCTGTAGCATAGATGATAGGAGGACGAACGTTATTTTGTGTATATAAACCAGGAATGAAGAAACTCTTATATACGTATGTGGTAGTC
Source organism: Scutellaria minor (assembly GCA_954870855.1). Taxonomy (NCBI): domain Eukaryota; kingdom Viridiplantae; phylum Streptophyta; class Magnoliopsida; order Lamiales; family Lamiaceae; genus Scutellaria; species Scutellaria minor. The sequence continues at coordinate 12,050,942 of OX940737.1, forward strand.
GTTTAACTATTAAGTGTATATAACCCTTTTTGGTGTGGGGTAAAGGCTACCCATATTTTGCTCATATGTATATTTAAAACACGTGTATCTCCTTTCTATACTATGGAATCTACGTTGGTATTTCTTTACGCTTGTATATTTATTTTTCTTTACTTATTATATATTATTTTGAAACCTGAACGATATATATATGTATACATCGTAACAGAGCTATGTCTCGAGGACGACCTCGGAGAGAACAAACACCTATGGCTAATCAGTCGGAACGAGAAGCAGATCCAAGCATGGGAGATCTAGTGTCGGTGCTAAGAGGATTAGCACAATACTTTGAGGTTACGCGAGCCGCACCACCACCAGCTAAGCCTGATCCGAATCTAATATTTGAACAATTTCGGCGTTTTAATCCGCCAACGTTCAGTGGAAAAGGCGAACCTTCAGAGGTAGAGGAGTGGTTGAGATCACTAGATCGACTGTTTGGACATTTGACATGTACCAAGGAACAAAAGATTTCGTGTGCGATTTTCTAGCTCACGGAGGAGGCAAGCCATTGGTGGGAATCTTATGAAAGGACGATGTTGCCGCAGCAAAGGGAAGAGATGACGTGGGAAGACTTTAAAGAGTTAGTTACTCATCATTTTATACCACAGTCTTACAGAGATAGAAAGGAAACAGAATTTTTACATCTACATCAAGGGACTATGATGGTAGGGGAATACGAACGGAAATTTAATTATCTAAGCAGATATGCTACTCATCTGGTCGACACTGATACCAAAAAGGCCCGGAGATTCGAAAAGGGTCTACGCCCGGAGATTGGATCGATTCTGGCTGGACAGGGAGTTATGACTTATTCTAGTATAGTTGAGAGAGCTCAAGAAATTGCCTCCCGACTGCGATTGAATACGGTGCCTCCTAAGAAGTTTGCTCCGACGCCGATGAAAAGAAAGTGGACAGGGTCGAATCAAGGCGTTACCCAAAACAAGTTTCCGAGAGAGAACAACGCTCCACTTCTCCCTACTCCTCGACTTGGGAATCCGTGTTCCAGATGCCGAAGGGTACACATTGGGCCATGTCAACCAGAAACACGGAACTGCTACTCATGTAGGGAGCCGGGGCATATCGCGTCAAATTGTAGGAAGCTGAAGGGCCCAACGACTGCAACCACAAGTTCGAGGCCGGTAACCGGCAGAGCTCGGGCTTTTGCTCTTACTCACCCGGAGGCTGCGGAAAGGACGGAGATAATGACAGGTATGTTAACAGTATATGATATACCTGCTCTCATTTTATTTGATACGGGAGCAACCCACTCGTTTATCTCTGTCGATTTCTGTAAGCTGTTGAAGTATGAGGATAGTAGGGTAGATGCTAAAACCCTAGAGGTTAGTATTCCGTCAGGAAAGACAGTAAAGACGAAAAATCTGTATCGTCACTTACGTATCGCTTTTGAGAATTGAATCCTTTTGGCTGATCTTCACGCATTGGAGATGAAGGATTTCGATATTATCCTCGGAATGGACTGGCTTGAGTCGAATCACGCAGTGATCAAGTGTCGTACAAGAGAGATAATCTTTCAAACACCGGGAGAACCCGAATTCACTTTTTATGGGACACAAGTTAAAGTGGATACGAGGATTATATCAGTCATGAAGGCAAACCAAATGCTTAGCAAAAGAAATTACGAAGCATGGCTAGGCAGTATGGTGAGTTTGGAACAAGAGATGAGTTCTATTGAGGATGTACCGGTGGTAAGAGAATTTATAGACGTATTTCCCGAAGAGTTACCTGGTCCTCCACCAGATCGTCAGGTGACCTTTGGGATTGATCTTGTACCGGGATCAGCACCAGTATCGAAAGCTCCTTACCGAATGACACCGAAAGAATTACAAGAATTGAAGGTGCAATTACAAGAACTTCTGGACAAGGGCTTTATTAGACCAAGTGTGTCTCCTTGGGGAGCTCCGGTGCTATTTGTGAAGAAGAAAGACGGAAGTTTCCGGATGTGCATTGATTACAGGGAACTGAATAAGAGAACTATCAAGAACAAATATCCACTACCTCGAATCGATGATCTTTTTGATCAGTTAAGAGGTATGCGAATGGTAGAATACGGGATATTTATGTGAATAGTAGCCATGTTTGGAGGAGTATGTATAGCTTAGTTTTAAGTCGATAAGTCACGCGAGCTCATAATCGAAAAACACGTAAGTTTCTCTCCTTCCTTTCTCTCTTTTTCCGGTGGTCGCCGCCGCCGCCGCCGGTGGCCGAAAAAGTCAACCATCTCGGAATCGAACGGTTTTCACATAGGTTGTAGCTCTCGTCAAGACGAGTCTAGTGACGGTCTTATTTCTCCATTCTGACGGTCGGATCGCCGACAAATCGCCGGTCAACCATCCCAAAAACCTTGTTTGAGTTCGTCACCTTTTCTCTCTCCTCGTTTCTTACTTTCTCCTCTTGTTTTCTTTATCGGAGTGGTAGATAGCCACCCCGAAGTGTTTGTTCTCGGGTTGAGGGTGATGGAACCGCCGGTCGGAGTTACCGGAGTTGTGTGTGTGTGTGTAGTTTTGGGAGATCTTTGATGTGTGTTGTGTGTTGTTCTTGTTGGGTTGTGTGTTGTGTGTTTTTGGAGTGTTACCGGCGACGGGAGTCGTCGGCCAAAGCTTAAGGAAGAAGATGGTGAAGGCGGCGCTGCTGTGTAGGCTGCTGCGCGCAGGACCGTGCGCTGGGGCACGACCGTGCTATGGGGCACGACCGTGTGCCATGGGTGAGTGACCGTGCGCGGCCACGGGAAGGTGGCGCACGGTCGAGTGTTGTGGGGCACGGTCCAGTGCAGTTTTTGCACGACCGTGCGAGGGGTGTTGTGTGTAGGGTTTTATCGGGTTTTGCCGGGTGCGTCGTGGGCGCATCGGCGAGTGTTTTCATGGGTCTTTTCGAGTTGTTTGTTTCCATCCTTGTGTCGGGAGTCGGGGACCTCGGTCGGGTCAACCCTTTTACCAAGTTTTCCTTTCACACGTCTCGATAGCCTTAATCTTCGAGTCTTCCTTACCCGTTCCGCCTTCTCGATCGAACGTTTCCTTTATTTTTATATCCATCTTTTAATCTCTTGAGGATCTAAGATGTCACGATACTTTTTTAGGCAATCTGTTGGATTGTACGCAATAGGCTTGACTCTTTATCTTGTCAGATCACGTGATAACCTCTTATCGAGGTGGGGGTATCTTCTAATTCTTAATCTGTTTACTGTTTTCCCTATTTTGATGCTCGTTTGAGAAATGCTAAATGTTGTGTACTATAAGTGTTGTGCCATATTATTATTGTGCATTGGCTGCGGTCCACCTTTGATCATGCATTTGTCCTCACTCTTTTCTACTACTCCAAAGGGTTGGGTGGTCCTGAAAATACACCTACGGTAATGAGACCGTTTCTATAGGATAAGACGGGGAACACCCGCACCTATTTATCCCCTACCATTTCTAATGCCTGCTGTGAATTCTACGTGTTATGACAACGTGCCTCTTTGTCGTGAACTTTCAAATTACTGTATATATTTCTTTGTCGAATGTTTTAAGATGCAGAGTTTATCTCCACCAGTGTATTCCATGCACTGACCCCTTAATCTGTACTCACACTACAGGAGATGACGAACAGTAGAGCAGTAGAGAGAGATGGTGCCATTATTTTGGGATTTTCATAAAATGTCTTTTAAGAAGTTTGAGAAACAATGATCACAATCTTTTGTAATGTATATATAATTTCTGTAATCTCTGATGACGATGGATCCTGATGATGTTTATTCCGCTGTGATGACATTTTGAGAATCGGCTGTGACCGATGTTTTGTATGATATGGAATCGACTGAGTCCGATATGTTATGAGAAAGATTCTGATGTCTTCTATCCTTTTCTTCTTCTGATTGTCCCTTGTCTCCTTCTTATTTTGCATGCCTCTATTTTTAATTAAAACTCTGATATATTTGTATGGAAGAAACTGGGGCGTGACATTATTTCCGCTATGAATGTATAGTTAATCGGTTGAACCCGATTGTTGATATGTGAATGATTTTGATCGTCTCCTACCTCATTCTTCTATCGTCTCCTACCTCCTTCTTCTATTATTGAAAATGTCTCTTGCCATTTCTTTCTTCACGCCCATAATGAAAACTCTGATAATTTTTAAGAAAGAAAATGGGGCGTGACACAAAAATAATTCATCACCATTTTTACACTATTTAGTGACCATAATGTTTTTGTCACCGAATCTTACTTTTTAGTGATGCATTGTGTCATCATTATATGGATTCATATAACAATGTCAAAATTTCATCACTAAAGTTTAACTCTTTGGTGACTAATTATATAAAATATGACGAATTAGTTAATCAAATTGTGACTAAGATTGTGTCATCAAAATTTGACAAAGTTGGTAGTAAATGGATAATCGTCATTAAAAATGAATATTTTAGTGATAATAAATGAAATTCGTCATGTAAAGTTACACTTTTAGTGACGAAACAACATAATTAGTGACGAAATTTGATGTTAAATGCAACGCTTTATTTATCACTATAGATGAGAAGATATAACGACGATGACCTTTAGCGTCATCAAAAGATGAGTTTAGATGAAGAATTCAAAAGCGTCGCATTTACCTAATACGATGCACTTACAACGATGTTCTTTACGATGAAAATATTTCATCACCAAACACCTTTTGTGATGAAAAATGGTGTTTTTATGACGAATTTTGTCGTTGTGAATTCTCAAATTTCTTGTAGTGTATTAAAAACTTACTGACCAAGTGAAGCTTGTTAGAACTCTTAATCTTGTGTTATATAACATTAATTGACAAAGTTATAACTAGATTGAATAAATTTATTTACAAATTCGATTACTATAGTATTGTCTTTATGTTTAGCCGTAAGTTCTATTAGGTTTGATTTACAATATAAGTTTTGTGCTAAATTTCTAAGTGATAATGTTAAGTCAAAAGTCAAACATTTTGGTTAAAGCTTATTAAAACTTTGTAAGAAGCATCCTTTTCAACTTCTTAAGAGTTAATTGTACTCGATAAATCTTCCAACTCAACATAAGACTAATCTGTAACTCTAAGTGGAACTATTATTGAAAACTTGTTGACAAAGTAAAGCTTGTTGGAACTCTTAATCATGTGTTATATAACATTAATAGACAAAGTTATAACAAGATTGAATAACTTTATTTATGAATTCGTGTACTAAATCTTGTCTTTGTGTTTAGTCGTAAGTTCTTTTAGATTTGATTTACAATATAAGTTTTGTGCTAAACTTCTAAGTTAAAATGTTAAGTCAAAAGTCAAATATTTCGGTCAAAGCTTATTAAAACTTTGAAAGAAGCATCATTTTCAACTTCTTAAGAGTTAATTTTACTCGATATATCTTCTACGTCAACATAAGACTAATCCATAACTCTAAGTGTAACGATTATAGAAAACTTATTGACCAAGTATAGCTTGTTAGAACTCTTAATCATGTGTGTTTTATAACATTAATTGACAAAGTTATATCTAGATTCAATAACTTTATTTATGAATTTCTTACTATATAGTCTTGTCTATGTGTTTAATCGAAAGTTCTATTAGATTTACAATATAAGATTTGTGCTAAACTTCTAAGTCATTACGTCAAGTCAAAAGTCAAACATTTATGTCAAAGCTTATTACAACTTTGTAAGAAGCATCATTTTCAACTTCTTAAGAGTTAATTGTACTCGATATATCTTCTAACTAAACATAAAATGAATTCGTAACCCTAAGTGGAATTATTATTGAAAACTTGTTGACCAAGTAAAGTTTGTTGGAACTCTTAATCACGTGTAATATAATATTAATAGACAAAGTTATAACAAGATTGAATAACTTTATTTATGAATTCGTTTACTATAATCTTGTGTTTGTGTTTAGCCGTAAGATCTATTAGATTTGATTTACAATATGAGTTTTGTGCTAAACTTCTAAGTTAAAATGTTAAGTCAAAAGTCAAATATTTCGGTCAAAGCTTATTAAAACTTTGTAAGAATCATCGTTTTAAACTTCTTAAGAGTTAATTGTACTCGATAAATCTTCCAACTCAACATAAGACTAAACTCTAACTCTAAGTGGAATTATTATTGAAAACTTGTTGACCAAGTAAAGCTTGTTGGAACTTTTAATCACGTGTTATATAACATTAATAGACGTAGTTATAACAAGATTGAATAAATTTATTTATGAATTCATTTATTATAATCTTTTCTTTGTGTTTAGCCGTAAGTTCTATTAGATTTGATTTACAATATAAGTTTTGTGCTAAACTTCTAAGTTAAAATGTTAAGTCAAAAGTCAAATATTTCAGTCAAAGCTTATTAAAACTTTGTAAGAAACATCATTTTCAACTTCTTAAGAGTTAATTGTACTCGATAAATCTTCCAACTCAACATAAGACTAATCTCTAACTCTAAGTGGAACTATTATTCAAAACTTGATGACCAAGTGAAGCTTCTTGGAACTCTTAATCACGTGTCATATAACAATAATAGACAAAGTTGTTGAGTCTTCAGTGTTTAGATTTTGATGAGACAAACCAAGTATGTAATAGGAAGTTTGAGTACCCCATTTTTCACAATGTTTAAGTGAAAAACATAGACTAGTTTGAGTCTTGTTATGGAAACAGGAAAATGGAGGAACACATGTATATAATGCTGCATTGAAAATTTCAGAATGACGCTGCTGCAAGAGAGCAGATACAGCAACACTGCAAGAAGACAGTTACAGCTTAGCAGCAAAGCATGAAGGAACGACATGCAGCATCGCTGCAAGAAAAAGTTACAGGAATACTGCAAGCAGACCCAGGATATAGCGCGAAGCCTACAACTCAAACACTCACACAACGCTGATAACAAAGAGAATAAGTATCCTGCAATCCGAGGATGGATAAATGCAGTACAAGGAAAAGAGCCATTCGAGAGAAGATCAAAGTTGCAGACACAGAGCCTATACCAACACGCCACGTGGACTGACGCGCCTGCAGATAGCTGTGAGCAGCAGCCACTGCATTAAATGCTCCAAAAGGATATGTCAAGTCGCATTAAATGCGAGCCATGCCTTTGATCAGAAGATCTAAGAATTCAAAATGGGAAGATATCTCCTTCAACGGATATCCTCTCTACAAATATAAATAGAGGATGAGCTGAACTGAAAAAAAACAACTGATTAACTGAAATACTGAACTTTAAAAGATCTGAAAAATTGAGAGCAACTGAATCAAAAATCTAGTACAAAAGAGCTCTCAAGCATTCAAGCTACGCTCAGTTTCAGTCACTCAACCTCAGAGAAGTAGAGCACGTTCAAAGCAGAAAAGATCCTTTGGAGGATTCAGAAGCTCACTTCATCGCACCAGTTGAAGAACAAACATATACTTTCAACCTTGTTGCCTGAGTGCTTAGGTTGTTTTAGGTGTCGAACAGTTGATAGGAGAAATTCTTGTTGTTTGTATAGTTGTCTAGGAGCTAGATAACTTCCCTGTGTGGGAGTGTAGAACCCTGAGTGGGTTAGCCTTTAGAGTTTGCAGTGCTGTGTGATCTCTGGACTCTAGTTGGCGGGCCTTTAGAGTTTACAGTGCTGTGTGATCTCTGGACTCTAGTTGGCGGGCCTTTAGAGTTTGCAGTGTTGTGTGATCTCTGGACTCTAGTTGGCGTTTGCTTTGTAAGTTGATAGATTGTTAGGAAGGGTCCTGTAAACCAATCTTGCTTAACAAAGTTCCTGCTCGAGGTAGCAGTAGAGTGGACGTAGAAGACTTACACCACCTTCGAACCACTATAAGCCATAAGTGTTTTATTGCTTTCCTATCTGTGCTTTATTTTTCATATCTTTATCTGTCAGATGCATAAAACATCTTAAAAGGAGCATATTTGAGAAAACCAGCCAGCCTTGTGTCGTAAAAGAGTTTACTTTCCGCTGCGCTTAAAACTCAAAGTTACAGCGAGCAGCACTGCATCCTAGTGCTGCAAGCAGTAACTGACTGACACTGCAAGTTCTAGTTGCTTGTAGAACAACTTGTTTAAAAGATTTTGAAAACGGACCAAGGTTCATTCACCCCCCCTCTGAACCTCGGACACCACTTGGGACCCAACAAGTGGTATCAGAGCAGGTTGGGTTAAAAGCTAACTTGTCTGGTTGTTAACCCAGATCTACCTCTGCCTCGTTGTTTTTCTCTGCATCTTAAAATCACATTCTTTTTAGCATATCATGGATTCCTCCAATCATAAGTTACCTATGTTTTCCATAGAGGAATATGACGATTGGAAGATAAGAATGCAGGCTCACCTGTCAGCTATGAATGATGAAATGTGGACGGTCCTCACAGAAGGACCAATCATACCTATGAAGGTGAATCCCATGTTCGGAAGAGATACGGAAGAAGGAGCACCGCCACCACCCAACTTCCTAGTCAAGCCAAGATAAGAATGGAACAATGAAGACAGGAAGAGAGCCAATCTAGACAACGTGGCCAAGAATGCTCTATTCATCACCTTGGATAAAGGCACATTCAGCAAAGTCAAAGCCTGCAGAACGTCCAAGGAAATTTGGGAAAAGTTGGAACAAATATGTGAAGGAACAGAGCTCACTAAAGACAACAAGATCTCCAACGCCACTTAACTCTTTGAGCTCTTCGAGATGAAGAGTGAAGAAACTCTTGAGCAACTAGATTTAAGATTCACATTCATTGTGAATGAACTAGAAGCTCTGGGCAAGCACTACACTCAGAAGGAGAAGAACATGAAAGTGCTTAGAGCCCTGCCCACCAAATGGGATATCAAGACCACCGCCATGAGAGTGTCTATGGATTTGAAATCCATGAGTATATTTGACCTATTCTCCGACCTCAAAGCATTTAAATATGATATTAACAGACGGAGAAAAGAGACAGAAGAATCGAGTTCCAAAGTTACAGCGCTAACTGCCAGAGGACCTAAAGATACAGCAGCCACAAGCTGCAGTAAGCAAATAGAGGCTGCTGCAGAAGACGCTGAAAAGGATATGGCCCTTCTTCTAAAGAAATTTAGAAGATTTATGAACAACAATACCAATCTCAATAAGAGAAATGACTTCAGAATAAGTCATCCACCTCTCCAGGTGTCCTCCTCTCCCCACTCAAATTCGACTGATCTTGATTTGTGTTATAATTGCAGGAAGCCTGGACATTATGCTAGAAGTTGTCCACACCCAGTGTTGCATAAATACCCAGAAGGAGAGAGAGAATAAAGAAAAGAAAAGAAAAGAGAGGATAGACACAAGCTACGAGCTCTCATTGGAGAAAGTCAAGGATACTGTAATCTCAAAGGAGATACTGAAGGTTGCAGAATCCTCTGACAGCGACACTGAAACCACATCGTCTGATGATGAAGCGCTAATATGTCTAATGGCAAAAGGCTACGAGGACAGCGATGAAGATGAGGTAACCTCCCAACCGCTGTCCATACCAGAAAAAGAGGAGCTGAACATGATCCTTCTTTAAAGAGAATCATGAGTGATTTCGAGCAGATTAACTCAACTCATGAGGAGCTAAAAATTGAGAATTAGAATCTAAGAATCGACAATGAGATCCTCAGAGGGAAAAATATCGATATTTCTGAAAAGCTTGTTGCATGTGAGTCTGATAACTCAAGGTGCAGTAAGTTACAAAAGGAGGTCTCAAGGCTAAGTCTGCTGGTCACTAAGCTAGAATCTGAGAAAGAGAACTTACAGTCCACGATCAGAACTTTAAGCAAATCAGCTAAGGACGCAAGGGAGTGCATAAGTCAAAACAGAAGCCCTTTTGAAAAATTGGGCATAGGTTACAACACTCATACCTCTCAGGATACAGCAAGTACATCCAAAGCTGTAAAATTTGTTCAAGCTGAAACTTCAATGAAGAATGAGTTACCCTGTAGCTCAGAAAAGATCTTGAACAAATCAACATTGATGGAGAAGGGAAAGAAATCCCAATGCTCAACTACAGGAAGTAAGCCTGCATCTAAGAACTGGCTGCAGCAGAAGCTATCTGCTGTAAGCAACAAGAAGATGCAGCAACCCACAAAGTTGCAGCACAAGAAGAAGTTTCCTACCTATACTAAGATATATATGTCTAAACCTCAAAGAGGATATACTCAAAGGAAGTATGGTGGAAGACCACACTACAAGAGTGTTGGTAACACATGTCTTATTTCTGCACACACAGCTTTCAAGCAGTTTACTCATAAAACTGCATACATTCAGAGATTCAACAAATCTTATAGCAAATCAGTGTCTGTTAAGAAAATTTGGATTCCCAAAGTAACTAACCCCAAAGGACCCTTACAGATATGGTTACCTAAGTCTGCCTAAATGTGTTGCAGGATTCAGTGCCAGGGTGTAGCAGCGATGTATGGTACATAGAAAGTGGCTGCTCAAGGCACATGATAGGCAGTAAAGAAGTTCTGAGAGATTTCCAAGAATGCAAAGGACCAAAGGTCATCTTTGGAGATGATTCCAAAGGAATCACAAAAGGAAGTGGATGTTTAGTCAAAGGAAATGTGAAGATCAAAGATGTATCCTATGTGAAAGGTCTCAGATACAATCTTCTGAGCATCAGTCAATTTTGTGACAAAGGATACTCAGTGGAATTCAACTTCAACAAGTGCTTAATCAAGGATAATGCAACAAATGAAGTCAAGCTTACAGGAACAAGAAGAGGAAATATATATCTCGCAGACTGGAACTCTTCTAGTTATCCAACATGCTTCATTGTGAAAAGTTTACCAGAGCTGAGCTGGCTATGGCACAAGAGATTGAGCCATCTGAACTTCAAGACAATCAACAGACTAGCAAGAAAAGGTCTTGCAAGGGGATTGCCAGATGTAGCTTATAAGAAAGAAAATGTATCTGGAGCTTGTCAGAAGGGAAAGCAAGTGAAAAGCTCATTCAAGGATAAGTCGCAAAAGTCATCTCACAGGATTCTAGACCTTCTACATATGGACCTTTTTGGACCAGTAGAACCAGTAAGCATAAGTGGGAAGAAGTACTCACTTGTGGTGGTAGATGACTACTCCAGATACACATGGACCATATTCGTTGCCAAGAAATCAGAGACACAAAGCAAGCTACCTGACCTCATCAAGAAAATTCAAAATGAAAAAAGCTTAAGCATTGTGAAAATCAGATCTGACAGAGGAACTGAGTTCACAAACAAATTCATCGAAAAATTCTGCTCTGACAATGGTATTCATCATGAATACTCTACTGCAAGAACACCTCAACAGAATGGTATAGCTGAAAGGAGAAATAGAACCCTCAAAGAAGCAGCAAGGACAATGATAGCAGAAGCAGAGATACTGAAGAGATTTTGGGCTGAAGCTACCAACATTGCATGTTATACCCAGAACAGATGCCTAATCAACAAAGATCTTGACAAAACCCCTTATGAAGTCTGGAATGGATATACACCGAATATCTCATATCTGCACATCTTTGGATGCAGGTGCTATATCCTCAACAATGGAAAAGAGCATCTGAAAACCTTCGATGCAAAATCAGACGAAGGAGTATTCTTAGGATACTCTGCTGTAAGTAGAGCTTTCAGAGTCTTTAACAAAAGAACCTTAGTGGTTGAAAAGTCAATCATGTGGTGTTTGATGAACCACACTGTGACACAAAGAAATCGAAGGAAGCTACTGAGGATACAACTCCAAGGAAAGAAAATGGTATTTCATATGTTGAAGGAGTTCTGCCTACTGGAGAAGACAAGGAAGAAGAAGCTGCACCTTTGGATGCAGCAGATAACCTTACAGCTGCAGAACCTCCAATCTTACAGCAACATGAGGAGCAACCTAGACTGGTACATGTTTTTTAGCCTGACAGAACATGGCTGAGGAATCATCGTCGGGATCTTATCATTGGAGATCCATCCACAGGAGTAAGGAAAAGAAGGTTCATCCCTCATGGAGCAATGTTCGTATGCTTCATATCTCAAATAGAGGTCCAAAATGTTGAAGAAGCCCTACAAGACAGCAACTGGATATAAGCTATGCAAGAAGAGCTAAATGGATTTGAAAGAAATCAAGTTTGGCAAATAGTTGCAAGACCAACTCATCAAAGAGTCATTGGAACAAAATGGGTCTTCAAGAACAAGCTAGATGAATTTGGACGTGTTGTGAGAAACAAAGCAAGACTAGTTGCTAAAGGATATTGTCAGGAAGAAGGAATTGATTTTGATGAGACTTTTGCTCCAGTAGCACGGCTGGAAGCAATAAGGATTTTTCTGGCATATGCAGCTCACATGGATTTCAAGGTATACCAAATGGATGTAAAGAGTGCATTCATTAATGGTATTCTTACAGAGGAAGTGTATATAGAGCAACCTCCAGGTTTTGAAGATCAAGCAGAAGAGAAGGTATTCAGGTTACACAAAGCCCTGTATGGACTCAAGCAAGCACCAAGAGCTTGGTATGACACCCTATCCATCTATCTACTGGAAAAAGGGTTTAAGAAAGGAACAGTGGACAAAACCCTGTTCAGGATACAGGATGGAGACAACATACTTCTTGTACAGATATATGTGGATGATATCATCTTTTGATCCTCCAACCAAGGATTATGTGAGAGATTTTCCAATCTGATGCAATCAAAATTTGAGATGAGTATGATGGGAGAATTAAGTTTCTTTCTAGGATTACAAGTAAAGCAGCTGGCTGCAAGAACCTTCATCAGCCAGGTCAAATACACTAACGAGCTCATCAAGAAGTTTGGCATGGAGAAAGGGTCAGCAACATCCATTCCTATGTCTACATCCATAAGTCTCGACAAAGATGAAGATGGTAAAGATGTAGATATCACGAAGTACAGACGACTCATAGGATCCTTGCTATATCTTACAGCAAGCAGGCCAGATATCATATTTACAGTCGGAGTCTGTGCAAGATTTCAAGTAACACCAAAGGAGTCACATCTTTCAGCTACCAAAAGAATCATCAAATATCTGAAAGGAACTCAGAAAATAGGCCTATGGTATCCAAAGGAATGAGGTTTCAAACTCAAAGGATATTCTGACTCAGACTATGCAGGCTGCAAAATTGATAGAAAAAGTACCAGTGGGACTTGTCAATTTCTTGGAAATAGACTTGTCTCATGGTTCTGCAGGAAGCAAACATCTATTGCAACATCCACAGCAGAAGCATAATATGTTGCAGCAGGAAGTTGTTGTGCGTAAATTCTCTGGATACAACAACAACTAAGAGATTATAGGATTGAAGAGAAGGAGACACCAATTCTCAATGACAACACGAGCGCAATCGCAATTACCCTTAATCCCGTATTTCACTCAAGAACAAAGCATATTGAGATACAACATCACTTTATTAGAGATCATGTTGAAAAGAAGGATGTTGTGCTTGAGAAAGTTCATACGGACCTCCAACTTGCAGATATATTCACTAAACCATTGAGTGAATCGAGGTTTTCCATACTCAGAAATGAACTGGGAATTCTGAATTTATGAAAAGGAAAAAGAGATGCAAAAGCTCAGAGGGAATATATGCATACTTGCGAAGCTGCAAGAATAGTGCTGTAAGATGCATCTGCATACAGCGCTGGGATTCAAGCATGCAATACAGTAAGAAGATGGGAGAACAAGCAGCAAGTGGTTACAACATTTATTTCCAAGAGTATTTAATACTCGACAACCTCGTACCCAAGATGCTGCAACCTTAAAAGGACAATAAATTGGGCGGCAAACCAAGTCAGCATTAAATGCGAATTCGCTCTGTCAGAAGATGAAGAGACGCGGTCAGAATCCACACCTACGCAAGTCATGATTATTTATGATTTGACCCCTCTGTCTTTTTCTAAGGACCGTAAGATCTTTTTCACTCTTTAATCTCAACCGTTGATCTTACTACACGTCCCCTGATGTTCTTCTCAAACCCTTAACCTCCTTTTTTCAAAATTCATCTTCACCCTCATCACAAAGAGAAGTTTATTTCCTTCACAAGCACTCCCAGTTACAGATATCTCAATTCTCTCTCAAGTCTTTATCAATGGCGGCTCGATAAACCGAAGTCTTGGCAGGACGCCTAATCAATCAAGAGCATGTTTACGCCTCTGGATTGTATGACAACGAAGTCATCCGAAGGATATTTGACACCCTTGAACAGACCCAAATCCTAAGGTTACTAACCACCATCTACAGCGATTTCTATGTAGAATCTGTCCAAAAGTTCTACGCCTTTGCCAGGCTTACTGAGGATAGAAACTGCATCTTGTTCAAGATGGGTGCAGACGACGAAGAAAAATCTCTATCCATTAGAGACATAGCCACCACCTTCAGCATCTCGCCAAAAGGGTTAACCCCCAGTCAACTAGCATCATATGGGGAAGGCAACGCTCAAGAGATGTGGGATCTCTTTCGAGTGAAAAATGCAGGGGCAGAAATCAAGAGAAGTGCCCCGAAGAAACTCTTCAAATCGGAGTTTGAACTGCTCCATGATATCTGTTCGTACACCATTGAAGGAAGAACCAGAGTTATGACAAATGCACAGATCTCCGGTTCCGAATCATGTCTGCCATCATGGCCGGAGTAAAGGTGAATTGGGCAAGGTTCATCATGAAGAGAATATGGGAGGAAGCAGAGAATGGCACACCAAGGAGAAGCTATGAAATCACCATTTGCTCTCTGCTCTGCAAACAAGGCGTTCAGCTTGCAGTTCCCACTCCCATTCCTGTTGGGAAATATCTTGGAGAAAAGAAGAAGGGCAAGGCCCAACCAAAGACAGCTACTGCTGGGGTTGCACGGAAGAAAACCAAAGACAAAAAGAATGCAACCTTAGCACTGCAGGATAAAGATACAGGCAGCAGGGGTGATGATGAAAATGATGATGATGAAAATCCTCTTCCTGTCAAGGGGACACCAAGAGAGACAGAACCTGAACCTGAGTCCTCATCCTTAGATGATGACGCACCTCTGACCAGGAGGGCCCCGCGCAGCAAGAAGAAGGCTGCTGCAGCTGCTAATTCCCAACTCTCTACTGCATGTTTGTCAGTAGATGCTGGTGCGAATGAGTCACATCAGCAAAGGATTCAACCAGACGAAGAAGTTGTTCAGTCTGTGCTCGATCCAATCTTCCCAGCTGCTAGAGATATAGAGCAGCAATACAGTCTCTGGAGGGAGATGAGACTGTTGAAGGGGGAAATTTTGATGCATTGGAAGGATTTCCTCACTGTGGAAAAAGCAGTCCTGGAGTGGGCCAATTCAGAGGATATTTTGGCACTTCTGCAACCTGAGTATGCAGCAAAGGTGCAAGATGGATCAAGAAGCACTGATGCTCAGGGAGCACGGGACAAAGAAAAGGGCAAAGCTCTTGCAGAATCCCACTCTGCAGAGGTGCCAATGAACACAGCTATGGAGGATGCTCAAATCTTCCTAGCCCCGGCTGCAGAAGCTGTAAGAAGGGGCGATGACAAATCGACACTCTAGGAGTGGAACAGGCTGAGGAAGCCATGCTGCAGCAGGCGCTGCAAGCAAGTGTCAAGGAGACCAGGATGCAGTACACTCCTCAGAGGATGCGGGGAGAAGGAAGCTCAAGTCATCACCATTCAAACTCCCCTACATTTGAGCAAATAGTTGGAGGCCTCTCCAATATCGTCATGCTTGATTCTATGGAGGAGGACGAGCCTCAACTTGTGGACTATGAAGATTCCCCCATGCATACCATTCCTGACGCCATTGCAGACATTCAGGGGAAACAAGACACCATCATCAGAGACTTTCTCTCTGATATTGCTGAGGTCACCGATGAAGCAATCATGGAGGAAGTTGCAGAGGCGGTACTCCCTGTACTGGTAGAGATAACAGTACAGCAAGCAGCCACCCTATCAGAAGCTGCAGAAGATACACGACGGGTGGATGCTGAGATTCTTACAGAAATCGAGCTTTCAGTTATGCATACAGTGGAAGCTGCAAGAAACCAACAAGAGCTGCAAGAACATATTCTTGCAGCGGAGACTGTCGAAGTTGCAGGACCAACCGAGGAGACGGGGTCCTTGCCGAAGACTTCAGGGGAGGCTGTTGTTCAGACAACACTCTCTGAGGGTGAGAAGACCTCTGAATGAACGGCTGTTGAGACAGTATCCTCAGAAGATGTTCAAGTAGAAGCTGAGGTAACCCCTACACAGCTAGAGTCACCTCATGAGGAGGTTGATGTTGTTACTGCTGCACGATTACAAGCACCTATCCAGGCTATAGCAGCAGAGGTTACTGCGGAAGCTCAGATGGCTGAATTCCTTCGGAGAATGGCTGAATGCAACAAAGCCAGATATGGAGATATTGGTGAAGTGTCACTCCCAATATCATCGAATGAGGAGGAAGAAGTCATTGAAGAAAATCTCGTATCAAGCCTACATGAGGATGCGGATAACCAAGCTGAACCGGATGCTCCAAAGCAGGATGCAGCACAACCACCAAGATCTTTAATTCCTTATGTTGTACCAGCTGCCGCCTCACAACAACGGAACACTGGCTCAAACCATGATGCATCGATTGATAGGATAGCTACTGTTGTTATGCACCTTATTCATGCTCTTCAAGATCATGAATCCAACATACAGCAAAGTATGACAGTACAAGCCAAGTTCCACGCTAAAACCATGTCCAGCTTCAAGAAAGATATTGAAGCACTTCCTGCAATGATCCAGACAACTATAAATGATAATGCTAACAGGATGTACAAGGACAGGGTTAGAATGGAGGGAAAACTGAAGAAAGATGCTGCAGAAACTCGAGCTGAAGTTCAACTCTGTAAGAAACATGCAGAAACAACATTGGATAGACTTCAAACTCACTCCTTGGTGCTCTCGACACTTTTGGATCATATCATAGATCAATCCAAAAGAACCAAGAGTGTCGATGATCGATTGGCCAACCTGGAAATGATCGTTGGTGAATTGGTGCATATGATGATGCAATCATATCCTCAGTATGCTGAAAGATCCAGGGTCGCTCCAGCACCCCCAAGAGGACTACGTTCTAAAGTAGTTCCAAGTGTCCCTGCTCCACCCCCGACTTTTGATGATGCCAAATAGGGAGAAGGTATTGAAGATATTGAAGGCTTTGATGATAGATACCGGAGCTCCAGGGAGAAAGAAGATGAGGAAGAAGAAGAAGATGATGACCAACCTCTAAGCAGAAGGAAGAGGTCTGGATCATTGACTGCTGATGAAGCTCCTACTCCAAAGAGATGGAGAAAAGATGATGAAGGAGGAGCTGGCGGTGCAGCTGCTGCAAGCAGATCAGCAGCAGGCACTACATACAGCAGTGCTGCAAGCAAAGATGCAGCACCTCCCTCTGATCATCATACAAAGAGAGGGAGAGAGAGCCAACAACAAGGCTTAAGAAAGAGGGTAAGCAAAGCCGAGACTGAAAGGCTTTACAATGAGAAGATGGTTGCTCAAAGGGCGGAGAGAGCCAGAGCAGAACAAGAAGAAAATGCCTGGATGCAAAGGCTTGGAGTAATTGGTGAGAGGAGAATCTTTGATAGAGATCTCTACCAATACCCTCCTCAAGAGATTCCACGTCTCGACACAGACAACATATCTGCTGAAGTTTCAATATTGATGGATCAGAAGCCTGTAGGAGTAATCATGGCTTGGACTCTAAACATCTTCAAGGCAATCAAGTTGCCTACAGATAGAAATCCATCCTTCGAAGCAATCACGATATACAAGAGATCAGAGTATCTCAGAAACTTCAGATTTCTGTGTAAAAAGGACAAATTCAGTAGTTTTCAAACCTGCCACAATGCACTGATAAGATATGAAGAGCTTGCTAGGTCTGGAGAGCTTGAAATTCAGAATTACTACATAGACCAAGTGAAGAAAGGCTACATAGTGCCTTACCGTGAGGATTTCTGGCTGAGGTGGATTCAGATCCCAAAGATTAAGGAGAAACTTGAAGAATCCTATCAGGAGTCCATTCGAGACTGGTGGAAAGGTTCAAAAGGAAGAGCAGAGCAAGAAGGAAAGACTACTGAAAGAAGACCTGATGAATCGTCTACAAGAAGGTCTCTTTTTCAGTAAACTTTAGTTTGTACATCTCTGATACATCCAGGGTTATCTTCTTATATGCTTATCTTATATGTAATCCTGATGTAATCTGATATAATGAAATGAAAAACTTCCTTCATGAATGATTCTTGTATAATTGTTTTGTCATCATAAAAAAGGGGGAAATTGTTGAGTCTTCAGTGTTTAGATTTTGATGAGACAAACCAAGAATGTAATAGGAAGTTTGAGTACCCCATTTTTCACAATGTTTAAGTGAAAAACATAGACTAGTTTGAGTCTTGTTATGAAAGCAGGAAAATGGAGGAACACATGCATACAATGCTGCATTGAAAATTTCAGAATGACGCTGCTACAAGAGAGCAGATATAGCAACACTGCAAGAAGGCAGTTACAGCTTAGCAGCAAAGCATGAAGGAACGACATGCAACATCGCTGCAAGAAAAGTTACAGGAATACTGCAAGCAGACCCAGGATACAGCGCGAAGCCTACAGCTCAAACACTCAAACAACACTGATAACAAATAGAATGAGTATCCTGCAATCCGAGGATGGATAAATGCAGTACGAGAAAAAGAGTCGTTTGAGAGAAGATCAAAGTTGCAGACACGGAGCCTATACCAAGACGACATGTGGACTGACGCGCCTGCAGATAGCTGTGAGCCGCAGCCACTACATTAAATGCTCCAAAAGGATATGTCAAGTCGCATTAAATGCGAGCCATGCCTTTGATCAGAAGATCTAAGAATTCAAAATGGGAAGATATCTCCGTCAACGGATATCCTCTCTACAAATATAAATAGAGGATGAGCTGAACTGAAAAAAACCAACTGATTAACTGAAATACTGAACTTTAAAAGATCTGAAAAATTGAGAGCAACTGAATCAAAAATCTAGTACAAAAGAGCTCTCAAGCATTCAAGCTACGCTTAGTTTCAGTCACTCAACCTCAGAGAAGTAGAGCACGTTCAAAGCAGAAAAGATCCTTTGGAGGATTCAGAAGCTCACTTCATCGCACCAGTTGAAGAACAAACATATACTTTCAACCTTGTTGTTTGAGTGCTTAGGTTGTTTTAGGTGTCGAACAGTTGATAGGAGAAATCCTTGCTGTTTGTATAGTTGTCTAGGAGCTAGGCAGCTTCCCTGTGTGGGAGTGAGGAACCCTGTGTGGGTTAGCCTTTAGAGTTTGCAGTGCTGTGTGATCTCTGGACTCTAGTTGGCGGGCCTTTAGAGTTTACAGTGTTGTGTGATCTCTGGACTCTAGTTGGCGTTTGCTTTGTAAGTTGATAGATTGTTAGGAAGGGTCCTGTAAACCAATCTTGCTTAACAAAGTTCCTGCTCGAGATAACAGTAGAGTGGATGTAGAAGGCTTACACCACCTTCGAACCACTATAAGCTATAAGTGTTTTATTGATTTCCTATATGTGCTTTATTTCTCATATCTTTATCTGTCATATGCATAAAACATCTTAAAAGGAGCATATTTGAGAAAACCAGCCAGCCTTGTGTCGCAAAAGAGTTTACTTTCTGTTGCGCTTAAAACTCCAAGTTACAGCGAGCAGCACTGCATCCTAGTGCTGCAAGCAGTAACTGACTGGCACTGCAAGTTCTAGTTGCTTGCAGAACAGCTTGTTTAAAAGATTTTCAAAACGGACCAAGGTTCATTCACCCCCCCTCTAAACCTCGGACACCACTTGGGACCCAACAAAAGTTGTAACAAGATTGATAACTTTTTTTATGAATTCGATTACTATAATCTTGTCTTAGTGTTTATCCATAAGTTCTATTAGATTGGATTTACAATTAAACTTTTAAATTAAAATGTTAAGTCAAAAGTCAAACATTTATGTCAAAGCTTATTATAACTCTGTAAGAAGTATCATTTTCAACTTCTTAAGAGTTAATTGTTCGATATATCTTCTAACTTTATACATAAGACCAATTCGTAATTCTAAGTGGAACTATAATTGAAAACTTATTAACCAAGTGAAGCTTGTTAGAACTTTTAATCTTGTGTTATACAATATTAATTGACAAAGTTATAACTAGATTGAATAAATTTATTTATGAATTCGTTTACTATAGTCTTGTCTTTATATTTATCCATAAGTTCTATTAGGTTAGATTTACAATATAAGTTTTGTGCTAAACTACTAAATTAAAATGTTAAGTCAAAAGTCAAACATTTCGGTCAAAGTTTATTAAAACTTTGTAAGAAGCATCGTTTTCAACTGCTTAAGAGTTAATTTTACTTTATATATCTTCTAACTCAACATAAGACTAATCCAAAACTCTAAGTGTAACGATGATAGAAAACTTATTGACCAAGTAAACCTTGTTAGAACTCTTAATCACGTGTTTTATAACATTAATTGATAAAGATATATCTAGATTCAATAACTTTATTTATGAATTCCTTTACTATATAGTCTTGTCTATGTGTTTAGCCGAAAGTTCTATTAGATTTGATTTACAAAATAAGTTTTATGCTAAACTTCTAAGTGATAACGTTAAATCAAAAGTCAAACATTTATGTCAAAGCTTATTATAACTTTGTAAGAAGCATCGTTTTCAACTTCTTAAGGTTAATTGTACTCGATATCTTCTCACTAAACATAAGACGAATTCATAACTCTAAGTGGATCTATTATTCAAAACATATTGACCAAGTAAAGCTTGTTAGAACTCTTAACATTGTGTTATATAATATTAATTGGCAAAATTATAACTAGATTGAAAAAATGTATTTATGAACTCGTTTACTATAGTCTTGTCTTTGTGTTTAGCCGTAAGTTTTATTAGGTTTGATTTACAATATAAGTTTTGTTCTAAAATTCTAAGCGATAATATTAAGTCAAAAGTCAAACATTTCGGTCAAAACTTATTAAAACTTTGTAGGAAACATCCTTTTCAACTTCTTAAGAATTAATTGTACTCGATAAATCTTCCAACTCAACATAAGATTAATCTCTAACTCCAAGTGGAACTATTATTGAAAACTTGTTGACCAAGTAAAGCTTGTTGGAACTCTTAATCACGTGTTATATAACATTAATAGACAAAGTTATAATAAGATTGAATAACTTTATTTATGAATTGGTTTACTATAATCTTTTTCTTTGTGTTTAGCCGTAAGTTCTATTAGATATGATTTACAATATAAGTTTTGTGCTAAACTTCTAAGTTAAAATGTTAAGTCAAAAGTCAAATATTTCGGTCAAAGCTTATTAAAACTTTGTAAGAAGCATCATTTTCAACTTCTTAAGAGTTAATTGTGTCACGCCCCGTTTTATTTCATAAAATTATCAGAGCTTTACTTGCGGGCATGCAAGAAGAAATGGTAAGAGACATTTTCATAAACAGAAGAAGGAGGTAGGAGATGACAGAAGAATGAGGTAGGAGACGATCAGAATCATTCACACATCAACAATCGGATTCAACCGATTAACTATACATTCACTGCGTAAATAACATCATCAGGATCCATCATTCCAAACATATACGAGATTATTTATTACAAAACGTGAATTTATAAAAATCATTGTTAATTGTTGTGGAACATCAAACATCAAACATAAAAACACAAGTCCGAATAGAGCACCACCTCTCTCCCTCTAAGGTTCATCATGCTCGTCATCTCCTGTAACGTGAATTATAGAATAGGGGGTGAGTGCGTGGAATACACTCGTGGGGATAAAATCCACATCTTATAACAGTTGACAAATATATAATATAGGATATGTAACATTCAGTCACGTTGTCATAGTACGTAAAATGCAAGACACGTATCTCGTAACTCATCCATTAGCTGTGGGAATTTCCCGACTTACCCTACCAAACGGTCTTAAATACCGCTAGCACATTTACAGGACCGCCAGACCTTTCAGGTAGTAGAGGGGGTAAGAGACAGTTATTTTTTACGGTCCATAAGACCCTCCGAACATGCAATGTGGACCGAAGCCCTTTCACAGTATATCATGAACACATATACATAGCATATAATCACTGCATTTAGTATTCCTCAATCATGCTTCAAAATAGGGAAAACTGTAAACAGATAAAGAGTTAGAAATTACCCCCACCTTGTTCGGTGGTTACCACGTGAGTAGCAAGTATCAAAGATCAGGTATCTCAAAGCACAATCCAACTGATAGCCTACATAAGTTACAGTATTTTCTTAGATCCATAATATGTATAATTTAAACTATAAATGATTCCGGAGAAAGTACGATAGTTAAAGACGTGACAGATCGAGAGATCTAAAGATTGAGGTTAAACAAACAAGAGTGAATGTTCAGTTTATATGGCTGAGATGAAAGAGGATGAAATTTGGGTCACAACAGAAAAAGAATAAGCTCAATCGGAGTTGAAACGAGCTCGAACAGGGCGTTTTAAGATTGGCGATATTTTGGTAATTTTGGTCAAAGGGTTGACTTTAACCGGGACCCACGACTTCCGGTCGACGACATCTCATCGGCGACGACTCAATGATAACGTACGATGAAAAAAAAATAGAATTCGTATTATGAACCCGGCGTCGCGCAAATTTCTCAGCAGCTCGGTAGCAGTGCTCGGTAGACTCGGCAGCGGGCGCTCGGCAGACTCGGCTGCGGGCTCGGCATTCTTGGCGTTAATTGGAAACTATTATTGGAAACTTGTTGACCAAGTGAAGCTTGTTGGAACTCTTAATCACGTGTTATATAACATTAACAGACAAAGTTATAACAAGATTGAATAACTTTATTTATGAATTCGTTTACTATAATCTTGTTTGTGTGTTTAGCCGTAAGATCTATTAGATTTGATTTACAATACAAGTTTTGTGCTAAAATTCTAAGTTAAAATGTTAAGTCAAAAGTCAAATATTTCGGTAAAAGCTTATTAAAACTTTGTAAGAAGCATCGTTTTCAACTTCTTAAGAGTTAATTGCATTCGATAAATCTTCCAACTCACAATAAGACTAATCTCTAACTCTAAGTGGAACTATTATTGGAAACTTGTTGACCAAGTGAAGCTTGTTGGAACTCTTAATTACGTGTTATATAACATTAATAGACAAAGTTATAACAAGATTGATAACTTTATTTATGAATTCTTTTACTATAATCTTGTCTTTGTGTTTATCCATAAGTTTTATTAGATTGGATTTACAATTAAACTTCTAAATTAAAACGTTAAGTCAAAAGTCAAACATTTCGGTCAAAGTTTATTAAAACTTTGTAAGAAGCAACGTTTTCAACTTCTTAAGAGTTAATTTTACTCAATGTATCTTCTAACTCAACATAAGAATAATCTGTAACTCTAAGTGCAACGATGATAGAAAACTTATTGACCAAGTAAACCTTGTTAGAACTCTAAATCACGTGTTTTATAACATTAATTGACAAAGATATATCTAGATTCAATAACTTTATTTATGAATTCCTTTACTATATAGTATTGTCTATGTGTTTAGCCGAAAGTTCTATTAGATTTTATTTACAATATAAGTTTTATGCTAAACTTCTAAGTGATAACGTTAAATCAAAACTCAAACATTTATGTCAAAGCTTATTATAACTTCGTAAGAAGCATTGTTTTCAACTTCTTAAGAGTTAATTGTACTCGATATATCTTCTAACTAAATATAAGATGAATTAGTAACTCTAAGTGGTACTATAATTGAAAACTTATTGACCAGGTAAAGCATGTTAGAACTTTTAATCTTATGTTATACAATATTAATTGACAAAGTTATAACTAGATTAAATAAATTTATTTGCAATTCGTTTACTATAGTCTTGTCTTTGTGTTTAGCCATAAGTTCTATTAGGTTATATTTACAATATAAGTTTTGTGCTAAACTTCTAAATTAAAATGTTAAGTCAAAAGTCAAACATTTCGGTCAGAGTTTATTAAAACTTTGTAAGAAGCATCATTTTCTACTTCTTAAGAGTTAATTTTACTCGATATATCTTCTAACTCAACATAAGACTAATCCGTAACTCTAAGTGCAACGATGATAGAAAACTTATTGACCAAGTAAACCTTGTTAGAACTCTAAATCACGTGTTTTATAACATTAATTGACAAAGATATATCTAGATTCAATAACTTTATTTATGAATTCCTTTACTATATAGTCTTGTCTATGTGTTTAGCCGAAAGTTCTATTAGATTTTATTTACAATATAAGTTTTATGCTAAACTTCTAAGTGATAACGTTAAATCAAAACTCAAACATTTATGTCAAAGCTTATTATAACTTCGTAAGAAGCATTGTTTTCAACTTTTGAAGAGTTAATTGTACTCGATATATCTTCTAACTAAACATAAGATGAATTCGTAACTCTAAGTGGTACTATAATTGAAAACATATTGACCAAGTAAAGCATGTTAGAACTTTTAATCTTGTGTTATACAACATTAATTGACAAAGTTATAACTAGATTAAATAAATTTATTTGCAATTCGTTTACTATAGTCTTGTCTTTATGTTTAGCCTTGTCTTTATGTTTAGCCATAAGTTCTATTAGGTTATATTTACAATATAAGTTTTGTGCTAAACTTCTAAATTAAAATGTTAAGTCAAAAGTCAAACATTTCGGTCAAAGTTTATTAAAACTTTGTAAGAAGCATCATTTTCTACTTCTTAAGAGTTAATTTTACTCGATATATCTTCTAACTCAACATAAGACTAATCCGTAACTCTAAGTGGAACGATGATTAAAAACTTATTAACCAAGTAAACCTTGTTAGAACTCTTAATAATGTGTTTTATAACATTAATTGACAAAGATATACCTAGATTTAATAACTTTATTTATGAATTCCTTTACTATATAGTCTTGTCTATGTGTTTAGCCGGAAGTTCTATTATATTTGATTTACAATATAAGTTTTATGCTAAACTTCTAAGTGATAACGTTAAATCAAAAGTCAAACATTTATGTCAAAGCTTATTATAACTGTATAAGAAGCATCGTTTTCAACTTCTTAAGAGTTAATTGTACTCGATATATCTTTTAACTAAACATAGGACGAATTCGTAACTCTAAGTGGAACTATTATTGAAAATTTATTGACCAAGTAAAGCTTGTTAGAACTCTTAACCTTGTGTTATATAATATTAATTGGCAAAATTATAACTAGATTGAATAAATTTATTTATGAACTCGTTTACTATAGTCTTGTCTTTTTGTTTACACGTAAGTTCTATTAGGTTTGATTTACAATATAAGTTTTGTGCTAAAATTCTAAGTGACAATATTAAGTCAAAAGTCAAACATTTTGGTCAAAGCTTATTAGAACTTTGTAAGAAGCATCCTTTTCAATTTCTTAAGAATTAATTGTACTCGATAAATCTTCCAACTCAACATAAGACTAATCTCTAACTCTAAGTGGAACTATTATAGAAAACTTATTGACCATATAAACCTTGTTAGAACTCTTAATCACGTGTTTTATAACATTAATTGACAAAGATATATCTAGATTCAATAACTTTATTTATGAATTCCTTTACTATATAGTCTTGTCTATATGTTTAGCCGGAAGTTCTATTAGATTTGATTTACAATATTAGTTTTACGCTAAACGTCTAAGTGATAACGTTAAATCAAAAGTCAAACATTTATGTCAAAGCTTATTATAACTTTGTAAGAAGCATTGTTTTTAGCTTCTTAAGAGTTAATTGTACTCGATATATCTTCTAACTAAACATAAGATGAATTCGTAACTCTAAGTGGTACTATAATTGAAAACGTATTGACCAAGTAAAGCATGTTAGAACTTTTAATCTTGTGTTATACAACATTAATTGACAAAGTTATAACTAGATTAAATAAATTTATTTGTAATTCGTTTACTATAGTCTTGTCTTTATGTTTAACCCTGTCTTTATGTTTAGCCATAAGTTCTGTTAGGTTATATTTACAATATAAGTTTTGTGCTAAACTTCTAAATTAAAATGTTAAGTCAAAAGTCAAACATTTCGGTCAGAGTTTATTAAAACGTTGTAAAAAGCATCATTTTCAACTTCTTAAGAGTTAATTTTATTCGATATATCTTATAACTCAACATAAGACTTATCCGTAACTCTAAGTGCAACGATGATAGGAAACTTATTGACCAAGTAAACCTTGTTAGAACTCTAAATCACGTGTTTTATAACTTTAATTGACAAAGATATATCTAGATTCAATAACTTTATTTATGAATTCCTTTACTATATAGTCTTGTCTATGTGTTTAGCCGAAAGTCTTATTAGATTTTATTTACAATATAAGTTTTATGCTAAACTTCTAAGTGATAACGTTAAATCAAAACATAAACATTTATGTCAAAGCTTATTATAACTTCGTAAGAAGCATTGTTTTCAACTTCTGAAGAGTTAATTGTACTCGATATATCTTTTAACTAAACATAAGACGAATTCGTAACTCTAAGTGGTACTATAATTGAAAACATATTAACCAAGTAAAGCATGTTAGAACTTTTAATCTTGTGTTATACAACATTAATTGACAAAGTTATAACTAGATTAAATAAATTTATTTGCAATTCATTTACTATAATCTTGTCTTTTTGTTTAGCCTTGTCTTTATGTTTAGCCATAAGTTCTATTAGGTTATATTTACAATATAAGTTTTGTGCTAAACTTCTAAATTAAAATGCTAAGTCAAAAGTCAAACATTTCGGTCAAAGTTTATTAAAACTTTGTAAGAAGCATCATTTTCTACTTCTTAAGAGTTAATTTTACTCGATATATCTTCTAACTCAACATAAGACTAATCCGTAACTCTAAGTGCAACGATGATAGAAAACTTATTGACCAAGTAAACTTTGTTAGAACTCTTAATAATGTGTTTTATAACATTAATTGACAAAGATATACCTAGATTTAATAACTTTATTTATGAATTCCTTTACTACATAGTCTTGTCTATGTGTTTAGCCGAAAGTTCTATTATATTTGATTTACAATAAAAGTTTTATGCTAAACTTCTAAGTGATAACGTTAAATCAAAAGTCAAACATTTATGTCAAAGCTTATTATAACTGTATAAGAAGCATCATTTTCAACTTCTTAATAGTTAATTGTACTCGATATATCTTTTAACTAAACATAAGACGAATTCGTAACTCTAAGTGGAACTATTATTGAAAATTTACTGACCAAGTAAAGCTTGTTAGAACTCTTAACCTTGTGTTATATAATATTAATTGGCAAAATTATAACTAGATTGAATAAATTTATTTATGAACTCGTTTACTATAGTCTTGTCTTTTTGTTTACACGTAAGTTCTATTAGGTTTGATTTACAATATAAGTTTTGTGCTAAAATTCTAAGTGACAATATTAAGTCAAAAGTCAAACATTTCGGTCAAAGCTTATTAAAACTTTGTAAGAAGCATCCTTTTCAACTTCTTAAGAATTAATTGTACTCGATAAATCTTCCAACTCAACATAAGACTAATCTCTAACTCTAAGTGGAACTATTATAGAAAACTTATTGACCAAGTAAACCTTGTTAGAACTCTTAATCACATGTTTTATAACATTAATTGACATTGATATTGTTGGAACCGACTGATCACCGGCTCTATGTAATTAATTAATCGGGTTCTATGCTAGATATAACAAATGCAGTGGAAATAAAAAAGTTATACCTTTTTTATCAATCTAGAAGAAAACAGGCTAGAGATTGATCTTTCGTAATCCTAGACCTCTTTGATCTTCTGATGTATTCCTATAGCCTTTCTCGAACGTTGTGTGGCCAACGATCCTTCGAGAAATTTCAGTTCTGCTCTCTTTCTCACTATCACGTGTTTTCTATGATCTGTATATTCTGAGGCGCTGATAGAAAAAGGCTATGTATAGGCTACACTATGGACCTAGAGGAGGAATTGGGTTGGGCCTCCTGATGGGCTTAAGTATCTTGTGTTCGGCCCGAACACATAACTTAAATCCATCAATAATAATTCAGTCCACTAAAGAATTATTATTGAACTACCGTCCCAATCCCATATTTAATATGGGCTCCTTCTTATTATGTGCACGTTTATCTCCCTGTGTTTAAGATATCGAATGTTCGTTAATTAAATAAGTTATTGACAACTTAATTAATTAACATCTAATTCCAAGAGTAGTACCACTCAACTTTATTATTATGTCGGATTAAATCCACCTGCATCATTTACATGATAATCCTTATGAGCTCCTCAATGGGACATCATCATCCTATATAATTAGGACACAGATTCCTTCTATAATCAACAGTACACTATATAGACAATACTGTTTCCCAATTCACCGAGTTTATTGATTTAATAAATAAATCTCACTCATTGGCAAATTAAAGAAACAAATATTATGTATACGTGGCTGTTATTATATAGGGATTAAGAGAACGCACATCCATAATAACAGAGGTCTTGTTCTATTATATAGTCAGTATAAAACGAACAACCTCAAATGGTCCTGCTCAATACACACAAAGTGTACTAGTGTAGTTTTATAGTCAAGACAGACTAATACCAAACTACACTACAACCATTCCGATGATTTGTCCAAATCCATCTTGGTTGTGAGCTACTATCTATAATTTATAAGAAACTGGTAACATGATCTTCTGTGTGGCACCACACACCAAGTTATCTATAATATAAATTAATTGGACATTGCATGAATATATATAACCAATATAAAATGCAAACATATGACCAAAGTGATTCTCATTCCATAAAAGATGTTCTTACAAAAGCTAGGCTTATAGTATACATCCTAACATCCAGGTCGCTGGCCATTTTAATTGGGGCAAATTCCAGATCTCCATCAACACTTGTTCGGGAGAAATAGTCAATGGCGTATATCGGTCATACCTCCTTCCAACCCTGTTATCTCACAAAGGTGGGGGTGTTAACTCGTTCGTGGCTCACCTATCTCTTTCTTCCTTGTGACCTCTTGCTCCTGTGACTTGTTCGTTCGACTAGAGTCCTCACCCTTCTTGATTCGAACTGCTTCCTCCAAATTGATATACTTGGTGGCTCGCTGTAATAAGTCGTCAAAATTCTTGGGTGTCTTTTTAACTAAAGAAGTGTGAAGGTCGCCCTCTCTCAAGCCTTGTATAACGACATTAACTATCAGATCGTCAGAAGCCTCCGGAGCTTCCAAAGTTGCGGCTGTGAATTTTTTGACGTACTCTCTCAACGTCTCATCCGCCTTCTACTTTACCCCGAACAGATTCTAGGTAGATCGTCGTTGTTTCCTAGAACTCGCAAACTGATGCAAAAACAACTCGGATAACTGGGCAAAATCATGAATGACTCCATTACTTAATTGAGTAAACCAGGTCTGAGCTGTCCTGGTGAGGGTAGTAGCAAACTCCCTACACTTGATACCATCTGATTACCGATATAAGAGGGTGGTATTCTCAAAACGACACAGATGGTCCCACGAGTCAGTGGTACCATCATAGTCGAAATTTACTGGCCGAAAAGAGGCCGACAATTCATCCTCCATCACCTCCTCCGAAAAGGGGTTTCCTCTTGAACCCTTTGGCACTCGTTGGATATTCCGCTGGACTTCCCTCAGTTCCCTCTTCAGATCATCTACTTTCTCCGACAGTTCATCGTGTTCTCGCTTCTGACCTTCAGGATGGTCAAACTGACTTTCCCTTTCATCTGTCTGTGATTTATCGTCTAATCATTTTTCCTTACTGACCTCAACGTTATCCTATTGTGACTCAACTCTCTGTTTCCCCAAAGCTTTCTGTACAGCTGCTGATATCAGATCTTCAAGTTCTTCTGGCGTTAAAACAATAGTACGAGGAGGTTCTACCGGAGTAGGACTCCGATTACCCTCTTCTTGGCCTCTTGACGTTCCACCTACTTCCATCCTCCTTCTCGATCCTCTAGTATTCACCATCTTAAATACTTCAACGTCTTAGAACTCTAAACTTTCCCACAAACGGCACCAATTGATATTGCTCCGATCTAACGCTTCCTTTCCAAACGCAATCCCAAAACCTTTTGGCTCGAAAACCTGCAAAACAAACACCGGAAGGGGTTCCCGGCGATGGGACTCCGACGCTCAAGTCAATAGGGTTGCTAAGAAAATTTTTCAAGTAGTGTATGCGTGTGTGCTTAATATGATTGTGCTTAAAAAAATAGAATAATGAATATAAGAGGTATATATAGACTCCCTGGAATATGTGTTGGTTGAGATTTATCCCACAAAACGTGGGATATGGGCTACCGGCTCCACAAGAATAGGGATTAGTTGGATTCAAAACCTGTTCATCACTTTTCACCATCAATCAGTTCGTCATTGTACTTCAAGGCTGCATTAGTTCGCGTTTCCTTAGTTCGCTCCAACGGTGTCCGAACTGTTTGTTTCTTCAAACCCTTCAGATACGTTGACTTTGACTTCATTCTGGTTTTCAAGAGAAGACTCGGTTCGACCAAAGACTCGGTTCGACTCAGTTCGACCATATCAAAGCACACACGCATACACTACTTGAAAAATTTACTTAGCAACCCTATTGACTTGAGCGTCGGAGTCCCATCACCGAGAACCCCTCCCGATGTTTGTTTTACAGGTTTTCGAGCCAAAAGGTTTTGGGATTGCATTTGGAAATGAAGCGTTGGATCGGAGCAATATCAAATAGCACAAACAATGCCTAGTTGTGAAGTTAGCAAACATGTCATTCGAAAGCAATATCCCACACATAGATATGCACATTCTATATACCTCTATAATGAAGCTCAGAAATGCACAAGATGTATATGCATTCCCAAGGCACCAGAGCGCATCATGCTTTAGACGGTTAACAACCGGCGCCTCCTCCAGCTTGTTTGTGGTATGTACAAAATATTAAGCAACATAAGATCAATGGTTAAACTAAACTACTCATTAACCTACAATAACATGTTGGAAAAATCATATTATGAAAAATAAAATTCAACCAAGCATACCTTTTATCAATAGTCTACACTACAAGCCTTGATTTTCGATAAGTCTGTGATGATTTCCCTACTTATTATGAGTAGATATTTGCTTTGAATAAGTGTACCACAATATCAGGAGTTGTTAGATGTGGTTTGTTAGTTCAAGTATTTGCTCTTTTCTTCTAGACTACTACTATATAAATATCTTAAACTTCTTCAACATATGAGTAGTCTTGAAAATACAGGAAAAAAACCTGTGATAAAGGGAAAGGTGATCCAACCTCATTGCCTTCCACGACGCGATAAACGAGCTGCTTCATCCATATAAGATTGTATCTTACCCATACAGTTGCCATAACAGAATCCTAGTATTTGGAGACGAAACGGACCATCACAGTACCAACAGCCAAGCCAACTTTAGGAAGCATCCACAATTCCCCACTTCCCCACAAAGAAAAGTTATTAGTATAAAAAATAAGAGCAAGTACTTGCAAGTGTTAGAATGTATACTATAAGCCTAGCTTTTTGTATGAACATCTTTTTGATATGAGAATCATTTTGGTCATATGTTTGCATTTTATATTTGTTATATATGTTTATGCAATGTCCAATTAATTTATATTATAGATAACTTGGTGTGTGGTGCCACACAGAAGATCATGTTATCAGTTTCTTATAAATTATAAATAGTAGCTCACAACCAAGATGGATTTGGACAAATCATCGGAATGGTTGTTGTGTAGTTTGGTATTAGTCTTTCTTGACTATAAAACTACACTAGTACATTTTGTATGTATTGAGCAGGACCATTTGAGGTTGTTCGATTTGTACTGACTATATAATAGAACAAGACCTCTGTTATTATGGATGTACATTTTCTTAATCCCTATATAATAACGGGCACGTATGCTCAGTGTTTATTTCTTTAATTTGCCAATGGGTGAGATTTATTTATAAATCAATAAGCTCGGTGAGTTGGGAGATAGCATTGTTTATATGGTGTGCTGTTGATTATAGAAGGAATCCGTGTCCTAATTATTTAGGATGATAATGTCCCCTTGAGGAGCTCATAAGGATTATCATATAAACCCTGCAGGTGGATTTAATCCGACATGATAATAAAGATGAGTGGTACTACTCTTGGAATTAGATGTAAATTAATTAAGTTGTCAGTAACTTATTTAATTTACGGACATTCGATATCTTAAACACGGGGAAATAAATGTACACATAATAAAAGGAGCCCATATTATAATATGGGATTGGGACGGTAGTTCAATAATAATTCTCTAGTGGACTGAATTATTATTGATGGGCTTAAGTTATGTGTTCGGGCCGAACACAAGATACTTAAGCCCATCAGGAGGCCCAACCCAATTCCTCCTCTAGGTCCCTAGTGTAGCCTATATATAGCTTTTTTTATCAGCGCCTCTTTCAACACAGATCACAGAAAACACGTGAAAGTAAGAGAGAGCAGAACTGATATTTCTCGATTGATCGTTGGCCACGCAACGTTCGAGAAAGGCTTAGGAATACATCAGAAGATCAAAGGGGTCTACAAGGGTATGTTTCTTTTCCGCTGCGCTTTACTTTTGGATCCCGATTCCGATAGCATAGAGCCGGCGATCCGTCGGTTCCAACAGCAAGATAATATACAATATTTGGAAATCAGACCACTAGCAAATGGTGATATGGCAGCTGATTTTGCTCCGATCCAACCTTCTTCTTCTTCAACCAAAAACTCGAAATCTCAGATCCAAAAACCTGCAAAACCAACATCGGGAGGGGTTCCCGGCGATGGGACTCCGACGCTCAAGTCAGTAGAGTCGCTAAGCAATCTTTTCAGCAATGTGCGTGTATGTGTATTTGATATAATTGTGCCTCTAAAATAAAAGAATGAATATAGCAAGTATATATACTCCCTGGAATACGTGGTAGTTAAGATGTGGCCCAAGAAATATGGGATATGGGTAACTGACCTGCGGAAATAGCGGTTAGTTGGACTAAAACTTGTTCGTCACTTTTCACTGTTAATCAGTTCGTCATCACGAATCAGTTCGTCGTCACCATGAATCAGTTCGTCATCACGAATCAGTTCGGCTTCTGGCTTCAGTGTGAAATTAAGAAAAAAAGCCTGGTTCATTTTAGTTCGACCATATCAAGTATTCCCCCCTTCGAAGTGCGTGTTTACACGCATTGGTGCAGTTCGCTAGACACTTTTGTCAAACACCCAACGCTTTTTTTCGAGGTGAAGTATCTTCTCAACGGCCTCTGTCCCATGTAAACGACACGTGGCAAAATGTGTTTCCCACTGAGCGTCTCTTCATCTCTCACCATCGGACGGTTCTTAGCAAAATTTTGTTGTCTTTTTTGGAAAACACTACATATTCTTCTTATCTGTAACTATTCTTCTAGAATTCTGAATGTTATCAGAATCTTCCATCTGACAATTGTCACAAGTAATGCATAATCGATATGTTCTTAACATAAAAGTTTGTACTCATAATCCACAAAAAGAAATGTAAGTTTCAATCATCACAAGTAATTAATCCGCATAAGTATGTTTAGAAAGAAAGTTCAACTGTAGTTCACTTAATCAGGACATCCCGAGGGAATGATTCAGTTCGTCATTCCGAGGGAGTGTTTCAGTTCGTCATTCCGAGGAAGTGTTTCAGTTCGTCATTCCGAGGGAATGTTTCAGTTCGTCTAATCAGGACATTCCGAGGGAATGTTTCAGTTCGCCATTCCAAGGGAATGTTTCAGTTCGCTTAATTAGGACATTCCGAGGGAATGTTTCACTTCGCTTAATCAGGACACTCCGAGGGAGTGTTTACATTCCGAGGGAATGTTTCGCTTCGCTTAATCAGGACACTCCGAGGGAGTGTTTCAGTTCGTCATTCCAAGGGAATGTTTCAGTTCGTCATTCCGAGGGAATGTTTCAGTTCGCTTAATCAGGACATTCCGAGGGAATGTTTCGCTTTGCTTAATCAGGACACTCCGAGGGAGTGTTTACATTCCGAGGGAATGTTTCGCTTCGCTTAATCAGGACACTCCGAAGGAGTGTTTACATTTCAAGGGAATGTTTCGCTTCGCTTAATCAGCAATCATAGCAACAATCATATGAAATCAGACAAAAAAAGAAAAGACACCACAATTTAACGAGGTTCGGCTAAATTTGCCTACATCCATGGAGAATGAATATTTCTCATTTTATTCAGGTAAAGGAAATTGATAAACAATAACAAGCAACATACAGAAGTGTGGCACTTCAAGTATTGAATTCAAACCTGTTCGCCCCGCTTCATCATTAATCAGTTCTCCCGCTTCATCATTCAACATTAATCAGTTCTCCCGTTTAATCATTCAGCATTAATCAGTTCTCCCGTTTCATCATTAATCAGTTCTCCTGCTTCATCATAAATCAGTTCTCCCACTTCATCATTCAGCATTAATGAGTTCTCCCATTTCATCATTAATCAGTTCTCCCGCTTCATCATAAATCAATTCTCCTCAGTTATCCCGCTTCATCATAAATCAGTTCCCCTCAGTTCTCTTGCTTCATCATAAATCAGTTCTCCTCAGTTCTCCCGCTTCATCATAAATAAGTTCTCCTCAGTTCTCCCGCTTCATCATAAATCAGTTCTCCTCAATTCTCCCGCTTCATCATAAATCAGTTCTCCTCAGTTCTCCCGCTTCATCATAAATCAATTCTCCTCAGTTCTCTCGCTTCATCATAAATCAGTTCTCCCGCTTCATCGTAAATCAGTTCTCCTCAATTCTCTCGCTTCATCATAAATCAGTTCTCCCGCTTCATCATAAATCAGTTCTCCTCAATTCTCTCGCTTCATCATAAATCAGTTCTCCCACTTCATCATAAATCAGTTCTCCTCAATTCTCTTGCTTCATCATAAATCAGTTCTCCTCAGTTCTCCCGCTTCATCATAAATCAGTTCTCCCGCTTTATCATAAATCAGTTCTCCTCAATTCTCTTGCTTCACATAAATCAGTTCTCCTCAGTTCTCCCGCTTCATCATAAATCTGTTCTCCTCAATTCTCTTGCTTCATCATAAATCAGTTCTCCTCAGTTCTCCCACTTCATCTTAAATCAGTTCTCCCGCTTCATCATAAATCAGTTCTCCTCAGTTCTCTCGCTTCATCATAAATCAGTTCTCCTGCTTCATCATAAATCAGTTTTCTTCAATTCTTTCGCTTCATCATAAATCAGTTCTCCTCAATTCTCTTGCTTCATCATAAATCAGTTCTCCTCAGTTCTCCCACTTCATCATAAATCAGTTCTCCCACTTCATCATAAATCAGTTCTCCTCAATTCTCTCACTTCATCATAAATCAGTTTTACTCTATTTATTTGCTCTAGATGATCAGTTTGGTATATGACTATATTTGATATAGTCGAACTAAAATGAATCGGGCTTTTTTTCTTATTTTCACACTGAAGCCAGAAGCCGAACTGATTCGTGATGACAAACTGATTCATAATGACGAACTGATTCATGGTGACGACGAACTGATTCGTGATGACGAACTGATTAACAGTGAAAAGTGACGAACAAGTTTTAGTCCAACTAACCGCTATTTCCGCGGGTCAGTTACTCATATCCCATATTTCTTGGGCCACATCTTAACTACCACGTAGTCCAGGGAGTATATATACTTGCTATATTCATTCTTTTATTTTAGAGGCACAATTATATCAAATACACATACACGCACATTGCTTAAAAGATTGCTTAGCGACTCTACTGACTTGAGCGTCGGAGTCCCATCGCCGGGAACCCCTCCCGGTGTTGGTTTTGCAGGTTTTTGGATCTGAGATTTCGAGTTTTTGGTTGAAGAAGAAGAAGGTTGGATCGGAGCAAAATCAATTCTTATATCAGCACAAAGTAAAGTATCAGACTAGAATACATTGAATAGGTTAATATCACATGGGATTTTATCAAAAATACGGGTGCAATTTTTATTATCAGAAGAGTTACCTACCGTCAGCTTTGTTTGAGGCACAAGGACAGATTTCTCCATTATGGAAGTGTAGGCACAGGCACAACTCAAGAATGCATTAAAATATCCAGAAAATTGTGTAAAATAAATGGAGCTTGGGGAAAATTAGAAAACTTAGCAGCTTGTTGACTTCTTCTAAGGTTCAACAGATATGCAAGCACCGTCGCCGGTGTTTATACAAAATCGTTGTTATTGGACCGTTGTCTATGTACATTTTTAGTGACAGTAAATTTTATAATTTAGTTAATTACAAAAATTAGAATATAATAAATCAGATTTTTTATTTAATACTTTTTTAAATATCTTCTAAATCAAGTAGAAATGAGTTTATTGTTTTGGTATCATTTAGAGTAAATAATAATAAATATAAATTTAATTATAAATAAATGATCAAACAAATTATTGATTAGTTAGCCTATTTAAATTATCATGACGTCATTTTTTAATGTAGTCTAATCAAAATAGTAAGTTTTTTTTTCAATGTAATTCAACATTTACATTCAAGAAGTATTTTAAAACTTTTAGTCATTTAAGACTTTTATATTTGATATATAAATGACAATGCAAGACGGACAAATAAAATGCTATCGTGAATAACTTTAGT
The DNA here is from genome assembly GCA_954870855.1 of Scutellaria minor. NCBI lineage: Eukaryota > Viridiplantae > Streptophyta > Magnoliopsida > Lamiales > Lamiaceae > Scutellaria > Scutellaria minor. The sequence continues at coordinate 12,087,570 of OX940737.1, forward strand.
AAAATTCAATTCAAAACATAGTTCTATAAAAGAATTCCACTTATTATGTAACTTTTTTTTAGTATTCGTTTTAAAACTTTATTCATATGTTTTGTATCGATAATGGGTAGGGTGACCAAGATTGTTAGATATGTCTTGATCCAAGATTCTTTCCTCCCCACGTGCATGATAGTTTAAAGTAATTATGAATTGTTTTTTATTATTAATAAATGCGATATTTATTTTCGAACTCTTATGTTTATTGTATGCATTTCATGAACATCATAGAAAATTCATAGTTTGTTTGATGTAACTATAATCTTAGTATATAAGTGTTATATATAAGAGGATTAAAATTATGGATAATAAACTTAAATTAAGTCTATGACGAAATTAATTAAAGTATGAGATTTTTAATTAAAACATCATTAATGCGGCCCAAAACATTTTGAATGTGACCATCTTATCTGGACCGTCGATGTGGAGACATCTAAGTGGGGGCACTTACATATGATTTGATCATATAAGACTGGGACCAATTTAATTTGTGTATTTCCTACAAATTCTGTTTAGATATGGAAAACTAAATTAAATCATAAGATGACCATATATGGATGAATCTTAACACTGAGTGAGTATAGACTCCTATTTAGTTTGGTGTGGATCTTAATTTGCTTGTTTCTATTAGTCTTTGGACTTTCGTAATACTTGCATTTTAGATTCACATAGAATTAAATGGTTGGGAATATAAATTCATAGATATGGAATTCATTTCTTCTTGCGAGAAGTAGAAAGACAGTTCCCTCATTTATTAATTTTGGAACTGAATGATTTGAGATCTCTAATTTATAATTGGATTATAAATTAACCATTCACTAGTAAATTAATGGTAAGTGAGAAAAAAAGGTAATTGAAGAGGTTGACGGATAATACCTACTTCAATTATGAATTGTCTATGGAGGGTTAATCTATATGTAACGGTTATATCAGTGGATGACTCAACTTTGAAGAGTAAAATATTCTATAATTGTAAGAGTGCAATTCCGTATTTTAGTAGAGTAATATCTGAATTAATAAGTCAAATGAATTAATTAAAGAGTTTAATTATTTATCAATTTATTGGAGTTTATGATTATGGGTCCATGGTCCCTGGTTCGTCTTTCTAAGTATAACAGGTTCAATATATGTTTATATGTTTTTAATGATTTATGGGAAATAGTTTTCCATAAGATTTGGGCAATTATATAAATATCATTTCATTTTAGGAATATTTGATATTCTACAGTGACGACTGTATTAGAAATTAAATAAATATTTTGATATTTTATTTGTGATATTAATATAATCAATAAAGTTGATATTATAAGATTATATCAACTTTTAGGACTCTTAATTAATTGATGGGATTTGGAATCCTAATTGGTTAATGAATAATTAGATTAAAATTATGAATCTTAATAAGATTAGATTTCTAGTTGGAGATAAATCGTAATTAGATTGAGATTAGAATTTCAAGAAAGCCACAATTTCTCTCTCACGGATCAAAGAAAAGTCATGTCTATAACACAGAGAAGAAATACACGCATATTTCTCTCTGCAGATACACGCCTGTTTCATCTGAGAGACACGTTATTTTTTAGATTAATTTGATCTCATTTTTCCTGTGGTTTATTTAATAGAATAGTTCTATATCCTTCCCAACTCTATAGCCCAATCCTATGATCTCATAATTTGAGTACATCATAGGAATAATTTAATTAGGAATTTATAATTGATATTTGGGATGCTCACACACTACCGTTGAAAGAGAGGAACGAATTAGAGATGGTGGTGTCTTCAGCAATTCATCAGTCAAAGCAAAAGAGAAAAAAAAATCATCAAAGGTACATTTCTTTCTGTTTCTTTAGCTTTGAATAAATTTAATATTAATGATGTCACACCCCGTTTTCTTTCATAAAATTATCAGAGTTTTCTTTGCGGGTGTGCAAGAAGAAATGGTAAGAGACATTTTCATAAAAAGAAGGAGGTAGGAGACGATACAGGAATGAGGTAGGAGATGATCAGAATCATTCACATATCAACAATCGGATTCAACTGATTAAACAAAATATAGCAGAGGAAATAAATCATCAGGATCCATCATCCGAAACACATATGAGATTATTTGTTACAAAACGTGAATTATAAAAATCATTGTTTAATTGTTGTGGAACCACTGACTTAATTACACATATCCGAATAGAACACCACCTCTCTCTCTCTACGGTTCATCATGCTCGTTAGCTCCTGTAACGTGAATTACAGAATAGGGGGTGAGTGCGTGGAATACACTCGTGGGGATAAAATTCGCATCTTATAAGTCGACAGATATATAATTCTGAAAATATGTAACATTCAATCACGTTGTCACAACACGTAAAATGCAAGACACGTATATTGTAACCCATCCATTAGGTACGGGAATTTCCCGTCTTACCCTACAAAATGATCTCAAATACCGCTAGCGCATTTACAGGACCGCCAAACTTTTCAGGTAGTAGAGAGGGGTAAGAGACAGTTGTTTTTTACGGTCCATAAGACCCTCCGAACATGCAATGTGGACCGAAGTCATTTCATAGTATATCATGAACACATATACATAGCATATAATCACTGCATTTAGTATTCCTCAATCATGCTTCAAAATAGGGAAAACTGTAAACAGATAAAGAGTTAGAAATTACCCCCACCTTATTTGGTGGTTACCACGTGAGTAGCAAGTATCAAAAATCAAGTATCACAAAGCTCAATCCAATTGATAGCCTACACAAGTTATAGTGTTTCTTAGATCCTTAATAAGTATAATTAATGATATAAAAGATTTTGGAGAAGGTACGATCGTTAAAGACAAGACGGATCGGAAGATCTAAATATTGAGGTTGAAGAAACAAGAGTGGATGTTCAATTTATAAGGCTGAGATGAAAGAGGATGAAATTTGGGTCACAACGGAAAAAGAATGAGCTCAATCGGAGTTGAAACGAGCTCAAACGGAGCGTTTTAAGATTGGGGGTATTTTGGTAATTTTGGTCAAAGGGTTGACTTTGACCGGGACCCACGACTCCCGGTCGACGACATCTTGTTGACGATGACTCGATGATAATGTACGACGGAAAAAATGGGATTCGTATAAAAAACACGGCGTTGCGCGCGCACCCGTCACACGGCGTGGCATGCGCGCACGCCCAGCATACGGAACCCGCCGCATTTTCTCGGCAGCCTCGCACGCCCGGCACCCGGCGCTCCTTGGCAGCTTCGGCAACCCTCGGCAGGTGCGCACCCGGCACCCGGTGCCCTTGGCCAGGCTCGGCAGCCTCGGCAGGCCTGCGCGCCCACCCGACATTGCGCCCAGCACCTGTTGCTCTTCCCAACTGCCACCAGCTGTGGCGGCGCCACCCAGCGCCACCGCCACCTTATCCGTCGATGACCTCGCTCCGGCGACCACCATCTCCGATCACCCCCACTTTTTTCCGGTATGAATAGTGCTCAAAAAACAACCACAACACTACCCAAACCCTCATGCACTCCATCTCTCTCTCCCTTCCTTCCCAGCTCCGGCCGGCAACTTCCAGTCGCCAGCGACCCCTCCCAGACCACTAGCTGGTGACTTCCAGTCGCCGGCAACACCCAAACTAAGCCACACACACAGACAACAACCTATACACACACGCAAAAACATACAAACACACACACACCTTTCTCAGCTTGGCCGACGACCTCCTGCCGCCGGCCACCCACCACCAACCTCGTCGGCGTATCACCAGCGCCGGCCTACTGTTTTCCCACGGCGGCACTACACAGCGCCGCCCTACAGCATGCATATACACAACACACACTATCACACATACACACGCGATTCACACACACACACTGTAACAGCTCCAGTGTCGCCTCCCACGGCGGCGCCGCCCCTCCAGCAACTCACCCTCATCTCTAGGTGACACTCCGGCAGCAGCTCCGGCGAGAAGGAGAAAGAAAATAGAAGAGAGAGAAAAGTTGGCAAGATTTAGGGTTTAGGGTTTGGAGGCGGTTTTTCGTCGTTTTCCGGTGAACGAAACATCGGAATTGAAATCCGAGACCTATCCTAGACTCGTCTCGACGAGACCTACATTCTGTGTGAAAATCGACCGAAACCGATAATGTTGAAATTTTCCGGCCACTGGCGGCGGCATGTCGGAGGTCAGAAACAGAAAAGAGAGAGGAGAGAGGAGAGAGAGACTTATGAGTTTTCATCAATTTTGGCTCGTTCGGAAAAAAAGTGATTTTTGAATCGAAAACGCCCCTATTTATAGATTTCCCGGAAAACACTATTCACGTAAAAATCTTAAAATTATTGTTCATGGTAAAAATCTTGGTCACTATTCATGTAAAAATCTTCGTTACTATTCACCGTAAATATCTTTCGGTTTTCCGAATCTTCGTGTTTTATCCTTTTCGTCGCCATTTGAGCTACAGGTCTCCGATTGACCTCTAGTTCATTTCTATCTTCTCGTTCTTCCATTATGCATCTACTGGTAAAATAAAAATCTATGTTCCACGATTAAGAAATATTTCCATCTAAAACCGGCGTTAAACACGTATCTGAAACGCACGTAATTAAATTAAACAGTCAAAATTAGCACACATAATAATTTAATTAAGGGTTAAATATTTAATTATTCAATTATGTTTCATTTTTGGTCGGGGGCACTACAAATGATACGTTCTTATATATCAAATAATGATTTTTGAAATCCATCGCTTCTACATCCGTTCGATTAGATCGAAAAGATGGATTTAATTCGACTCGAATTTGATTCGGGATCCGTTTAATTTTCTACAAATGGTATCAAAGCCATTTTTTTATGATCTAAGAACTAGATCTGGAATATAAAATTTATTTAGGAGTGGGTTTAAGATTTTATCTTTCCTGTTTTGATATACGGATACATGGACGTATTTGAATCGATACTTTAAATTTATTTTTGATATGATCAATGTACACCCGAAATTTAAAGGGTATATAAATTTGTAATGAGTTGATCTTGTGTGCACTTGGTGTACATGAAATCTGGGTCGACCCAATTTTTGACCCGGATCCGCGTGTTTTGAGTTTTGCTTTTTTTTTTTTTTTTTGCTTCAGGTTATGACCTTTATGTTGTAAATGTGTGACCTTTATATTATAAATGTGTGACCTTTATGTATAACTATCATGACCTTTATGTATTGTAACTTAGAAAAAAGATGAAGATTTTCAATATAATTTGAACTGAACACCTTTATGTGATATCAATGCGACCTTTATGTTATATTATGTCACCTTTATGTACAAATATTCTGATCTTTATATAATATATAAAGATGCATAAAGGTCAGAATATTTGTTCATAAAGGTGACATAATATAACATAAAGGTCACATTAATATCACATAAAGGTACATAGTACAAATTGTGTTGAAAATCTTCATTTTTTTCCTAAGTTACAGTGCATAAAGGTAGATATAGTTGAACATAAAGGTCACACATTTATAATGTAAATGTCATACATTTATAACGTAAAGGTCATACATTTATAACATAAAGGTCGGGATAAAAATTTGGAAAAAAAAATTTAAAAAAATTAAAAACTCGCGGATCTGGGTCGGATCGACGACCTGGATTACACGGATCTTAGATCCGTGCACCTGGTGCATATGAGTTTTCGTGATTTGTAATAGTTACGGCTGTTTTATCATATAATCTATTGTACACTCATTTATATGAGTACAGGAAAATCTATATAAATCATCGTTCCCTTTTTCCCCTGGTTTTTATTTTATTTAGGTTTAGGGTGTAATTTAAAGCATCGATCCAAATCGTCATTTTTAAATTATGTGATGCAATATATGATGATATATGTTTGTTCTATGCATGTTGATATGTCATTCAGGAACTCACTCCAAAGCATGTCATGCATTATGATATAATGATATATGTTTGATATATATTTCTATGAGATAGATTGCAGCTGATATAAAATATGCTATATATATATATATTTTTTTTTTTAAAGTTGCACAAGCAAATGTGATAAAAATTGTTTTTATACATATCTCAATTGATTAAGAGATTATATTTGATTTCTAAGTGTTAAGATTGTTGAATTATAATTTTAATCAAATTATTCCAATATGATTGGATTAAAATTGTTAAAACATATGATGTATTATAACTTAAAAATATGAGAATTTTTTGTTATAAAATAATGAGTGGGAGAAGAATATATGACAATAAATCCTACAACCTCTACTGTTGATAAAAACAATATGAGAATTGAGTGATGCCTAGCGACACTTTGATTTTGTCTCCCTACAGATGGCTTTCACTTGATTCAATGCTCAAGATTTAATCTTCGAAAGGATATGATTTTTAAAATTTAATTCTTAATTGACCTACCATACGACGACAATTTTGAATGAATTTTTAAAACCAAAATAGTGGGTCACACTCATAAGGATACAATCAAATTGTTTGAAAGTATCTAGGCTGAAATAAAAGGTGATTAATAAATAAATGAAGATATGAGATGTCTTGATTATTTATTTATTAATCTAAGATGGACTTGATTTAATTATCATTTGATTTGACTCCCTACGATGGCTTATCGAATGAGAGATACATTACCTTGGAATTTGTAATATAAATTTTACTACATCATGCATTATGTTTGTGATTCGTAAATAGCTTGTTATGTAATGTTCGTTTGTTAATCTTTGTCGCTTTATTTTCCTAGCAATCATGTTTGCTCCTATGCTTACACTGTTAAATGAGAAATTAACTGGAGAAAACTTTATTAAGTGGAAAAGTAGCATTAACATTGCACTCAGATTTGATGTTGGTCCCAAGTGGTCAGAGGTTCAGAGGAGGGTGAATGAACCTCTATCGATTTTTCAAACTTTTTCAAACATATGATTGATAATCAGGTTTCTGTCTCACTTAGGAGAACAGTATCCTGTCTCGAGTCAGTAACCTGGCCCTAGATGAGATCAGGTTACTGTCCCGATATCAGAATGCAAACGCAGCGAAATAAACTTGATAGAGTTTCTGATGAAAACCATTTTTCTTTTCCAAATATGATTTTATAAAATAAGTTTAACAGAATGCTTATGATAAATGCAACAAGATAGATATACAATTAAAGTAATGCAACAAATAAAATAAGCAGTAAACACTTATGGCTTATAGTGGTTCGAAGGTGATGTAATCCTTCTACGTCCACTCTACTCATTCTCTGAGGAGGAACTTCGTTATTGTCAGTTTGTTTTACAAGACTCGTCTTTACAAACCTCTTCCAAAACAAGTTATACCTACTAGAATCCCAGAATCCTAGGTCTAATCCCACACAGGGTTACAAACTCCTACACAGGGAACACACTCCCACACAGGAAAAGATAGCCTATACAAGACTGACAAACTTAGCAAGAATATAATCCTATCAACTAAGTACACCAAATAAAACAACCTAGCACACACAACACAATGGTTAAAAAGTATATGTTTTTTCAACTGATGGAGCTCGAAGACAGCCTTGAATGTGAAAGCTCAAATACTCGGCTTGACTACTTCTGAAGGTTGAGTGACTGAATTTGAAAGCTTAAGAGAATGAGGAATGACAAAATAACTTGGAAAGCTCAATTTTGTTCAGTAGTCTTCACAATCCTCTTTACATTCTATTTATAGATGATGAATAATGCCTGTTGAAGAGAGGCATGATTCACGTTGCAATTCAAAAAGATCTTCAAATCTTCTCAATTAATGCGATATGAAAGATCAGAGCTTCATAACATTTCCTACTCTGCACCGCATTAATGATGCCATACTTTAGGTACAGTACTCTGCAGAACCGCTTTCCACGTGACAGTATCTCAGTGGTTCTTCACAAACTTCTATCTACTGGTAACTAAACAGGATCCAAACCTCATACAGTATCCAGTGTTTTCCTTGTACTGTATTAAATAGGCTAGCAAGACTTACTGCATGCTATCTTGAATACAGTAATTGCACTCTTGTGCATCAGGATTCTGTTCCTGGACAACTTCCTGTCCTTAAGTCCTGCAGTCAGCTTCCTGACTCGTGTAGCCTTCCTGACTTGTTTCCTGTTTCTGAACAGCTTCCTGTTCCAGAATCCTGTCGTCTGCTTCCTGATTCTGACTTTAAACTCAAACTACTGACTTCTCACATGGAGAATTAGTCTTTATAAGAGCTCTAAGTCCAGAATTCTGCTAGCAAAAGTTCTGTCTGTCTTTTTGGTATAAACAACTTCTCAAATTACAATATGACAGACTAGATAGAAAAACAGAAATCCATTTATAAATCGTGGAATATGGGTACTCTCAAAAGTCATCTAATATTACATTGTCTCATCAAAACCTAGTCAGAAATATCCCAACAATTTCCCCCTTTTTGATGATGACAAAACCCATATAAAGCAGTAATAACAGATGCAATTTTTATACATGTAAGATGTACAAAAATGGCACAATGTAAGCTTTTCAACATATCGATACATATGCTTATAGAGAAAAAAAAATGAAGGATTTAAAAGAATACAGGAATTCTTTACAGGAGATGCTTACAGCAGAATGATCAGGGATAATCAGTAACCTATCCTTCATCAGATTATTTGTCACCAAACAACTTCCTCTTTACAAGATCATGTCCTGAGGATGCTTACTAATTCTATTTGACGATTTCTTCATACTTCGTTCCTTTCCACCAGTTTAAGATAGAGTCCTGATATGATTTTTCCAACTGTGCAGCAATCTCAGGAATCTATATTCATCTTAGCCAATAATCCTAACAATAAGGAACTTCTTCTCCTTTCTTGACTTTTTCAATCAAGATCCTCTGGCGATCCAATTCTCTTTCTCTTGCCAGTTCCTCATATTTCTTCAATGCTTTCTCACAAGATGGAATTTTTTTTAAAAGAAGTTACATCTGAGAAGGTTTCGAAAGTACCTCCAGTATTCTGAGCGTTTGAACTTAGTGATCTCTTCAAATGTTGGATTCCTATTCTTGGGCAAGTATACTTGTTCAAAGATACATAAGTCCTAGTAGAGATTGATATCCTCAGTTCTTTATTCCAACAGTAATGACACCTCAACTGGAGCATCTTCCTTATTGAAGTCAGGGGGTTCTTGATCTGGGAATGAGTGAAGAGCTGCATCAATCTTCTCATCAATTTTTGTTCTTCTACCAACAATTCCCAATCTTGGAATCCATTCTGCTTGCTTCCTTCTTTTTACCTCATCTGCAGCCTTCAGCTGCCTTCATCTTTCCTCAGATAACCTTCTTCTTGGATCAACAGTTATAACCATATAAGATTGTACATTCGAAACCTGACCTGTTTGCTGTCTTCCTCTTCCTCGACCAGGTTGCTGCCTGTAAGTTCTTGGTCTTGTTGAAGCAGCAGTAACCTGTCATTCTTGTTGCAATGCAGTGCTGCTTACTGCTTTAGAAGCAGTACCTCCAGCACCTACATTGTCATCATCATCTGGTTTTCTTTTCTTAGAATTACCACCTTGACCATGTTCAGAAACATCTGATCTCTTGCTTTAATCTTGGTCAATGGAAGTTTATCATCATCATCTTGATCAAGCTCCTTGGAGAAGGTTTCAACCATATCATCATCTGGTTCAATTAACTACTTATTTTACCCCATTTTGGCATCATCATCCTTAGTAGCATTGGGGTTAGTAACTGCAGCAGTTTCCCTTGGGTACACTCTTTCCATAATGTCCCTCATTTCTCCTATCAAGAGCTCAAGATTGTGAATCCTGTCATCGGCGCTTCGAGCTGTGGTATTTATTTCCACAAGTCATAGATGTTGTGCTTCCTGATTATTTCTTATTTCAACTATGAGCTTATCTCGAGCATCAGATGCAGCTCGTTATTCTCGCTCAAACTTTGTTCTGGCAACATGTTGAGTATTGAACTCAGAATTCATCCTGGTTTGAAACTTCCCAGGAAGTGCTTCTAGTTCTTTCTTTAATTCCTTCAAGGTTTCTGAATGTGCTCTCTCTCGCATAATAGTGTTGGTGGCCAGATTCATCTGATATGTTTCCATGGCCCTCATCAATCCATGAACATCATTCATTACACCTTGTAGAGATAGTTCTTGGGAGTCAGTAAGGGTCTCAACCCTTTCCCTTGGTCTTGATTCCTCTTGAGTATATAAGACTAGGTCCTGATTAGTCTTCTCTTTAGCTTCTTCTTCTGCTTGCTGTTTCTCCCTAGCCTTCAATTCAGCCTGATATCTCTCTCTCATCCATTGTCATTTTAGCTTTCCCAAAAACATTGTAAGGAGGGAAGTTTGCTAGTTCATCATCACTGGAACTTGATGAATCATTACCATCAACTGGAGCTGGAGCAGCAATAGTAGGAATTAATGCATTGTCTCCCGAAGGCACATCATCATTTCCTTCTTTTCATTCTAAATCCTCCGCCGGAACTATCTCAACAGTATCCACACTCGAGATCTTTATTGGGTCAGCAGTCTCAGCAGAAACATGAGGTTCAGAAACCTCCACTACAAGATTACCAGAAACCTGATTACCCTCAGTAACCTGTTCAGGCACAGTAGTTACTTCATTGGGTAAGTCAGTACCCAAACCTGTTGCTTCCACAATAGTCTCAGCTTCTTGTAAGGTAGAAGCTTCGACCACCTCAGCAACCTCCTCAACCTCAACCGGTTTCACATGACTGATCAATGTCAGCAATTGCTTCAGTAGTTGGAATTTCAGCAGCCTCATCCTCAGTTACATCAACATCTTGATTTACTTCTGTTAGTCTTGAAGCGGCTTTATGTAGAAGTTCTAAAGTTAGATCAGGTTTCTCCAAAGAAACCTGTTCTGTCTCCATCTCTTGAGATTTCTGTACTGCAATATCGGCCAGTACAGGGAGTCCTATCTCTGCATCCTCCTCCACAGATGCTTCATTGGCAACCTCTTCTTTAATCCTCTCAAGAACACCATGGATTATAGGCTATATTTCCCCCTCATCAGGTCCATCATGAAGTACAGGGAAAACAAAGTAATAAAGAAATTGAATAACAGTATCCACAGTATCTAGACGGGTCATAGGGAAAAGAGCTGCAGTACCTTTAAAGGTTGGAGAGTCATGAGTCTCTGCAGTTGTTGAACTTCCTTCCCCTGGCTTCAGCATTCTAGGGGGCCTTGAAGAATCAACTCTGCTAGCTTCCATCCCCAGTTGCAGCATCCTTGCATTAGGTTCCTCAGTAGTGAGGTTAGCTAGCTGAGCTTCAGTCATCTCCAGCTCAGTAGGGGTCCCAACAGTCTTGGCAGTGGGGTTCATCAATGTGTTGTCTTCCCCATGTTGGAACCGATGGATTGCCGACCCTATGCTATCGGAATCGGGATCCATATATATATCGCAGCGGAACCAAATCATACCCTTGTAGACCTCTTCAATCTTCTGATGTATTCCTACAGCCTTTCTCGAACGTTGCGTGGCCAACGATCCTTCGAGAAAACTCAGTTCTGCTCTCTCTCACTATCACGTGTTTTCTGTGATCTGTGTTAAATGAGGCGCTGATGAAAAGAGCTATATATAAGCTACACCAGGGACCTAGAGGAGGAATTGGGTTGGGCCTCCTGATGGGCTTAAGTATCCTGTGTTCGGCCCGAACACATAACTTAAGCCCATCAATAATAATTCAGTCCACTAGAGAATTATTATTGAACTACCGTCCCAATCCCATATTTAATATGGGCTCCTTCTTATTATGTGTACATTTATTTCCCCGTGTTTAAGATATCGAATGTCCGTAAATTAAATAAGTTACTGATAACTTAATTAATTTTCATCTAATTCCAAGAGTAGTACCACTCATCCTTATTATCATGTCGGATTAAATCCACCTGCAGGGTTTACATGATAATCCTTATGAGCTCCTCAAGGGGATATTATGATCCTAAATAATTAGGACACAGATTCCTTCTATAATCAACAGCACACCATATAAACAATGCTATCTCCCAACTCACCGAGCTTATTGATTTATGAATAAATCTCACCCATTGGCAAATTAAAGAAATAAACACTGAGCATACGTGCCCGTTATTATATAGGGATTAAGAAGATGTACATCCATAATAACAGAGGTCTTGTTCTATTATATAGTTAGTATAAAATGAACAACCTCAAATGGTCCTGCTCAATACACACAAAGTGTACTAGTGTAGTTTTATAGTCAAGACAGACTAATACCAAACTACACTACAACCATTCCGATGATTTGTCCAAATCCTTCTTGGTTGTGAGCTACTATTTATAATTTATAAGAAACTGATAACATGATCTTCTGTGTGGCACCACACACCAAGTTATCTATAATATAAATTAATTGGACATTGCATAAACATATATAACAAATATCAAATGCAAACATATGACCAAAGTGATTCTTATTCCATAAAAGATGTTCATACAAAAGTTAGGCTTATAGTATACATCCTAACAATCTCTCACTTATACTAAAAGACTATGCTGCCATAAGCGCCGCCATACATCTGATTCCTATCCCTTCAACATGCCCATCAAAAGCTTTCACTGGAAGGGCCTTTATGAAAGGATCTGCTAGGTTATCTGCTGTTGCAATTTTGGCGACAACAACTTCTCGCTTTACGATGTCTCGTATCAGGTGGTACTTGCGCTCAATGTGTTTACTTGCTTTATGGGCTCGTGGTTCCTTCAAGTTTGCCACTGCACCACTGTTATCACAATAAATTGTGATAACTTTGGGCAAACCAGGAATCACTTCTAAGTCCATCAAGAAGTTCCTGAGCCATATAGTTTCTTTGGCTGTCTTAGAGGCTGCCACATACTCAGCTTCCATGGTGGAGTCCGAAACGCATTTCTGCTTAACACTCTTCCATATAATGGCTCCACCTCCTAAGGTAAACACATAACCCGAGGTAGATTTACTGTTGTCCCTATCCGACTGGAAATCAGAATCCGTGTAACCTACAGGGAGCAAATCATCTGCCTGGTAAACCAGCATATAATTTCTAGTCCTTTTCAGGTACTTTAAAATATGCTTTACCGCAGTCCAATGTCCTTGTCCTGGGTTACTCTGATATCTGCTAACCATGACAACGGCAAAGCAGATATCTAGTCTCGTACATAGCATTGCATATATTAGGCTTCCTACGGCCGAAGCATAAGGAACTGTCTTCATATCCTCTATCTTCTTTGGTGTCTTAGGACACATCTCCTTAGATAAAGGTACTCCATGTCGAAAAAGTAGAAAACCTTTCTTGGAATTTTGCATGCTAAAACGAGCTAAAATGGTATCAATGTACGAAGCTTGAGATAAGCATAACATTCTTTTCTTGCGATCCCTTATAACTTTGATCCCAAGAATATGTCCAACTTCTCCCAAGTCCTTCATATCAAACTGCTTGGATAGCCATACCTTTACGTCTGACAACGTCTTGACATTGTTGCCAATGAACAAGATGTCATCTACGTATAGTACAAGAAATACCACCACATTTCCATCACTCTTCTTGTATACACAAGACTCATCCGGACATTAAATGAATCCATAAGACTGGATTACCTCATCAAAACGGATGTTCCAAGATCTCGAAGCTTGTTTCAATCCATAAATGGATCGATTATGCTTACACACAAGATGCTCTTTGCCATTTGCAATTAATCCTTCTGGTTGCTTCATATAGATGTTTTCTTCAAGACTTCCATTAAGGAAATCTGTCTTAACATCCATTTGCCAAACCTCATAATTCATATAAGCAGCAATAGATAAAAGAATCTGGATAGACTTGAGCATGGCTACCGGCGAAAAGGTTTCCTCATAATCGATCCCTTCTTTCTGAGTATACCCCTTCGCAACAAGCCTTGCTTTGAAAGTTTCCACTTTCCCGTCTGACCCTCTTTTCCTTTTGTAGACCCACTTACATCCAATGGCTTTTACACCATTTGGTGGTTCTACAAGCTCCCAGACTTGATTAGAATCCATAGATTCTATCTCAGAAGTCATAGCCTTTTGCCAAGATATTGCATCTTTATCTTGGAGTGGTTCGTCATAGGTCCAAGGATCAGATTCATGTTCACCAGACACTAAGTCCGAGGACTCTCCTAAAAACATGAATCTATCAGGTTGTCTAACAACCCTCCCACTATGACGAGGCACTCGTGGTAACAGTGTATCATGAGTGACGCACGGTGCGGATTCCTGTGATATCTCATCTTGTACCGTTGGTACTAAGGTAGAGATTTCCCCTCTGATTTCCTCTAGAACAATTTTACTCGTGGGCTTGTGGTTCATTACATAGTCCTCTTCTAAGAATCGGGCATTTGTACTAACAATGACCTTCTGATCCTTAGGACTATAAAATAAACCACCTTTCGTTCATGTAGGATAGCCCACAAACAGCCGAACATCCGTACGAGATTCCAACTTATCAGCGTCTCCCTTCAGCACATGTGTTGGACTACCCCAAATCCGAATGTGTTTCAGACTAAGCTTACGCCCATTCCACAATTCTGTGGGAGTAGAGGGTATTGTCTTAGAAGGTACCAAGTTCAGAATATACGCTGCCGTTTCCAGAGCATATCCCCAAAACGAATTCGGTAATTCCGAATAACTCATCATCGATCTAACCATTTCCATAAGAATCATATTCCTTCGTTCTGCCACACCATTCTGTTGGGGTGTACCAGGTGCAGACAATTGGGATTGAATCTCAGCCTCTGATAAGTAATTCCTAAACTCTCCTAAGAGGTACTCGCCACCACGATCAGATCGTAGTGTTTTGATATATTTACCATGACGTTTCTCCACATCAGCCATGTACTCTTTGAATTTATCAAAGCACTCAGACTTGCGGCGCATCAAATAAATATACCCATATCTTGAAAAATCGTCTATGAAAGAGACAAAATATTCGAAGCCACCTCTTGCCTGGATAGTCATAGGACCACACAAATCAGAATGAACCAATTCCAATACTTCTTTGGCTTTATACCCCTTGGCTTTAAAAGGCCTCTTGGTCATTTTTCCTTCCAAGCAGGACTCGCAGGTCGGATAGTTTTCCACTTCCAATGAACTCAAAGGTCCATCGGCTATCAACCTTTGAATCCTACTCAAGTTAATGTGACCTAGTCTTAGATGCCAAAGATATGTTTGGTTCATTTTAGAAGGTTCTTTTCTCTTATTTGAGTTAGAAGATGTATTATTAATTTCCTTTTGTTGCATCGTAGGAGTTATTGGATTAAGAGTATATAAATTGCCAACCAACGTACCAGAACAGATAATAACCCTATTTTTCTTGACAACCACTTTGCCATCAAAAGAAACAGAATATCCATCCAAAAATAACTTAGAAACCGAAATCAAGTTCTTTCTAAAACAAGGTACGTAAAGACAATTCCTCAAAACCAAAGTCTTGTTCCTATCAAAAGATAAATAAACATCTCCCACTGCAACTGCCGCCACTTTCATAGCGTTGCCCATGTAGATGGTAATCTCGCCCTCACTAAGTCGCCTGGTTTCCTGGAACCCCTGCAAAGAATTGCAGACATGATCAGTGGCTCCCGTATCTACACACCAGGTACCGGTAGATAACACCGCTAAACATGTTTCAGTAATTAGTGAATAAGATATACCTTCTTTGTTCTCCTTTTTCTTGGGACAATCTACCTTCCAATGTCTAGGCTGCTTGCATGAGAAACACTTGCCCTTTGGCTTTTTCACGCCACCATGTGGCCCAGCCTTTTGAGGTCCATTCGCTTTCTTCGCCGAAGGATTCTGTTTCTTCTTCTTCTTTTCACCTTTCAGCTTAGAAGTAGAAACATTTTCAGCAACGTAAGCTTGAGAACTTTGACGAAAATAGTCCTTCTGCCAATTTGAGTTCTGTCAGAAGTTCCGCCAAGGAGTACATCCTTTTGTTCATGTTATAATTAAGGCGGAACTGCTCAAAACTCTTAGGCAGTGTTTGGAGCACGATATCGACCTGGGTTTCCCCATCGATTTCAGCTCCAAGGACTTCCATCTCATTCAAATGAGCCATCATCTTAAGGACGTGATCACTCACAGGTGTCCCCTCAGACATGGTGGTCGTCGTTAAGTTTCTCATTGCCTCCTGTCTGGCAGCCCGACTCTGGTGTCCGAAGAGTTCTTTGAGATTGTGCATCATATCATAAGCAGTGGGCATGGCCTAATGCTGATGTTGCAGTACATTTGACATGGAAGCCAAAATGTAACACCGCGCCATCTCATCTGCCTTAACCCACTTCCTATAATACACTTTCTCCTCTTCACTAGAGTTTTCATCAGGCATGTCAGGACAGTGCTCATGGAGTACAAACTTGTACTCTTCAGCAGTTAGGACAATATCCAGGTTTCTTTTCCAGTCAATATAATTAGGACCAGTAAGTTTGTTTTCTTTGAGTATAACAACAAGTGGGTTGAAAGACATAATGAAATCCTGAGAATCATATAAATAAATACACAGGTCATAACATATAGAATTTAAAGCCTATATTGTTCCCTCAAACAATATAATTAAATTCACCAACACCTCAATACACCGTGAATTTCGTATGCCACGATAGTGTGGACGTATACTAATTCAAACATTTGTTAGAGGAGGTTTTACCCAATAACAAGAAACATATTATAAAAGCATGCTTGATAAAACAACAAACATATAGATTGGCAATAAAAATGGAATAAAATAAATCCAACTATTATGGCCACTTCGATCGAATGTTTGCCTGCTAAACGGGGATCAACCTAATCAGCGTCAACATCCAGCGAACAGAATTAGCGCCAATCCAGCAGGCCATTGCGTGAATCCAGCAGGCTGTTGCGCAAATCTAGCGGGCTGTTGCACAGAATCAGCGCCAATCTAGCGAACCCTAATCAACGGCAACATCCAACGAACTGTTCCAGCGCCTGGCAATCTGATCGAACAGCCCCTTCGAACGCCAATCCTAGTTCGAATAGGAGTCTCGATCGAACAGGAATCCTATATAGAATCTAGTTCGAACATCTACCAATCCTGTACAGAATCTAGTTCGAACATCTACCTTCTATACAAAAACTAGAACGATTAGATTACATCAAAAGAGATCGAACAGAATTACATCGAAAACAAAACAAGAATACGTAAAACCTAACATGACAAACCATCGTGTTTTTACTATTACATCCATGCAACCAACCCAAACCAAAAACCTCGATAGGTTCGAGGGTTTAAATCATACATTAATCATACATAGAGACCATAATAGTTGGATATATAGGTAACCTGCAAAACTGAGTTATCCTATGCAATCCTACTATCATACAATCTGAACATAAAACATATGATATAGCATAAGATCATAATAATTAACCGATCCAATTGCATAGAACCAGAAACTGTGGCTCTGATACCAATTATTGGAACCGACGGATCGCCGGCCCTATGCTATCGGAATCGAGATCCATATATATATCGCAGCGGAACGAAATCATACCCTTGTAGACCTCTTCGATCTTCTGATGTATTCCTACAGCCTTTCTCGAATGTTGCGTGGCCAACGATCCTTCGAGAAAACTCAGTTCTGCTCTCTCTCACTATCACGTGTTTTCTGTGATCTGTGTTAAATGAGGCGCTGATGAAAAGAGCTATATATAGGCTACACCAGGGACCTAGAGGAGGAATTGGGTTGGGCCTTCTAATGGGCTTAAGTATCCTGTGTTCGGCCCGAACATATAACTTAAGCCCATCAATAATAATTCAGTCCACTAGAGAATTATTATTGAACTACCGTCCTAATCCCATATTTAATATGGGCTTCTTCTTATTATGTGTACATTTATTTCCCCGTGTTTAAGATATCGAATGTCCGTAAATTAAATAAGTTACTGACAACTTAATTAATTTTCATCTAATTCCAAGAGTAGTACCACTCATCCTTATTATCATGTCGGATTAAATCCACCTGCAGGGTTTACATGATAATCCTTATGAGCTCCTCAAGGGGACATTATCATCCTAAATAATTAGGACACAGATTCCTTCTATAATCAACAACATACCATATAAACAATGTTATCTCCCAACTCACCGAGCTTATTGATTTATGAATAAATCTCACCCATTGGCAAATTAAAGAAATAAACACTGAGCATACGTGCCCGTTATTATATAGGGATTAAGAAGATATACATCCATAATAACAGAGGTCTTGTTCTATTATATAGTCAGTATAAAACGAACAACCTCAAATGGTCCTGCTCAATACACACAAAGTGTACTAGTGTAGTTTTATAGTCAAGACAGACTAATACCAAACTACACTACAACCATTCCGATGATTTGTACAAATCCATCTTGGTTGTGAGCTACTATTTATAATTTATAAGAAACTGATAACATGATCTTCTGTGTGGCACCACACACCAAGTTATCTATAATATAAATTAATTGGACATTGCATAAACATATATAACAAATATAAAATGCAAACATATGACCAAAGTGATTCTTATTCCATGAAAGATGTTCATACAAAAGCTAGGCTTATAGTATACATCCTAACACCCTAGGCTTCATCGACTGCTCACCCTTGTTCTCTTCTGCCTCAGCCTTGGCCATCCAGTAGGTATTCAAAGTTTCCTGCCTACTATGGATGAGAGAGATCATCTCTTCAGTTTGAAGATTAATATAGTCTTTGCTGAAGAAGGGTAAGAGTCCATTGGATATATCTTCCTCAGTCACAAAGTTCTCTATCCAGCACAAGTTGATATTTTCTACTTCAAGCAAATCAGACCACTATATCAAATCCACTCCAGGGCCCAGTCTCATCCATCTCCAGTTATCATAAACAACAGCATAATTGAATAATTAAATAATTAAACCGTAATTGAAATAATTCTATATGTGTTAATTTTGAGTGTTTAAGTTTATTTATGTGCGTTACAGATATGTGTTTGATACTGATTTAGAAGAATGTATTTTTTTAGATATGGAATCTAGAAGGTTTTTGTATATAATTGGATGCACAATGGGAAAATGAGAACATAAAAACGAACTAGAGGTTAATCGGAGTTTTGTAGCTCGAGTAGTGAAGAAAACAGTGAAATGAAGAATACGACGTATACGAGACGTATGCGAATGGTAGAATATGGGATATTTATGTGAATAGTAGCCATGTTTGGAGGAGTATATATAGCTTAGTTTTAAATCGATAAGTCACGCGAGCTCATAATCGAAAAACACGTAAGTTTCTCTCTTTCTTCTCTTTCTTTTTCCGGTGGTCGCCGCCGCCGCCGCCAGTGGCCGGAAAAGTCAACCGTCTCGGAATCAAACAGTTTTCACATAGATCGTAGCTCTCGTCGAGGCGAGTCTAGTGACGGTCTTATTTCTTCGTTCCGACGGTCGGATCGCCAGCAAATCGTTGGTCAACCGCCGGAAAAACCTTGTTTGAGTTCGTCACCTTTTCTCTCTCCTCGTTTCTTGCTTTCTCCTCTTGTTTTCTTCGCCGGAGTGGTAGATAGCCACCCCAGAGTGTTTGTCCTCGGGTTGAGGGTGATGGAACCGCCGGTTGGAGTGGCCGGAGTTGTGTGTGTGTGTGTAGTTTTGGGAGATCTTTGATGTGTGTTGTGTGTTGTTCTTGTTGGGTTGTGTGTTGCGTATTTTTGGAGTGTTACCGGCGACTGGAGGTTGTCGGTTATGGTGGTAGAGGTGTTGCCGGCGACGAGAGTCGCCGGCTTAAGCTTAAGGAAGAAGATGGTGAAGGCGGTGCTGCTGTGTAGGCTGCTGCGCGCAGGACCGTGTGCTGGGGCACGACCGTGCTATGGGGCACGACCGTGCGCCAGGGGTGAGTGACCGTTCACGGCCACTGGAAGGTGGTGCACGGTCGAGCTTTCTGGGGCACGGTCGTGGGCAATTTTGCACGACCGTGCGAGAGAGAGAAGTGTGTGTGGGGTTTTGTTGGGTTGCCGGGTGCGTCGTGGGCGCACCGGCAAGTGTTTTCGTGGGTTGTTTCGAGTCGTTTGTTTTCGTTGCTTTGTCGGGAGTCGGGGACCTCGGTCGGGTCAACCTTTTTGCCAAGTTTTCCTTTCACACATCTCGATAGCCTTAATCTTCGAGTCTTTCTTACCCGTTTCGTCTTCTCGATCGAACATTTCCTTTATTTTATGTCCATCTTTTAATCTCTTGAGGATCTAAGATGTCATGATACTTTTGTAGGCAATCTGTTGGATCGTACGCATTAGGCTTGACTCTTTATCCTGTCAGAACACGTGATAACCTCTTATCGAGGTGGGGGTATCTTCTAATTCTTAATCTGTTTACTGTTTTCCCTATTTTGATGCTCGTTTGAGAAATGCTAAATGCTGTGTACTATAAGTGTTGTGCCATATTATTATTGTGCATGGGCTGCGGTTCACCTTTAATCATGCATTTGTCCTCACTCTTTTCTACTACTCCAAAGGGTTGGGTGGTCCTGAAAATACACCTACGGTAATGAGACCATTTCTATAGGATAAGACGGGGAACACCCGCACCTATTTGTCCCCTACCATTTCTAATGCCTGCTGTGAATTCTACGTGCTTTGACAACGTGCCTCCTTGTCGTGAACTTTCGAATTACTGTATATATTTCTTTGTCGAATGTTATAAGATGCAGAGTTTATCTCCACCAGTGTATTCCATGCACTGACCCCTTAATCTGTACTCACACTACAGGAGATGACGAACAGTAGAGCAGTAGAGAGAGAGATGGTGCCATTCTTTTGGGATTTTCATAAAATGTCTTTTAAGAAGTTTGAGAAACAATGATCACAATCTTTTGTAATGTATATATAATTTCTGTAATCTCTGATGACGATGGATCCTGATGATGTTTATTCCACGGTGATGACATTTTGAGAATCGGCTGTGACCGACGTTTTGTATGATATGGAATCGGCTGAGTCCGATATGTTATGAGAAAGATTCTGATGTCTTCTATCATTTTCTTCTTCTAATTGTCCCTTGTCTCCTTCTTCTTTTGCACGCCTCTGTTTTTAATTAAAACTCTGATATATTTGTATGGAAGAAACTGGGGCGTGACAATATGGTATCAGAGCAAATGTTCTACCCTTTGTAGGACTTTGCTTGGTTTGGTTTGATAAAGAGAAAACGGGATAAAACGTGTTGAAGATGTTTAAAAATCTTTTTTAAAGAAAAGTATAAGCCCCACTCTCTCTCTAGGCATGTCTCTCCTTAAGTCACGTAACATTATATGAAGAATATGTGTTTGATACGTGTTATCTTGCTTATATGACATCTTGCTTACCTGATATATATCGTTGGGGTTCGAAAGGATGATACGGATAAAGTTTCATATGAAACGAAGCAACTTATACAACTTATACTTGACAGATGGCTAGATTTATACGTACCGCTAGAATGTATGTTCCGCCGGTAGAGACGCATGAGGTATGACTAAGGCGACGTTTCTTTGAAAGCCGAGTGTCGGGGAACGTATCTGTTGGTGAGCATATATCTAGATTGTTTCATTGTTAGAGAGAGGCAGGGGGTACAGGGGGTAGTATTCCTAATATGCAGGCTTGCACACATATGATTCACACCTTACCGAATGCATGGAGGGCTAGGGTGCGTCTCGTTTTTCGAGATGAGGTGGTGTATTCAGCTGTGGATAACACACCGGTTGTAGATTTCGGAAGAGTGGCGAGGAATATGTTAGAATTGTGGGGCCGTCATAGCTATCCGACTACTCCCGAGCCTGGACCTTATGACCCTTCTAGTGACAGCTCGAAGGATGAGGAGGAGGAACCGGAAGAGGATCCTGAAGAGGATAATCTGGATGCAGATGACCCGAGTGATGTGGCACCGGGCCTGCAAGGACCTCCGTCACCTCCAGCTGCTGTGGCATAGATGATAGGAGGACCAACGTTATTTTGTGTATATAAACCAGGAATGCTGAAACTCTTATATACGTATGTGGTAGTCGCTTAACTATTAAGTGTATATAACCCTTTTTGGTGTGGGGTAAAGGCTACCCATGTTTTGCTCATATGTAAATTTAAAACACGTGTATCTCCTTCCTATATTATGGAATCTACGTTGGTATTTCTTCACGCTTGCCGTATTTATTTTCTGTACTTATTATATATTATTTTGAAACCTGAACGATATATACATGTATACATCGTAACAGAGCTATGTCTAAAGGACGACCCCGAAGAGAACAAACACCTATGGCTAATCAGCCGGAACGGGAAGCAGACCCAAACATGGGAGATCTAGTGTCAGTGCTAAGAGGATTAACACAACACTTTGAAGTTACGCGAGCCGCACCACCACCAGCTAAGCCTGATCCGAATCTAATATTTGAACAATTTCGGCGTTTTAATCCGCCAACGTTCAGTGGAAAAGGCGAACCTTCAGAGGCAGATGAGTGGTTGATATCACTAGATCGACTGTTTGGACATTTGGCATGTACCAAGGAATAAAAGATTTCGTGTGCGATTTTCCAGCTCACGGAGGAGGCAAGCCATTGGTGGGAATCCTATGAAAGGACGATGTTGCCGCAGCAAAGGGAAGAGATGACGTGGGAAGACTTTAAAGAGGTAGTTACTCATCATTTTATACCACAATCTTACCGAGACAGAAAGGAGACGGAATTTTTACATCTACGTTAAGGAATGATGATGGTAGGGGAATACGAATGGAAGTTTAATTATCTGAGCAGATATGCCACTCACCTGATCGACACTGATACTAAAAAGGCCCGGAGATTTGAAAATGGTCTACGCCCGGAGATTGGATCGATTCTGGCCGGATAGGGAGTTATGACTTATTCTAGTATAATTGAGAGAGCTCAAGAAATTGCTTCCCGACTGCGATTGGATATGGTGCCTCCTAAGAAGTTTACTCTAACGCCGATGAAAAGAAAGTGGACAGGGCTGAGTCAAGGCGTTACCCAAAACAAGTTTCAAAGATAGAACAACGCTCCACTTCTTCCCATTCCTCGAATTGGGAATCCGTGTTCCAGATGTCGAAGGGTACACATTGGGCCATGTCAACCAGAAACACGGAACTGCTACTCATGTGGGGAGCTGGGGCATATCGCGTCCAATTGTAGGAAGCTGAAGGGCCCAGCGACTGCAACCACAAGTTCGAGGCCGGTAGCCGGCAGAGCTCGGGCTTTTGCTCTTACTCGCCCGGAGGCTGCGAAAGGGTCAGAGACAATGACAGGTATGCTAACAGTATGTGATATACCTGCTCTCATTTTATTTGATACGGGAGCAACCCACTCGTTTATCTCTGTCGATTTCTGTAAGCTGTTGAAGTATGAGGATAGTAGGGTAGATGCTAAAACCCTAGAGGTTAATATTCCGTCAGGAAAGACAGTAAAGATGAAAAATCTGTATCGTCACTTACGTATCGCTTTTGAGAATCGAATTCTTTTGGCTGATCTTCACGCATTGGAGATGAAGGATTTCGATATTATCCTCGGAATGGACTGGCTTGAGTCGAATCACGCAGTGATCAAGTGCCGTACAAGAGAGATAATCTTTCAAACACCGGGAGAACCCGAATTCACTTTTTATGGGACACGAGTTAATGTGGATACGAGGATTATATCAGTCATAAAGGCAAATCAAATGCTTAGCAAAAGAAATTGCGAATCATGGCTAGTCAGTATGGTGAGTTTGGAACAAGAGATGAGTTCCATTGAGGATGTACTGGTGGTAAGAGAATTTATAGACGTATTTCCCAAAGATTTACCTGGTCCTCCACCAGATCGTCAGGTGACCTTTGGGATTGATCTTGTACCGGGATCAGCACCAGTATCGAAAGCTCCTTACCGAATAGCACCGAAAGAATTACAAGAATTGAAGGTGCAACTATAAGAACTTCTGGACAAGGGCTTTATTAGACCAAGTGTGTCTCCTTGGGGAGCTCCGGTGCTATTTGTGAAGAAGAAAGACGGAAGTTTCCGGATGTGCATTGATTACAGGGAACTGAACAAGAGAACTATCAAGAACAAATATCCACTACCTTGAATCGATGATCTTTTTGATCATTTAAGAGGTGCTAGCGTATTCTCGAAGATCGATTTAAGGTCCGGATATCATCAAGTGAAAGTTAAAGATGCCGATATGTCTAAGACAGCATTCAAAACCAGATATGGCCACTACGAGTTCGTAGTAATGCCATTTGGACTTAGCAATGCACCAGCTGTCTTCATGGACCTAATGAATCGTGTTTTCCATGCCTATCTCGATCAGTTTGTTATTGTGTTTATCGACGACATTCTCATCTATTCATGTGATAAGACACAACATGAGCAATATCTTAGGATTGCGCTGGAAGTTCTACGGAAAGAAAAGCTCTTTGCAAAATTTAAGAAATGCGAGTTTTGGATAGATAAGATAAGTTTCCTTGGACATATTGTCTCATCACAAGGGATTGAGGTAGACCCCGACAAAGTTGCAGCTGTCAGCAGATGGGAAACTCCAACCAATGTCAAGGAAGTACGAAGTTTTATTGGTATGGCGGGGTACTATCGAAGGTTCATAAATAGATTTTCCAAAATTGCTGCTCCGATGACTCGTTTGACGCGGAAGGATGTAAAATTCCAATGGAATAAACAATGCGAGCATAGTTTCCAAGAGCTAAAGAAGAAACTGACAGAAGCACCAATCTTGACAATTCTGGATGGAACAAAGGAATTTGTGATCTATAGTGATGCGTCTAAACAAGGATTGGGGTGTGTTCTGATGCAGCAAGGAAAAGTGGTGGCTTATGCATCCCGACAATTGAAAGCTCACGATCAAAATTATCCGACTCACGATCTGGAGTTGGCTGCGGTTGTGCATGCTCTAAAAATTTGGAGACATTATCTGTATGGCGTGAAGTGTGAGATATACATGTTGGAACCGACGGATTGCCGGCTCTAAGCTATCAGAATCGGGATCCATAAAAGTACGCAGCGGAAAGATAAATCATACCCTCGTAGACCTCTTGATCTTCTGATGTATTCCTATAGCCTTTCTCGAATGTTGCGTGGCCAATGATCCTTCGAGAAATATCAGTTCTGCTCTCTCTCACTATCACGTGTTTTCTGTGATCTGTGTTGAAAGAGGTACTGATGAAAAGAGCTATATATAGGCTACACCAGGGACCTAGAGGAGGAATTGGGTTGGGCCTCCTGATGGGCTTAAGTATCCTGTGTTCGGCCCGAACACATAACTTAAGCTCATCAATAATAATTCAGTCCACTAGAGAATTATTATTGAACTACCGTCCCAATCCTATATTATAATATGGGCTCCTTTTATTATGTGTACATTTATTTCCCTGTGTTTAAGATATCGAATGTCCGTAAATTAAATAAGTTACTAACAACTTAATTAATTTACATCTAATTCCAAGAGTAGTACCACTCATCCTTATTATCATGTTAGATTAAATCCACCTGCAGGGTTTACATGATAATCCTTATGAGCTCCTCAAGGGGACATTATCATCCTAAATAATTAGGACACAGATTCCTTCTATAATCAACAGCACACCATATAAACAATGTTATCTCCCAACTCACCGAGCTTATTGATTTATAAATAAATCTCACCCATTGGCAAATTAAAGAAATAAACACTGAGCATACGTGCCCGTTATTATATAGGGATTAAGAAGATGTACATCCATAATAAACAGAGGTCTTGTTCTATTATATAGTTAGTACAAATCGAACAACCTCAAATGGTCCTGCTCAATACATACAAAATGTACTAGTGTAACTTTATAGTCAAGATAGACTAATAACAAATTACACTACAACCATTCCAATGGTTTGTCTAAATCCATCTTGGTTGTGAGCTACTATTTATAATTTATAAGAAATTGATAACATGATCTTCTGTGTGACACCACACACCAAGTTATCTATAATATAAATTAATTGGACATTGCATAAACATATATAACAAATATAAAATGCAAACATATGACCAAAATGATTCTCATATCAAAAAGATCATACAAAAAGCTAGGCTTATAGTATACATCCTAACAATTAACATATGACCAAAATGATTCTCATATCAAAAAGATGTTCATACAAAAAGCTAGGCTTATAGTATACATCCTAACAATACACTGATCACAAAAGCCTGAAATTTTTCTTCGAACAGAAGGAGCTGAACATGAGACAGAGAAGGTGGTTAGAATTGGTGAAGGATTATGATGTTACGATCCATTATCACCCTGGTAAAGCGAATGTGGTGGCCGATGCACTCAGTAGAAAATGAAAAGGGATTATGACGTCTATGATCATCAACCAACGTCAATTAGCCAAAGAAATGTCAAAGCTGAATCTGGAAATAATCTCACCTCCGAACAGCATCGAAGCCTTGATGGCAACTTTGACTGTGAAACCCACACTTCGTGAACGAATTCTTGAAGCTCAAAAGAAGGATGACTTCTTAACAAAGATGAAAGCTCGCATGGACAGTAGAAAAACAGAGGTCTTCTCCTTTGCAACGGATGGAGCTCTTATCTTCAGAGGAAGAATATGTGTGACCAAGGATGAGAAATTGGTAGAATAAATCCTTGAAGAAGCTCATTGCACACCTTTGTCAGCACATCCTGGAGGTACGAAAATGTATCGAGATTTGAGGGAAAACTTTTGGTGGGAGAGTATGAAAAGAAGCATCGGACTGTTCGTAAAGAAATATCTGGTATGTCAACAAGTAAAAGCTGAACACCAACGTCCAGCTGGATTGCTAACTCCGTTGGAAATTCCGGAATGGAAGTGGGAGCATATAGCTATGGATTTTGTAGTTGGTCTGCCAAGAACCAAGCGAGGGAACCATGCGGTATGGGTCATTGTGGATAGGTTAACAAAGTCTGCACACTTTCTACCGATCAAGATGACTTTCGGACTAGATAAGTTGGCTCGGATTTATCTTGAAGAGATTGTCCGATTGCATGGTGTACCGGTTACTATAGTATTAGACAGAGATCCTCGATTTACATCCAGGTTTTGACAGAGTCTACAGAAAGAGTTAGGGACCAGACAACTTTCAGCATAGCTTTTCATCCTCAAACAGACAGACAGTCAGAAAGAACAATACAAATTTTGGAAGATATGTTAAGGGCTTGTGTTTTGGATCTTCAAGGGACTTGGGAAGAACACTTGTGCTTAGTGGAATTTGCCTACAATAACAGTTACCAATCCACAATTGGGATGGCGCCGTATGAAGCTCTTTATGGACGGAAATGTCGCTCTCCTATTTGTTAGGACCCGAATTGGTGGAACAGACAATCGAGGTTATAAAGAAAATCCGGGAAAGAATGAAGACAGCCCAAGATCGACAAAAGATGTACGCTGATAAGAGACGACAGGAGTTGAAATTTGAGATGGGAGACAAAGTTTTTCTGAGGGTGTCACCCACTAAAGGAGTTCATCGATTCGGACAGAAAGGAAAACTGAAACCGAGATACATAGGACCCTTTGAGATTTTGGAACGTGTTAGGGAGGTCGCATATCGTCTAGCTTTACCGCCAGACCTCATTGGAGTACACGATGTCTTCCATGTGTCTATGCTAAGAAAGTACATTTTCGACCCAAGTCACATAAATGAACAAGATGACATAGAATGGGAGAAAGATTTGACCTATGAAGAATTTCCTATAGCCATTCTGGATAGGAAAAAACGTCAGCAAAGGAATCGAGAGGTGTCCATAGTTAAAGTTCAGTGGAGTCGACATGGGAAAGAAGAAGCCACGTGGGAACTAGAAGATCATATTCGGATGAAATATCCCGATTTGCCTTTCTTAGGTACGCGTCTAATTTTGAGGACGAAATTCTTTTAAGGGGTAAGAGATGTAGCGCCCAGGACAAAACGAAGCATAATTGAATAATTAAATAATTAAACCCGTAATTGAAATAATTCTATGTGTGTTAATTTTGAGTGTTTAAGTTTATTTATGTGCGTTACAGATATGTGTTTGATACTGATTTAGAAGAACGTAATTTTTTAGATATGGAATCTATAAGGTTTTTGTATATAATCGGATGCGCAACGGGAAAATGAGAACATAGAAATGAACTAGAGGTTAATCGGAGTTTTGTGTGTTGTTCTTTGATGTGTGTTGTGTGTTGTTCTTGCTGGGTTGTGTGTTGCGTGTTTTTTGAGTGTTACCGGCGACTGGAGGTTGTCGGTTATGGTGGTAGATGGTGAAGAAGAAGATGGTGAAGGCGGCGCTGCTGTGTAGGCTGCTGCGCGCAGGACCGTGTGCTGGGGCACGACCGTGCGCCAGGGGTGAGTGACCGTGCGCGGCCACTGGAAGGTGGCGCACGGTCGAGCTTTGTGGGGCACGGTCGTGGGTAATTTTGCACGACCGTGCGAGAGAGAGAAATGTGTGTGGGGTTTTGTTGGGTTGCCGGGTGCGTTGTGGGCGCACCGGCAAGTGTTTTCGTGGGTTGTTTCGAATCATTTGTTTTCGTTGCTTTGTCGGGAGTCGGGGACCTCGGTCGGGTCAACCCTTTTGCCAAGTTTTCCTTTCACACATCTCGATAGCCTTAATCTTCGAGTCTTCCTTACCCGTTCCGTCTTCTCGATCGAACGTTTCCTTTATTTTATGTCTGTCTTTTAATCTCTTGAGGATCTAAGATGTCACGATACTTTTGTAGACAATCTGTTGGATCGTACGCATTAGGCTTGACTCTTTATCCTGTCAGAACACGTGATAACCTCTTATCGAGGTGGGGGTATCTTCTAATTCTTAATCTGTTTACTGTTTTCCCTATTTTGATGCTCGTTTGAGAAATGCTAAATGCTGTGTACTATAAGTGATGTGCCATATTATTATTGTGCATGGGCTGCGGTTCACCTTTGATCATGCATTTGTCCTCACTCTTTTCTACTACTCCAAAGGGTTGGGTGGTCCTGAAAATACACCTACGGTAATGAGACCGTTTCTATAGGATAAGACGGGGAACACCCGCACCTATTTGTCCCCTACCATTTCTAATGCCTGCTGTGAATTCTACGTGCTTTGACAACGTGCCTCCTTGTCGTGAACTTTCGAATTACTGTATATATTTCTTTGTCGAATGTTATAAGATGCAGAGTTTATCTCCACCAGTGTATTCCATGCACTGACCCCTTAATCTGTACTCACACTACAGGAGATGACGAACAGTAGAGCAGTAGAGAGAGAGATGGTGCCATTCTTTTGGGATTTTCATAAAATGTCTTTTAAGAAGTTTGAGAAACAATGATCACAATCTTTTGTAATGTATATATAATTTCTGTAATCTCTGATGACGATGGATCCTGATGATGTTTATTCCGCGGTGATGACATTTTGAGAATCGGCTGTGACCGACATTTTGTATGATATGGAATTGGCTAAGTCCGATATGTTATGAGAAAAATTCTGATGTCTTCTATCCTTTTCTTCTTCTGATTGTCCCTTGTCTCCTTCTTCTTTTGCACGCCTCTATTTTTAATTAAAACTGATATATTTGTATGGAAGAAACTGGGGCGTGACAGTCAGAAACCTGTGGTTTGTTTGCTGGTTTCTTCGTGGTTGTTTTCTCATTTTTCTCTCCCTTGGTGTACCCCTTCTTCACTCCTAGGTACCACCCAGCAGCATAAGGTACCCTTCTCTCCAGTGGCACCCTCAATGAAGTCAGAATGGATGAAATTACAATTCCAAACCCTCTCCTCTCCCAGGGTTTGATTGTCTCCTCCCAAATCCTCTAAAAAAGAACTTGAGCCCAGTTGACTTCTGCTTCCTTGTCAATAGCAGTCATCATTCTCAATCGTAGATTGGTACATTTATCATAGCTTCCACACCTTCCTTCTACAGTGTAGACCAGGATGTCATGCAGAAACTCATACTCTGGTTTGAGTTTCTTTTTAGGAAAGTTACTGGTGGCCGCCTCTTCCTTTACGGAGTCCAGTGTGAACTGATTCCAGCTTTCTTCCAGATATTCTGATCCATACTCTATTAGATTAGAGAATATCATACCTTTATCAGAGATGCCAAAGGCCTTGGCAATATCTGCCACAGTAAGCATGTTAACTTCATCATCATCCTCATCAATCTTGAAGGAGATAGTCTCCTCATCTTCTGAGAGTTGTGCCCAAGCATAGAATTTCTCTACTGTTATGCTAGAGAATCCTTCATATGTAGTTGTGAATAGCCCATCCAACCTGCTGTTGCACACATGATTCCAGACTTCAGAAATAAGCTCCTTGTTATCGTATGGTGACTTGTCTCCCAGCAATATACTTGTGTCAACAAGTCTTTCTTCCAACACTTTCTTAGTGATCCTTCCTCCTTCCATTGAATGTCTGTGAAAAGCTTGAAAGACGAAGAGAGATTGAGAGAGTTTTATTTACAGAGAGTTGGTAGTAGATTTGGAGTGTATCCAAGAAGGTGTGATGTGGCGCCCCATTCCCCTTAATTGAAAATAGGTCGCCACCCTTTACTTATTAAGGAACTAAAAAAATCATAATTACTTTTCAAAATACAGTGGAAGACTTAAAAGTGAAGACACGAGAGCAATATTATTATATATTTTTTTAAAAGACGTAACATATATACATATATATCAACATATCATTCTCAAAGGAAACCTTATTCTAGTATAACAACTTTGAAGGGATAGTGAGAAGTCAGCCCAGCCTGCTACACGTCCACGTCATCATCTGCCGAGCCTGAAAATATAAAAGTAGCATCATGAGACACCTCCGGAGAGGGATCCCAGTGGGATAACTTTACTGTCTAATATATTGAAGCAATTAAATTATTAAGCAAGTACTACATGTGGTTCTTAGCCACCCTGAGAACATTTTGTGGTTCTTAGCCACCCTGAAAACATTTTGTGGTTCTTAGCCACCCTGAGAACATAGACCAGGCACTCTCGCCCTTTATGGTCAACATAAAGGAATGTGGGAGTCGCTCGCCCACTAAACCTTACTTTCATAGACCAAACACTCTCGCCCTTATGGTCGTCGCCCAGTATGGAAGTTACATACTGGTTATAGCTACGGGCTTCAGCCGTAGATTTTCATACATAACTTATCAATTCAATTATCATCATATAGTAGAGAGTAGAAGTTACCCACTTGCAATCGATAGATTTGACTTTACGAGGATATCTCCGGATCCACCGACCGTCTCGAACTACGCTCGACATACATATAATTATTTAGTTTATTAATTCATATAATCACACATTAGTATCAATTATCATATTCTAAAAATTCACAATTTTCCACAGTGTATAAAAATAAATAAAAATAGAATCCTAAACAAGATTTTCATT
This sequence comes from Scutellaria minor, assembly GCA_954870855.1. Lineage (NCBI taxonomy): Eukaryota > Viridiplantae > Streptophyta > Magnoliopsida > Lamiales > Lamiaceae > Scutellaria > Scutellaria minor. The sequence goes on from OX940737.1 coordinate 12,118,946, forward strand.
AGAATTTCAACTCAAAATCAGTCTATATTGTAAAATTCACCACACCTTATAGGATTGATGAAAACCTTTCATCTTTTTATAGAATTTAGACAACATGTTGACGTATAACATATAAAACTATCAACTGAAAATAAGCTTTACATATTTAGTTATGAATTTTCTAAGTTAGCAGAAAACATAGCATAGTGTATGCTGAAAATAGACTTTTTTGTAAAAATCGGCATAAATCGTACAAGACTCATAAAAATGCATACTAAATTTCTGCACGTATCTAAGAACTGGTTCTAAAACATAGTAAAATATCATACATAAATTCGAAGGATACAATTCACTAAAATTATCTGATTAAGACCCAAAAACAGGGCAAAAACTGTCTCTGAACAGCGTATCTTAGAAAAATCATAGAAAATCGAGTTTAACTCCGAGGATTCTGAAATTTAACATGCATATTCTACACTTCATATACTAGACTGTGGTGAAAGGGTTTAGCCTAAATCGATTTCTACAACACACAGAAAATTCCCAAATAGCAGCGAAATACACACAGCCGCAGAAAAGAAATACGTAGCAGCAGCACGCAATACTCATGCACAGCAGTAGCAAACAAAGCCATAGCAGCAGTAAAACTCACACACAATAGCAGAGTAACGGAGCGGCAGGGAGAGAGAGAGAATGATGGAGAGGGAGAATCGAGAGAGAGATAGGAAAAGCTGGAGACGTGAGGGAGGGAGAGTACTGCTGTTCCTTTTACTTTCTCTCTCTTTCCTTTTCTTTTCCAACTTGCAACCAAAGAGGGAGTCATATTCACAAATACACACGTCCTCTTCTCCTTGCTCTAAATATGAATAGTCACCTCTCACTTTCTTAATTGATATTATATTCTTATTGCTTTATTAGATATGATATATATATTGTTTGTTTACTAATTGACTTAATATTATTTAGTATTCTTTATTAGTCTCATATGTATTATTTCCTAATTACATTACATAATATATATATATATATATCATTAAAGAGGTAAAAGTAATATTGCATGTCTAGTAAGAATATATTTTGATACCCATTTCGATACACAATGAATTAGGAACGCATGTTTGAGCAAAATATTTTATCACATAAAATCACATAAATAAATCATACATAAAATTACATTAAATAAAGCATTCATAGGCACAAATGAGTAAATTAAATGTCTTAACCTAATATAATCTTAATTAATTTAAACTTTTCTATTATCTTATCTTTTTACTTTCATCCATGTTTGTCGAGTGAGTTGAGATCAAGCTCGGTTTTCTCCATGAGCAATCCTGCAAAACCCTTAAAATCTCGAAAGAAAAATATATGTCATAAAATCTTTAAAATCATCAAGCATAACGTAATTCGTAAACCATAATTTTAAGTAATATAAGAGCTCACACTTAAATCATATAGATGCTAAAAGAATTTTCTTATAAAATATAAAATGCCGGTTTTCTTAAAAACGGGGTGTTACACGTGATGTTGAAGACGAGGGAAATTGATCAGTTTATTTTCGAAATCACGTTCCAAAAATATCGATGATCCAGATTAGAACTTAAAGAGACGTGTATGATCCAGTGGTTGAGATTAAATGGTGAAGGGCAATTATGTAAATTGCTGAGGGTGTGTCGGATGTTTGAACCGTGCCTTTTTCGCCTCCACTGGAAAAGCAGTTTTTCACATTAAATGCGAGAGCCAGACTCTCTTTCATAATCATTACAGAATAGGTTACTATTCCTGATACGAGATTGCACGGCTCAATGAATGCTAATCTTAGTAAATACTGTTTGCAACCTTCAGGAACCTGTTTCAAAATTCATGTTACAGGAATCTGTTGTTGTATGCTATATTAAAGACAGTATCCTGTTTCACTAAGCTGAGTAAGTATAAGAGAAATTCAAAGGATAAGATAAGTTCCCCTTTACTTAAGGTATCCTTAAAATTTTCATATTAGACCAAGCTCTGTTCTCAACATGGAGAATCTTAATTCACACAAAGGTTTTATAAATATATCAGCAAACTGCATGTCAGTATGTACTTTGTTTAACACAATATCCTTCTTCTCCATATGATCTCTTATGAAGTTATCTGATATCAATGTGTTTAGTTCTTGAGTGGAACACATGATTGTGAGTTATGACAATAGCACTTGTGTTGTCACACAGAATGCGAGTCTCTCTCTTTACTATCCCATAATCCTTTAACTGCTGCTGTATCCACATAATCTGAGCACAACAACTTCCTGCAACTACGTATTCAGCTTCCGCGATTGATGTTGCAATTGATGTTTGTTTCCTGCAAAACCAGGAAACTAACCTTTGTCCCAAGAATTGACAGGTACCACTAGTACTTTTCCTGTCAATTTTGCATCCTGCAAAATCTGAATCTGAATAATCTTTAAGATTAAATCCTCTATCTTTTGGATACCACAGTTCAACATCTTGAGTGCCTTTCAGGTACTTGATAATCCTTTTTACCGCTGAAAGATGTCATTCTTTTGGTTCTGTTTGGAATCTTGCACAAACTTCAACTGCAAATACTATATCTGGTCTGTTTGTTGTTAGATATAGTAGGGATCCAATAAATCTTCTGTACTTAGTAATCTCCACATCTTTTCCATCTTCATCCTTATCCAGGCTTATGGATGTGGCCATTGGTATGCTGACAGATGATCCACTTTCCATTCCAAACTTCTTGATTAATTCCTTGGTGTGTTAGGATGTATACTATAAGCATAACTTTTGTATGAACATCTTTTTGATATGAGAATCATTTTGGTCAATGTTTGCATTTTATATTTGCTATATATATGTTAATGCAATTATCCAGATTAATCTATATTGTAGATGACATGGTGTGTGGTGCCACACAGAAGATCATGCTATCAGTTCCTTATGATTATAAATAGTAGCTCACAACCAAGATGGATTTGGACAAACCATTGGAACGATTGTAGTGTAATTTGGTATTAGTCTGTCTTGACTATAAAGTTACACTAGTACATTTTGTATGTATTGAGCAGGACCATTTGAGGTTGTTCGATTTATACTGACTATATAAAAGAACAAGACCTCTGTTATTATGGATGTGCGTCTTCTTAATCCCTATATAATAACGGGCACGTGTACTCTGTGTTTGTTTCTTTAATTAGCCAATGGGTGAGATTTATTCATAAATCAATAAGCTCGGTGAATTGGGAGATAACACAGTTTATATGGTGTGCTGTTGATTATAGAAGGAATCTGTATCCTAATTATTTAGGATGATGATGTCCCCTTGAGGAGCTCATAAGGATTATCATGTAAACCCTGCAGGTGGATTTAGTCCGGCATGATAATAAAGATGAGTGGTACTATTCTTGGAATTATATATAAATTAATTAAGTTGTCAGTAACTTATTTAATTTATGGACATTCGATATCTTATATACGGGGAAATAAATGTACACATAATAAGAAGGAGCCCATATTGTAATATGGGATTGGGGCGGTAGTTCAATTATAATTCCTTAGTGGATCGAGTTATAATTGATGGGCTTAAGTTGGGTGTTCGGGCCGAACACAGATCACCTAAGCCCATCAGGAGGCCCAACCCTAATTCCTCCTCTGGGTCCCTGTTGTAGCCTATAAATATCCTAATAATCAGTGCCTCCTAAAAAGACACTCTCAATCTCACACACACTTTAAGATACAAAACCGTGAGAAAGAGGAGAGGAGATGAGATCGCTGAATCCTTGGAAGATCGTCGTGGGCGACGTCCAAGGAAAGGGTTAGGAATACATTAGAAGATTGAGAGGTCTAAACTTCGATCTGCTTGTCTACAAGGGTATGATTTCTTTCCGCTGCGCAACCCTTTTAGATCCCAAATCCGATTGCACAGGGCCGGCGATCCGTCGGTTCCAACAATTGGTGTACTTGACTTGACTTATGAAAGTCCCATGTTCTATCTGTTTGACTTGTAAACCAAGAAAGAAGCTTAGTTCTCCCATCATGCTCATCTCAAACTTACTTTGCATGAGGAAAGAGAACTTATCACACAGACCCTTATTTGTGGATCCGAAGATTATGTCATCCACATAAATTTGGACAAGCAGTATACTGTCTCCATCCAGTATCCTGAAAAGAGTCTTAACTACTGTCCCCTTTTTTAAATCCATTCTCCAAGAGATACAGGGACAGTGTATCATACCAAGCTCTAGGAGCTTGCTTTAATCCATACAATGCTTTCTCTAATCTGAATACCTTTTCATCTGCCTGTTCTTCAAAACCTGGTGGTTGTTCCACATATACTTCTTCAGATAGAAGTTCATTTAGATAAGCACTCTTTACATCCATCTGATAGACCTTGAAATCATTGTGAGCAGCATAAGCCAGAAATATTCTTATTGCTTCAAGTTTAGGAACTGGAGCAAAAGTCTCATTAAAATCTATGTCTTCTTCTTGGTAGTATCCTTTTGCTACTAACCTTGCTTTATTTCTGACCACAACACCAGATTCATCTAACTTGTTCTTAAACACCCACTGAGTTCCAATAACTCCTTGATGATCAGGCCTTGGAACTAGTTTCCAAACTTGGTTTCTCTTGAATCCATTTAGTTCTTCTTGTATGGCCTGAACCCAGTTACTGTCTTTAAGAGCTTCCTCCACATTCTTGGGCTCTACTTGTGATATGAAACATGTGAACAGTGATTCTTAAGGTCTTGATCTTCTTGTTCTGACATCTTCATTGATATTTCCTATCACAAGTTCTCTTGGGTGATCCCTAAGCCACGTCCTATCAGGCTCGAAAGTATAGGTCGGTTGTTGATCAGTAACCTATTGATTATCAGTATCCTGTGTGCGGTTACTGTTGGTCTGATGAATCCTGTCTGCTTGTTGTTCATCATTCTGTGTTACTGTATTCTGATGTTCAGTAACCTGTGAACCACTTGCAGTAACCTCTTCTACAGGCAATGGAACTCCATGTTAGGATGTATACTATAAGCCTAGCTTTTGTATGAACATCTTTTATGGAATGAGAATCACTTTGGTCATATATTTGCATTTTATATTTGTTATATATGTTTATGCAATGTCCAATTAATTTATATTATAGATAACTTGGTGTGTGGTGCCACACAGAAGATCATGTTATCAGTTTCTTATAAATTATAAATAGTAGCTCACAACCAAGATGGATTTGGACAAATCATCGAAATGGTTGTAGTGTAGTTTGGTATTAGTCCGTCTTGACTATAAAACTACACTAGTACACTTTGTGTGTATTGAGCAGGACCATTTGAGGTTGTTCATTTTATACTGACTATATAATAGAATAAGACCTCTATTATTATGGATGTGCGTTCTCTTAATCCCTATATAATAACAGCCATGTATACACAATATTTGTTTCTTTAATTTGCCAATGAGTGAGATTTATTTATTAAATCAATAAACTCGGTGAATTGGGAAACAATATTGTCTATATGGTGTACTGTTGATTATAGAAGGAATTTGTGTCCTAATTATTTAGGATGATGATGTCCCCTTGAGGAGCTCATAAGGATTATCATGTAAACCCTGCAGGTGGATTTAATCCGACATGATAATAAAGTTGAGTGGTACTACTCTTGGAATTAGATGTTAATTAATTAAGTTGTCAGTAACTTATTTAATTAACGGACATTCGATATCTTAAACACAGGGAGATAAACGTGCACATAATAAGAAGGAGCCCATATTAAATATGGGATTGGGACGGTAGTTCAATAATAATTCTTTAGTGGACTGAATTATTATTGATGGGTTTAAGTTATGTGTTCGGGCCGAACACATGATACTTAAGCCCATCAGGAGGCCCAACCCAATTCCTCCTCTAGGTCCCTGGTGTAGCCTATATATAGCCCTCTTCCATCAGCACCTCATACACACAGATCACAGAAAACACCTGATAGTGAGAGAGAGAGCAGAATTGAGATTTCTCGAAGGATCGTTGGCCACGCAACGTTTGAAAAAGGCTGTAGGAATACATCAGAAGATCAAAGAGGTCTAGGGTTACGAAAGATCAATCTTTGGCCCGTTTTCTTCTAGATTGATCAAAAGGTATAATTTTTTTTATTTCCGCTGCGTTTGTTATATCTAGCATGGAACCCGATTAATTAATTACATAGAGCCGGCGATCAGTCGGTTCCAACAATTGGTATCAGAGCCACGGTTTCTGGTTCTATGCAATTGGATCGGTTAATTATTATAATCATATGCTATATCATACGTTTTATATTCAGGTTGTATGATAGTAGGATTGCATAGGATAACTCGGTTTTGCAGGTTACCTATATCCAACTATTATGGCCTGTGTGCATGTTTATGTATGATCTAAACCCTCGGACCTGTCGAGGTTTTTGTTTTGGGTTGGTTGCATGATTGTAATAGTAAAAACACGGCTGTTTATCGTGTTAGGATTTATGTAATTCTTGATTTGTTCTCGATGTAATACTGTTCGATCTCATATGATGTAATCTGATCGTACTGATTCTGTATAGGATTGGTAGGTTTTCGATCTAGAATCTGTATAGGATCGATGGATGTAATCTGTTCATTTTCGATCTAGAAACTGTATAGGGCTGATCGATCTAGAATCTGTATAGGATTGATCATTTTGATAGATGTAATCTGATCAATCCGGATTCCTGTTCGATCGAGGATTGGCTTTCGGAGGCGCGCCGATAAGGATTGGCGTTCGGAGGAGGCGCGGCCAAACCCTAGATCTATCGAGAAGAATTTTTTTCTAGCAGGTCGATCCCCGTTTAGCAGGCGAACATTCGATCGATGTGGCCATAATAGTTGGATTTATTTTATTCCATATTTATTACCTATCTATATGTTTGTTGTTTTATCAAGCATGCTTTTATATGTTACATGTTATTGCATGCTATATTCCCTCATTTAAATAACTAAGTGGGAGAGGGATTTATTTTGAATAAATCCCATGGTCTCCATTACTGGTTTGTAAGTGATGCATTTAAACTTGCGCGTTGGCTTTAAGTGTCTTCCTCCATATCGGATGAGTTTGATTGCGGATCACTAGATCAAACTTTCTTTATGAATGATTATAGAATATTATTTAGGAACATGTCACCTTCTCCATCTGAAGAGACACAATCTTAGATAATGGACTTAGTATCAAGTAATGGTGTACACTTAGGTGCAATTGATAGTATCCTCCCCATCGGAGTCACTGCTGTTAATTGCATGGCCAAATTTGAACCAACTATTAATTTTATTTGACATGGTGGTCGTCATTAAGTGTCCTAGTTATTTAGGATGATGATGTCCCCTTGAGGAGCTCATAAGGATTATCAAGTAAACCCTGCAGGTGGATTTAATCCGACATGATAATAAAGTTGAGTGTTACTACTCTTGGAATTAGATGTTAATTAATTAAGTTGTTAGTAACTTATTTAATTAACAGACATTCGATATCTTAAACACAGGGAGATAAACGTGCACATAATAAGGAGCTAATATTAAATATGGGATTGGGACGGTAGTTCAATAATAATTCTTTAGTGGACTAAATTATTATTGATGGGTTTAAGTTATGTGTTCTAGCTGAACACAGGATACTTAAGCTCATCAGGAGGCCCAACCCAATTCCTCCTCTAGGTCCCTGGTGTAGCCTATATATAGCCCTCTTCCATCAGCGCCTCATACACACATATCACAGAAAACATGTGATAGTGAGAGAGAGAGCAGAATTGAGATTTCTCGAAGGATCGTTGGCCACGCAACGTTCGAGAAAGGTTGTAGGAATACATCAGAAGATCAAAGAGGTCTAGGGTTACGAAAGATCAATCTTTGGCCCGTTTTCTTCTAGATTGATCAAAAGGTATAATTTTTTTTTTATTTCCACTGCGTTTGTTATATCTAGCATGGAACCCGATTAATTAATTGCATAGAGCCGGCGATCAGTCGGTTCCAACACTCCATCGATGTATCTTACTATTTGATCCTTGATCTTTATTTTGGATACATCTTTCTTTAGTTTGTCCAGCTCAGCAGTATCACAATGTGGTTCATCAAACACCACATGTATTGATTCTTCCACAACCAGACTTCTTTTATTGAAGATTCTGAAGGCCTTGCTTACTGAGGAGTATCCTAAGAATACTCCTTCATCTGATTTTTCATCAAAGGTCTTCAGACGCTCATTTCCATTGTTCAATATGTAACACTAGATTTTTCCTTGCCAGCTTATTGATTATTTTGAAATTCAAGTGACTCATCCTCTTGTGCCATAGCCAACTCAGTTCTGGAGTACTTTTTACAATAAAACACGTTGGCTGCATTATTGAGCTCCAATCAGTAAGGTAGATGTTGCCTCTTCTGGTGCTAGTAAGTTTAACCTCATTAGTTTTGTTGTCTCTGATCAGACACTTATTGAGATTGAACTCTACTGAACATCCTTTGTCACAAAACTGACTAATACTCAGAAGATTATATTTCAGTCCTTTGACATATGATACATCACTGATACTTGTATTGTCTCTGATCAAGCTTCCTGTGCCTTTGGTACTTGTATTTGGAATCATCTCCGAAGACAACCTTAGGTCCTTTACATGGTTGGAAGTCTCTTAGTCTAGCCTTGTTGCCAGTCATATGTCTGGAGCAACCACTATCTATATACCATACGTCATTGCTGCTTCTTGGTAACATTATCTGTAATTAAATCAGGTAGATTTAGGTACCCATACAAGTACGGGTCCTGGATGGTTAGTCTTCTTTGGAACCCACACTTGTTTAATGATAATTGATTTACCATAAGCATTGGTGGTTCTCTTCCTGTTAGTGTTCTTATCAGAATATTGTTCGTGATATGTGTGTACTGGATGTTTCCAAGTTTTGTGTTTCCTGTTCGAGGAAGATACTCCCTTCTACTTATCCTGAGCATAAATTCTTTGAAATATTGACATGTAGGCCTTGGTATATGAGGGATAGAGTTTTTGCTTTTTTCTGGAAGTTTGCTGTTTTCTTCTCCTTTGAGCGCATACTGATTACGCTGTTTTCTTAAGGTTTGAGTAGTCTTACTGTTATCTTCCTGTAGTAGGGGTTTCTTACCTTTATCCAGAGTACTCGTTTCATTCAAACTTCTATTTATTGGACAGAGTTCCTGATCATAGGAAACTCTAGCTTGAACAAACTTTCCATCATTGGATTTGTTGGCAGTTCTTTGAGAAGTATTGGCACAATATCCTATACCATTTCCTGTAAAGGTATTTTGGGTTTCTTGGATACATTCTTGTGTCTTTCTTGCTGACTTGCTGTACACATTGATTGTGTTTTGTAGTCCAACTTTCTCAGATTCTAGCTTAGTGACTAGCAGTTTGAACTTAGAGACCTCAGCTCTAAGATTGTTGCATTCTGTACTGTAGTACTTCAGGTCTACAACTTGTTCCTTCAGTATAGTATGCTCACTTTTGAGCTGGAGGTTTTCCTCTTTGAGTTCTTCATGAGCTGAATTTATCTACTCGAAGCCACTCATGATCTGTCTAAAAGACTGGATCATGTTAAGCCTTTTATAATCTGAAACATCAGTAGATTGTGAGGTTATCTCATCTACTTCATTGTCTTCACAATCCCTGGCCATTAGACATAGTAGTGTATCTTCATCGGATGTAGAGTTATCTGAATCACTCTCGGATGAACAGTCATTCTTGGCTTTCTCTTTGGAACTACTTACTGTTTTTAGGGCTTCAGCTTCACTAAAAAGAACTCTGAACCTTTGTTTTTCATCCCTCCTCTTTTCTCTTCTCTGCACTCTTTCATCTTCCGTATACTTGGGAACTTAAGGATGGGGGCAATTTCTGGCAAAGTGTCCAGGTTTCCTGCAATTATAACACAAGTCAGATGTACCTGTGCTTGCTTGCTGTTGCGGTCTTTCCTGGGAACACTACAAGAAAAATGCACATAGACAACGCCCCTAAGACAAGTGTTTTTGCAAAAAACCGTTGTCATAGTCTAAAAAACCGTTGTCATAGACAAAACCGTTGTCGTAGCCCAAAAAATTCTCTCATAGACAACGGTTTTAACCTACCGTTGTCGTAGACATTTGAAACCGTTGTCGTAGCCCGAAAAATTCTCTCATAGACAATGGTTTTAAGCTACCGTTGTCGTAGACGTTTGAAACCGTTGTCGTAGCCTGAAAATTCTCTCATAGACAACGGTTTTAACCTTTGTCGTAGACGTTTGAAACCGTTGTCGTAGCCCGAAAAATTCTCTCATAGACAACGATTTTAACCTACCATTGTCGTAGCCTGAAAATTCTCTCATAGGCAACGGTTTTAACCGTTGTCGTAGATGTTTGAAACCGTTGTCATAGCCCGAAAAATTCTCTCATAGACAATAGTTTTAACCTACCATTGTCGTAGACGTTTGAAACTGTTGTCGTAGCCCGAAAATTCATATATTAATTTCAAAAATATATTAATTTTATACATATATTCATTATATATATATAAATTGAAAATTATATTAATTATTATTTATATAGTCATTAATCATTCAATTATTTATATATATACATATATTAATATATCAAAATTGGAAATCAATTACTTATATTAATAAGTAATGGTACGTACTTTATAAAAGTTAACAAAACATATGTAATAATAGAAATTAAATTGAAAAATATCAAAAATATATTATAAAATAAATATATGTAAGACATTGACACATGAGTTATTTTCTAACGTTGTCATAGCCTCGTAGAATAGTTGTCGTAGACTAATATTTAAAAAAAAGCCAAATATTACAATATTTTTTTAAATGAAAGAAGAAATGCTATATATTGTTGAATTAAATTGATGAAATAAACTAATTCTGAAATTAAATTTTATTTCATTATAAAGAAATTTTAGAAAATATGTACAATAGATTATTAATTTTATAATTAAATATATTAATTTGAAAAATACATTAATGTTATAAATATATTAATTATAAATATATTCATTATATATATAATTTGAAAAATATATTAATTTTATAAATATATTCATTATATATATATAATTTGAAAATTATATTAATTATTATTAATATAGTCATTAATCATTCAATTATTTATATATATATATATATTAATATATCAAAATTGGAAATCAATTACTTATATTAATAAGTAATGGTACTTTATAAAAGTTAACAAACAATATGTAATAATAGAAAATTGAAAAATATCAAAAATATATTATAAAAGAAATATATGCAAGACATTGTCACATGAGGCATCAATGGTCTAGTGGTTAGAGTACCACCGGGCCTTCCGAGTTCGAATCTCATGCAACGCATAATATTGATTATGATGATGTTAGTGATGATGTCATACTTATGATGATTTGTCATCCCTAGGATGACTTGTGTGATGATATGGCATGCTTACGTGACAAAATATTGTTTTATTTATTTTGCTGAATACAACAACGGTTATTAGATAGAAACACAACGGTTTCGAACCGTTGTCATTTTACTCAACGACAATGGTTATTAGATAGAAAATACAACGGTTTAAAACCGTTGTCGAAGATAGTTAAGACAACGGTTAAAAACCATTGTCGTAGGCTCTACGACAACGGTTAATAACAACACTACGCTCTACGACAACGGTTATTAGATAGAAAACACAACGGTTTAAAACCGTTGTCGTAGATAGCTAAGACAGCGGTTAAAAACCGTTGTCTATGAGCGAAATTTTCAAGACCTACAACAACACTAACTACGACAACGGTTCAAATATAGCTACGACAATGGTTAAAAACCGTTGTCTATGTGCATTTTTCTTGTAGTGGAATTTCATTCTGATGTTTGAAGCTTCCTTCTGTAGTCATTTCCTTTGTGATTGGTCTTTAGGAACCTCTTGAATTTTTTTAATAGAAATGCCATCTCTTCTTCAGCATTATCAGTAGATACTTCTTTTTGTCTGCTCTTCAGCTTGCTGCTGCTTGTTGTACCAGTATCCTGTACCCTAGCAGTAAGTGCTGTCACTCTGGACGTTGATCCTTTAGCCTTTTTTTTCCTTTGTTCAATGTCAAATTCAAAAACTTTGAGATCTGAGAATAGATCAAAGGTGCTCATTGCGTTAAGGTCTAGTGAGACTCTCATTGCAGTTTCCTTGCTATACCATTCCAGAGGTAGAGCTCTCAAAACCTTCAAATTCTTCTCATTTTGTTTGTAGGTTTTACCCAGAGATTCTAGATCACTGGTGATTGTTGTGAATCTTAGGTCTAGCTCTTCTAGAGTTTCTCCAGGATTCATAGTGAACTGCTCATAGAGTTGTGTAGCTTTTGAAATCCTGTTCTCCTTGGCAAGTTCATTGTCTTCACAGATTAACCCTAGTTTACTCCATATTTCTTTAGTTGTCTTGCAGTTTTTAACTTTTCTGAACGTGTCTCTATCCAGTGTAAGAAATAAAGCATTCTTGGCCACATTGTCAAGGTTGGCTCTTTTTCTTTTTTCAGGAGTATGTTCATATCTTTCCTTGACAATATATTCTTGTGGTAGGGGTACTCTCCTGTAGCTTGGTGTAGCTTCTCATGTGCCGAATCCTGGAGGCATTTCGGCACCATCATCGGTAGTTGTTGCGCCTTCTTTTTCTCCACTTGCTGCTGCTGCAGCTTCTTCAACTTGCTTATATTCACGAAGCTGTGCTACATAGACAGGATTTGCCTTGTAAATTACTGGCGGTCCTTCAGTGATAACATACCACATCTCGTCATGCATGGCTGACAGATGAGCTTTCATGCGTATCCTCCAGTCGTCGTACTCATCTATGGAAAACATTGGTAGCTTGTGATGTGAGAAATACATGCTCATGCTAAAATAATAAATTTTGGTCACGTGAAAAGGAAAATGGTTTATCCAACAGAAACAGGTGGATCTGGGTAGGTAGCCAGATACGTTGGTTGTTAACCCAACGTGCTCTGATACCAATTGTTAGTCCCAAATGGTCAGAGGTTCAGAGGGGGGTGAATGAACCTCTATCGATTTTTCAAACTTTTTCAAACATATGACTGATAATTAGGTTTCTATCTCACTTTGGTGGACAGTATCCTGTCTCGAGTCAGTAACCTGGCCCTAGACGAGATTAGGTAACGCAGCGGAATAAACTTGATAGAGTTTCTGATGAAAACCATTTTTCTTTTCCAAATATGATTTTATAAAATACGTTTAATAGAATGCTATGATAAATGCAACAAGATAGATATGCAATTAAAGTAATGCAGCAAATAAAATAAGCAGTAAACACTTATGGCTTATAGTGGTTCGAAGGTGGTATAATTCTTCTACGTCCACTCTACTCCTTCACTGAGGAGGAACTTCGTTATGGTCAGTTTGCTTTACAAGACTCGTCTTTACAAACCTCTTTCAAAACAAGTTATACCTACTAGAATCCCAGATTCCTAGGTCTAATCCAACACAGGGTAACAAACTCCCACACAGGGAACACACTCCCACACAGGGAAAGATAGCCTATACAAGACTGACAAACTTAGCAAGAATATAATCCTATCAACTAAGTACACCAAATAAAACAACCTAGCACACACAACACAATGGTTAAAAAGTATATGTTTCTTCAACTGATGGAGCTCGAAGACAGCCTTGAACGTGAAAGCTCAAATACTTGGCTTGACTGCTTCTGAAGGTTGAGTGACTGAACTTGAAAGCTTAAGAGAATGAGGAATGGCAAAATAACATGGAAAACTCAATTTTGTTCAGTTGTCTTCACAGTCCTCTTTACCTTCTATTTATAGATGATGAATAATGCCCGTTGAAGAGAGACATGATTCACGTTGCAATTCAAAAAGATCTTCAAATCTTCTCAATTAATGCGATATGAAATATCAGAGCTTCATAGCATTTCCTACTCTACACTGCATTAATGATGCCATACTTTAGATACAGTACTCTGCAGAACCGTTTTCCACGTGGCAGTATCTCAGTGGTTCTTCACAAACTTCTATCTACTGGTAACTAAACAGGATCCAAACCAATCTATGATTGAGAATGATGACTGCTATTGTTAAGGAAGCAGAAGTCAACTGGGTTCAAGTTTTTTTTCAGAGGATTTGGGAGGAGACAATCAAACCCTGGGAGAGGAGAGGGTTTGGAATTGTAATTTCATCCATTCTGACTTCATTGAGAGAATGGTACCTTATGCTGCTGGGTGGTACCTAGGAGTGAAGAAGGGGTACACCAAGAGAGAGAAAAAGGAGAAAACACCCAAGAAAAACCAGCAAACAAACCATAGGTTTCTGACCATTCTAGTGATTCAGGCAATGATGAAGACAAGCCGACAAAGAGGAGGATGGTGAAGAAGACTCCCTCAAAGAAGAAGAAAGTGACAAAGAAGGATATTGTTCTCCCTAAGGCTGTGAAACCTCCTCCAACTAAGGCTACTGATGAATCTAATTCATCAGATATTGAGGAACAGGTTCCTGAAAAGGTTATAGTACCTTCGGAGCAGGAAGCAGAAGAGATTCCTGTTCTAGCTGCTGAAGAGGATTCTGAAGAAATTCAGGAAGTTTAGGTTGCTGCTCCAGTAACCCAGCCCTCTGTTGAATCTGATGAGGAGGTTACTGAAGTGGCTGCTGAACAGGTTTCTGAGCAGGCTGCTAAACCTGTTGCTGAGGAGACTCAGAAATCTGGAAAGAAGAGGATGAGGTTAGTAAAGAAGTCTGAAACCACTGTCAAGAGAAGGAAGTGGTTAGGATGCTGAAAGGGTTTTGAAAGAGTCTACTAATTCCATTTGGAAGAGATTTGTTGTTGTTTATGATAACTGGAGATGGATGAGACTGGGCCCTGGAGTGGATTTGATACAGTGGTCTGATTAGCTTGAAGGAAAAAATATCATCTTGTGCTGGATAAAGAACTTTGTGACTGAGGAAGATCTATCCAATGGACTCCTACCCTTCTTCAGCGAAGATTATATTAATCTTCAAACTGAAGAGATGATCTCTTTCATCCACAGTAGGCAGGAAACTTTGAATACCTACTGGATGGCCAAGGCTGAGGCAGAATAGAACAAGAATGAGCAGTCGATGAAGCCTGGGGAAGACAACACATTGATGAACCCCACTGCCAAGACTGTTGGGACCCCTACTGAGCTAGAGATGGCTGAAGCTCAGCTAGCTAACCTCACTACTAAGGAAGCTAATGCAAGGATGCTGCAACTGGGGATGGAAGCTAGCAGAGTTGATTCTTCAAGATCCCCCAGAATGCTGCAACCAGGGGAAGGAAGTTCAATAACTGCAGAGACTCATGACTCTCCAACCTTTAAAGGTGCTGCAGCTCTTTCCCCTATGACCCATCTAGATACTGTGGATACTATTATTCAATTGCTTGATTACTCTGTTTCCCCTGTACTTCATGATGGACCTGTTGAGGGGGAAATATCGCCTATAATCCATGGTGTTCTTGAGAGGATTGAAGAAGAGGTTGCCGATGAAGCATCTGTGGAGGAAGATACAGAGGCAGGACTCCCTGTACTGGCCGATATTGCAGTACAGAAATCTCAAGAGATGGAGGCAAAACAGGTTGCTTTGGAGAAACCTGATCAGACTTTAGAACTTCTATATAAAGCCGCTTCAAGACTAACAGAAGTAAATCAAGATGCTGATGTAACTGAGGAGGAGGCTGCTGAAATTCCAACTGCTAAAACAATTGCTGACATTGATCACTCATGTGAAACCGGTCAGGTTGCTGATGAAGTAGTTGAGGAGGTTGTTGAGGTGGTCGAAGCTTCTACCTTACAAGAAACTGAGACTACTGTGGAAGCAACATGTTTGGGTACTGACTTACCCAATGAAGTAACTACTGTGCCTGAACAGGTTACTGAGGGTAATCAGGTTTCTAGTAATCTTGTAGTGGAGGTTTCTGAACCTCATGTTTCTGCTGAGACTGCTGACCCCATGAAGACCTCGGGTGCGGATACTGTTGAGACAGTTCCGGTGGAGGATTTAGAAGGAAAAGAAGGAAAGAATGATGTGTCTTCGGGAGGTAATGCATTAATTCCTACTGTTGCTGCTCTAGCTCCAGTTGATGGTAATGATTCATCAAGCTCCGGTGATGATGAACTAGCAAACTTCCCTCCTTTCAATGTTTTTGGGAAAGGTAAAATGACAATGGAGGAGAGAGAGATATCAGTCTGAATTGGAGGCTAGGGAGAAACAGCAAGCAGAGGAAGAAGCTAAAGAGAAAGCTAATCAGGACCTGGTCTTATATACTCAAGAAGAATCAAGACCAAGGAAAAGGGTTGAGACTCTTACTGACTCCCAAGAACTATCTCTACAAGGTGTAATGAATGTTGTTCATGGATTGATGAGGGCCATGAAAACATATCAGATGAATCTGGCCACCAACACTATTATGCGAGAGAGAGCACATTCATAAACCTTGAAGGAATTAAAGAAAGAACTAGAAGCACTTCCTGGGAAGTTTCAAACTAGGATGAATTATGAGTTCAATACTCAACATGTTGCCAGAACAAAGTTTGAGCGAGAACAGCGAGCTACATCTAATGCTCGAGATAAGCTCATAGATGAAATAAGAAATAATCAGGAAGCTTAGAATCTATCACTGGTGGAAATAAATGCCACAGCTCGAAGCACCGATGACAGGATTCATAATCTTGAGCTCTTGATAGGAGAAATGAGGGACATTATGGAAAGAGTGTACCCAAGGGAAACTGCTGCAGTTACTAAACCCAATGCTACTAAGGATGATGATGCCAAAAAGAGGGAAAGTAAGCAGTTAATTGAACCAGATGATGATATGGTTGAAACCTTCTCCTAGGAGCTTGATCAAGATGATGATGATGAACTTCCATTGACCAAGATTAAACACAAGAGATCAGATGTTTCTGAACATGGTCAAGATGGTAATTCTAAGAAAAGAAAACCAGATAATGATGATAATGTAGGTGTTGGAGGTACTGCTTCTAAAGTAGTAAGCAGCACTGCATTGCAACAAGGAGGATAGGTTACTGCTGCTTCAACAAGACCAAGAACTTACAGGCAGCAACCTGGTCGAGGTCGAGGAAGAGGAAGACAACAAACAGGTCAGGTTTCGAATGTACAACCTTATATGGCTATACCTGTTGATCCAAGAAGAAGGCTATCTGAGGAAAGATGGAGGCAGCTGAAGGCTACAGATGAGGAAAGAAGAAGGAAGCAGGCAGACTGGATTCCAATATTGGGAATTGTTGGTAGAAGAACAAAAATTGATGAGAAGATTGATGCAGCTCTTCACTCATTCCCAGATCAAGAACCCCCTGACTTCAATAAGGAAGATGCTCTAGCTGAGGTGTCAGTACTGTTGGAACAAAAAACTGAGGATATCAATCTCTACTAGGACTTAAGTATCTTTGAACAAGTACACTTGTCCAAGAACAGGAATCCAACATTTGAAGAGATCACTAAGTTCAAACGCTCAGAATACTGGAGGTACTTTCGAAACCTTCTCAAATGTAACTTCTTTCAAAATTTTCCATCTTGTGAGCAAGCATTGAAGAAATATGAGAAACTGGCAAGAGAAGGAGAATTGGATCGCCAGAGGATCTTGATTGAAAAAGTCAAGAAAGGAGAAGAAGTTCCTTACTGTAACACCCCATTTTAAGAAAACACCCTGCATTGCATATTTTATAAAAATTTCTTTTAGCGTTCAAGTATAAATGATTTAAGTGCAAGATCTTATATTACATTAAGTTATGATTTATGAATTTCGTTGTGCTTGCTTATTTCTTTTTAAAGATTTTATGACATGTTTTTCTTTCGAGATTTTAAGGATTTTGCAGGATTGCTCACGGAAGAAACCGAACTCGATCTC
The DNA here is from genome assembly GCA_954870855.1 of Scutellaria minor. Taxonomy (NCBI): domain Eukaryota; kingdom Viridiplantae; phylum Streptophyta; class Magnoliopsida; order Lamiales; family Lamiaceae; genus Scutellaria; species Scutellaria minor. Next base: position 12,136,831 of record OX940737.1, read on the forward strand.
CACTCACTCGACACATATGAATGGAAGTAAAAAGGTAAGATGTTAATTAAATTTCAATGAATAAAATGATATTAAGTTTACATGCTAACTTTATTCGTTACCGCTTTCGAATGCTGTCTTTTTATGAAATTTTATTTATGATCTTTATATGTGTTTTTATGAAATAAAACGTTTTACTTGAATGAGCATGCATTATAGTGAATATTAAAATAACCACAATACTTATTAATTTAAGTACGTATGAAAATTTTAATACTTGATTTTATGCTATTTAATTTTTCTTTCATTTATATGATTACACATTATACTATTTTTGTTAGTCCCTTTAATAAGGTATACATATACTTATATATATATGTAATATAAAACACCAAAGTATCAAGATAACAAAGTAATTTAAATTATTATTATTTTTAATCACAAGCTTACTTGCTAAGTTATGACTAAGCAACCTATAGTCTAGACCTAGCCACCTCATCATCCTACTCCACCTTGTAACATGCATCACACCTATTACTTGATGTTATTTTCTCCTTCTCGTCCAAACCATGGATACGAAGAGAACCAAAAATCAGCCATAAATAGTTGATAGTAAGCAAAGAAAAGAAGAGGAACAAAAAAAAGAGGTTCATTCACCCCCCTCTGAACCTCTGGCCATTTGGGACCCAACAAGTGGTATCAGAGCACGTTGGATTAACTGCCAACATATCTGGCTACCTACCCAGATCCAACCGTTTTCTGCTGGTTAAACCGTTTTTTCTTTTCACAAGACCAAAACTCATTGTTTTAGCATAAGCATGGACATCGCACATCACAAATTACCTATGTTTTCCATAGATGAGTATGACGACTGGAGAATACACATGGAAGCTCATCTGTCAGCCATGCATGACGAAATATGATATGTTATTACTAAAGGACTGCCAATGATCTACAAGGCAAACCCTGCCTATGTAGCACAGCTTCGTGAGTATAGGCGAGCCGAAGAAGCTGCAGCAGCAGCAGGCAGAGAAAGAGAAGGCGCAACAACTACCGATGATGATGCTGAAAGGCCTCTAGGATTCGGCTCAAGAGAAGCTGCACCAGACTCCAGAAGAGCACCCCTACCACAAGAATATATTGTCAAGGAAAGATATGAATACACTCCTGAAGTGAGGAAGAGAGCCAACCTTGACAATGTAGCCAAGAATGCTCTATTTCTTACGCTAGATAAAGACACGTTCAGCAAAGTTAAAGACTGCAGAACAGCTAAAGAAATATGGAGCAAGCTAGGGATAATCTGTGAAGGCAACGAGCTAGCCAAGGAAAACAGGATCTCAAAAACAACACAACTTTATGAGCAGTTCAACATAAAGCCGAGAGAAACTCTAGAGGAGCTAGATTTGAGATTCACAGCGATCATCAGTGAGCTGGAATCTCTTGGGAAGACCTACAAACAAAATAAGAAAAACTTAAAGGTCTTGAGAGCTTTACCCTTGGAATGGCATAGCAAGGAAACTGCAATGAGAGTCTCACTAGACCTCAATGCAATGAGCACCTTTGATCTATTTTTAGATCTCAAAGCTTTTGAATTTGATATTGAACAAAGAAGAAAGGAAGCTGAAGGTTCAACATCCAGAATAACTGCACTTACTGCTAGGGTAAAGAATACTGTTACAACAAGTAGCAGTAAGCTGAAGAGCAAACAAATGGAGGAACCTACTGACGAAACTGAGGAAGAGATGACACTTCTATTAAAAAGGTTCAAAAGGTTTCTGAAGTCCAATCACAGAAGGAAGCCTCAAACATCAGAAAGGAGTTCCCAGGAAAGACCACAACAGCAAGTTAACACATGTACATCTGAGTTGTGTTATAATTGTAGGAAACCTGGACACTTTACCAGAAATTGTCCACATCCTCAAGTTGACAAATACACGGAGGATGAAATGGTGAAGAGAAGAGTAAAGAAGAGAGTTGAAAAACAGAGAATCAGAGCTCTTCTTGGTGAAGCTGAAGCCCTAAAGGCAGCAAGCAACTCCAAGGAAGAAGCCAAGGATGATTACACATTAGAAAACGACTCCGACAGCTCTATCTCAGATGAAGAAGCACTACTGTGCCTGATGGCCAAAAATTGTGAAGATAATGAAGAAGATGAGGTAACTTCTCAATCTATTGATATGTCAAATTATGAAAAGCTTAACATGATCCAGCCTTTTAGACAGATCATGAGTGACTGTGAGCAGATAAATTTAGCTCATGAAGAACTCAAAGAGGAAAACCTCCAGCTCAAAAGTGAGCATACTGTACTGAGGGAACAGGTTGAACACCTGGAGTACTGCAGTACAGAATGCAATAATCTTAGGGCTGAGGTCTCTAAGTTCAAACTGCTAGTCACTAAGCTAGAATCTGAGAAAGCTGAACTGGAAAACACAATCAATGTGTATAGTAAGTCAGCAAGAAAGACATAGGAATGTATCCAAAAAACCTAAAATACTTTTGCAAAGAATGGTATAGGATACTGTGCCAGCACATCTTAGAAAAGTGCCAACAAATCCAATGAATGAAAGTTTATTCAAGCTAGAGTTCCATACAATCAGGAACTCTGCTCAATTGATAGAAGCATGAATAAAACGAGTATTTTGGATAAGGGTAAGAAACCCCTGCTACAGGAAGATATCAGTAAGTCTGCTCAAACCTTTAGAAAATAGCATAGTCAATATGTTGTCAATAGGGAAAGAAAACAGCAAACTTCCAGAACACAGCAAAAACTCTACCCTTCATATACCAAGGCCTACATGCCAGTATTTCAAAGAGCTCAAGCTCAGGAAAGGTATAAGGGAGTATCTTCCACATACAGGAAGCACAAAATCTGGAAACATCCAGTACACATACATCACGAACAGTATTCTAATAAGAATACTAACAAAAAGAGAATCACCAATGCTTATGGTAAATCAATTATCATTAAGCAAGTGTGGGTTCCAAAAAGAACTAACCACCCAGGACCCGTACTTGTATGGGTACTTAAATCCACCTGATTTACTTGCAGATACAGTTGCCAGGAAACAACAGTGATGTATGGTATATAGATAGTGGTTGCTCCACACATATGACTGGCAACAAAGCTGGATTAAAAAACTTCCAACCATGTAAAGGACTTAAGGTTGTCTTTGGAGATAACTCCAAGGGAAGCACCAAAGGCACAAGAAGCTTGATCAGAGGCAATGCAAGTATCAGTGATGTATCATATGTCAAAGGATTGAAGTATAATCTCCTAAGTATTAGTCAGTTTTGTGACAAAAGATGTTCAGTAGAGTTCAATCTCAATAGGTGTCTAATCAGAGATAACAAAACGAATGAGGTTAAGCTCACTGGCACCAGAAAAGGCAATATCTACCTTGTTGATTGGAGCTCGACAATGCAACTAACATGCTTTATTGCAAAAAGTAATCCAAAACTAAGTTGGCTATGGCACAAGAGGATGAGTCATCTGAATTTCAAGTCTATCAACAAGCTGGCAAGGAAAAATCTAGTACGAGGTTTACCTGATGTTGTCTACAAAAAAGAGAGTGTTTGTGGAGCCTGTCAAAAGGGAAAACAAGTAAAAAACACATTAAAAAATAAGGTCAAGAGATCCTCTCACAGGATAATGGATCTTCTGCATATGGATCTATTTGGACTAGTGGAGCCTATCAGTGTAAGTGGGAAGAAATATTCCCTAGTAATTGTGGACGACTACTCAAGATTTACTTGGATCATATTTCTAGCCAAGAAATCAGAAACTCAAAGCAGGCTGCCTGAATTCATGAAGATATTGCAGAATGAGAAAAGCTTAAGTATTGTGAAAATAAAGTCTGACAGAGGGACAGAGTTCACAAACAAATTCATAAAGAAGTATTTTTCAGAAAATAAGATCAGCCATGAGTACTCTGCAGCAAGAACTCCTCAGCAAAATGGAGTTGCAAAAAGAAGAAACAGAACTCTGAAGGAAGCAGCAAGGACCATGATTGCTGACGCTGGAATTCCTAAGAGGTTCTGGGCCGAAGCTACTAGCACTGCATGCTACACTCAGAATGGATTCAAGAAAGAGAAACCAAGGAGTTTGGAAACTGGTTCCACGGCCAGATCATCAAGGAGTTATTGGAACCAAATGGGTATTCAAAAATAAGTTGGTCGAATCTGGTGCTGTGGTCAGAAACAAAGCAAGATTAGTAGCAAAAGGATACTACCAGGAAGAAGGTATAGATTTTGATGAGACTTTTGCTCCGGTTGCTAGATTAGAAGCAATGAGGATATTTTTGGCCTATGCTGCTCACAGTGATTTCAAGGTATATCAAATAGATGTAAAGAGCGCATTTCTTAATGGACTTCTTTCAGAATAAGTATATATGGAACAGCCACCAGGTTTTGAAGAACAAGCAGAAGAAAAAGTATTCAGATTAGAGAAAGCTTTATATGGATTAAAGCAAGCCCCTAGAGCTTGGTATGATACACTATCTCTGTATCTTCTGGAAAATGGGTTCCAGAAAAGAACAGTGGATAAGACTCTTTTCAGGATACAAGACAAAGACAGCATACTGCTTGTCCAAATTTATGTAGATGACATAATCTTTGGGTCTACAGATAAGAGTCTATGTGATAAATTCTCATTCCTCATGCAAAGTAAGTTTGAAATGAGCATGATGGGAGAATTAAGTTTCTTTCTTGGTTTACAAGTCAAACAACTAGAGCATGGGACTTTTATAAGTCAAGTTAAGTATACCAAGGAATTAATTAAGAAATTTGGGATAGAGAGTGGAGCATCCGTAAGTATACCAATGGCCACATCCATAAGCCTGGATAAAGATGAAGATGGAAAGGATGTGGAGATTACTAAGTACAGAAGATTGATTGGATCCCTACTGTATCTAACAGCAAGCAGACCAGACATAGTTTTTGCAGTTGGAGTGTGTGCAAGATTTCAAACAACACCAAAGGAATCACATCTTTCAGCAGTAAAGAGAATTATCAAGCACCTAAAGGGCACTCAAGATGTTGGATTATGGTATCCAAAAGATGGAGGATTTAATCTTAAAGGTTATTCTGATTCAGATTTTGCAGGTTGCAAGATTGATAGGAAAAGTACCAGTGGTACCTGTCAATTCTTGGGACAAAGGTTGGTTTCCTGGTTTTGCAGGAAACAAACATCGATTGCCACATCAACCGCTGAGGCTGAATATGTAGCGGCTGGAAGCTGCTGTGCTCAGATTTTGTGGATACAACAACAATTAAAAGACTATGGAATTATAGAGAGAGACGTCTATCTTATGTGACAACACAAGTGCTATTGCCATAACTCACAATCCTGTCTTCCACTCAAGAATAAAGCACATTGATGTCAGACACCACTTCATAAGAGATCATGTGGAAAAGAAGGATATTATTTTAAACAAAGTACACACTGATATGTAGCTTGCTGATATATTCACAAAACTATTATGCGAATCAAGATTCTCTATGCTGAGAACAGAACTGGGGATTATCAAGCTTTAATGTGTAAAACTCTAAGGATTTCCTAAGTAAGAGGGAACTAATCCTTTGAATATACACCAATACTCAAACAACTTCTTGAAACAGGATACTGTTCTTTACATAAAGCAGGATTCAACAGGATTCTCTCACAGTATTTGCCTTAAGTACACAGTATGTAGCAACAGGTTTCTGAAAGAGAATTCTTAAAGCAGGTTCCTGAAGGTTGCAAACAACATTTATTAAGATCAGCATTCATTGAAGCCATGCAACCTCGTACCAGGAATAGTAACCTGGTTAATAATGATTATGAAGAAAAGTTTGTCTCTCGCATTAAATGTGAAAAACTACTTTTGCAGTAGAGGCGAAAAAAACACGTCTTTAGCAGATTACATATTTGCCCCTTACCCATCTCATCTCAACCACCAAATCAAACACGATCTTCAAATTCTTATCTGGATTGTTGATATTTTTGGATGAGATTTCAAAAACAAAACTGATCATATTCCCTCGCCATCAACCTCACGCCTCCTCAGATACACTCAAAAACCCTTACCAACTCTCTGCAAACAATACCCCTCTCAAACATTCCTTCAAACCTTCAATCTACACACATATCCAATGAAAGGAGGAAGAACTACCAACAAAGTGCTGGAAGGAAGACTCGTAGACACCAGCATACTGCTGGGAGATAAATCACCGAATGAGAACAAGCAACTCATTTCTGAAGTTTGGGATCATGTGTGCAACAGCAAGTTGGATGGGTTGTTCACAACAATATATGAAGGATTCTCTAACATATCGGTGGAGAAGTTTTATGCTTGGGCACAACTCTCAGAGGATGAGGAATCTATTAACTTCAAGTTTGACGGAGATGATGATGAATGGTACACTCTGACTGTGGCAAACATCGCCAAAACCTTTGGAATTTCTGATGCAGGTTTGATTCTCGCTGATCTAGCGGAGTATGGATCAGAACACTTGAAGGAAAGCTGGAACCAGTTTACACTGGATTCTATTAGGGAAGAGGCAGCAATTAGTAATTTTCCCAAAAAGAAACTCAAGCCAGAGTATGAGTTTCTACACGACATCCTGGTTTACACTATTAAAAGACGGTGTGGGAGTTACGATAAATACACCAATCTGCAGCTGAGAATGATGACAGCTATTGTCAAAGAAGTTGAAGTGAACTGGGCTCAAGTTCTCTTTCAGAGAATTTGGGAAGAAGCAATCAAACCCTGGGAATGAAAAAGGTTTGGAATTTTAATTTCATCGATTCTGTCTTCATTGAGGATAAAACTAGAAAGAAAGATACCCTACGCTGCTGGATGGTACCCAGGAGTAAAGAAGGGATACACCAAAGGGGAGAAGAAAGAGAAGACACCCAAGAAGAAACCAGTGAGCAAGTCACAAGTTTCCGACCATTCCAGTGACTCGGACAATGATGAAGACAATCCAACCAAGAAGAAGATAGCGAAGAAAGTCCCTCCAAAGAAGAGGAGAGTAATGAAAATAGGTGTTCCCTCTAAGCCAGTTACACCCTCACCGACAAAGGACACTAATGAGTGAAACTCATCAAATACTGACAAACAGGTTCCTGAAAAGGCTGTAGTGCCTTTGGAGCCATCAACAGAGGAGATTCATGCTTCAGCTGCTGAAGAGGATTTTGGAGAAGTTCAGGAAGTTTAGATTACTGTTCCAGTGATCCAACACCTTACTGAATCAGACAAAGAGGTTGCTGAGATAGCTGTTGTATAGGTTCCTGATCAAGGCACTGAATCTGTGATTGAAGAAGGACAAGTATCGAGGAAAAAGAAGAGAAGACAGGTGAAGAAAGTTGATACATCTGTCAAAAGAAGGAGATGGTTAGGATCCAAAGAAGAGTTAAGGGAGATCAACACTCTTAACAAAGTGGCGCGATCAAGAGAGTTTATCACTACGAAAGAGGCAAAAAGGGCACTGAAAGAATCTGCTCACTCCATATGGCAAAGATTCGCAGTTGTTTTTTATGATTGGAGATGGAAGTGACATGGCCCTGGGTTGGACTTGGTAAAATGGACTGATTGGCTAGAAGTGGAAAATATCATAATGGTCTGGATAGAGAACTTTATATCTGTGGATGATCTATCCAATAGACTACTGCCCATTCTCGGTGAGAATTACATAGATCATCAAGCTGAGAAAATGATTCCACTTATTCAAGAGAGGCAGGATGCTCTAAATGCCTATGTGCTAGCCAATGTTGGAGTAGAAGTAAATAAGGAAGAGGTAGTCAATAATGCGTGGGGATGATTACTCAGTGGAAAACCCCACTGCTACGACTATTAGGACCCCTACTGAGCTGAAAATGGCTGAAGCTCAATTAGCCAACCTCACTACTGAGGAAGCGAATGAAAGAATGTTGCGACTGGGATTGGAGGCTAGCAGAGCTGAGTCGATGGGGCCACCCAGAATACTGTAGCAAGGGGAAGGAAGCTCGATGGCTGCTGAGACACATGATTCTTTAATATTTACAGGTACTGCAACCCTCTCCCTTATGACTCGCTTAGACCCAGTGGATACTGTAATGCAATTGCTTGATTACTTTGTTTCCCCTGTACTTCATGATCGACCTGCTGAGGGGGAAGCATCGCCAATTATCCATGATGTTCTGGAAAAGATCAATGAAGAGGTTCCCGATGAAGCATCTGTAGAGGAGGATGTCGAGGCAAGACTTCCTGTACAGGCTGATATTGCAGTACAAGAAGCTCAAGTACTAGAAACAGAGGAAGTGACTTCAGAGAGACCTGATCAAACTCTGAATCTCCTACATGAAGCCGTTTCGAGACTTACAGAAGCAAATCAAGTTCCTACAGCAACTGGAGAGGAAGTTGCTGAAAATCCAATTACTGAAGCAACTACTGACACAAATCCGTCATATGAAACTGGTCAGGTTGCTAATAAAGTAATTGAGGAGGTTGCTGAGGTAGTCGAAGCTTCTACTCTACAGGAAGCTGAGATTACTGTGGAAGCAACGAACATGAATACTGATGTATCCAATGAAATAACCATTGTGCCTGAACAGGTTACTGAGGGTAATCAGGATACTACTGATGCAGTAACAGAAAACACTGAAATTCAAGCAGCTGTTGAATCAACTAATCCGACGAAGTCCTCAAATATGGATGTTGTTGAGACGGACCCAATAGAGGATTCACAAGGGGAAAGGGAAGAAGAGACTATGCCTTCAAAAGACAAAGATATGCCAGCGGCGGTTACTGAACAAACTCCAGATGATGATAATGGTTCATCTAGTTCCAGTGAAGAACCAGTGAAATCTCCTTCTTACAAAGTCAAAATGATGATGGAGGAAAGAAGGAAGAATCTGGCTGATCTAGAGGCTCGAGAGAAAGAAAAGGCTGATGAAGAGGCCAGACAGACTTTGAATCAGAACCTGGTCCTTTATACTCAAGAGGAACTAAGACCAGGGGAAAGAGTTGAGACTCCTACTGATTCACAAGAGCTTACTCTCCAAGGTGTAATGAATGCAGTTCAAGGGTTAATGAGGGCCATAGAGACACATCAGATGAATATGGTCACCAATACAATCATGAGAGACAGATCACATTTAGAAATCTTAGATGAACTAAAGAAAACACTAGATGCTCTCCCTGGAAAGATACAGACAAGGTTGAACTCTGAATTCAATGCTCAACATATTGCCAGAGCTCGGTTTGAGAAGGAGCAATAAGCAGCATCTGAGGCTCGTGATAAGGTCATAGAAGAACTCAGAAACACTTAGGTTGCACAGAGTTTAACTCAGGAAGAAATTATTGTCACCAACCGAAGCAACAATGACAGTATTCTCAACATTAAGCTGTTATTAGGAAAAATGAGAGCAATAATGGAAAGAGTTTTCCCAAAGGAAACTGTTGCAATTATTGACCCCATCGCTGCTACGTGTGATGATGCCAAAAAGGGGGAAAGTAGTAAGCAGTTAGTTGAACCAGATCAAGAGATGGTTGAAAACTTCTCTAAGGAGATTGAGTAAGATGATGATGATGAACTTCCCTTGACCACGATCAAACGCAAGAAGAAGACGGATGTCTCTAAACATGGTCAAGGTAGTGATCTAAAAAGAAGAAATCCAAATGATGATGACAATGCAGGTGCTAGAGGTACTGTCTCTCAAGCAGTAACCAGCACTGCATTACAACAAGGAGGACAGGTTACTGCCACTTCAACAAGATCGAGAACTTACAGACAGCAACCTAGTCGAGGCCGAGGAAGAGGAAGACAACAGACAAGAGGAAGACATCAGACAGGACATAGCTCAAATGTAAAACCATATATGGCTTTACCTGCTGGACCAAGATTGTCTGAGGAAAGATGGAAGCAGCTTAAGGCTGCAGAGGAGGAAAGAAAAAGAAAGAAGGCTGATTGGATTAAAAGATTGGAAATTGTTGGAAAGAGAACACAGATTGAAGAGAAAATTGATGCAGCTCTTCACTCATTCCCAGATCAAGAAGCTCCTGACCTCATTAAGGAGGATGCTCCAGCTGAGATATTAGCACTATTGGATCAAAGACCACAGAATATTCATTACTACGGGGATTTGAGTGTCTTTGAACAAGTAAATTTGCCCAAAAACAAGAATCCAACATTTGCAGAAATGACCAAGTTCAAACGCTCAGAATACTGGAGGTATTTTCAAAGACTTCTCAAATATAATGTCCTTCAAAGTTTTCCAAATTGTGAAGAAGCATTGAAGAGATTTGAGGAAATGACAAGAGAAGGAAAATTGGAGCGCCAGAGAGTTTTGATTGAGAAAGTCAAGAAGGGAGAAGAAGTTCCTTACTGTCGGGATTTTTGGCTAAGATGGATACAGATTCCTGAGATTGCTACACAATTGGAAAAATCATATCAGGATTCTATCTTAAACTGGTGGAATGGAACAGAGTATAAAGAAGTTGTCAGAAGAAATCAACAAGCATCCTCAGGACACGATCTTGTGAAGAGGAAGCTATTTGGTGACAAGGAACCTGACAAGAGTTAGCTCAATTATCTCTGACTCTCTTTGGTTGTAAGCACTTCTTGTAAAAGAATTCTTATATTATTTTAATTTCCTTACTGTTTTTGCATTAAAAGCATATATATCAAATGTTGAAAAATTTACAGTATGCTGTAATTACGCACTCAAGTAAATGAAAGTGCATCTACTATTTACTGTTTTATGTGGGTTTTCTCATCATCAAAAATGGGGAAATTGTTGGGATATTTTTGAATAGGTTTTGATGAGACAGTGTAACAATTAGATGATCTTTTAGAGTACCCATATTCCACAATTCGTAAGTGGATTTTTTTGTTTACCTATCTGATCTTTCAAATTGAAAGATTGAGTATTAGCGTTTATTAGAAAGATAGGTAGAACTCTTCAAAGCAGGATTCTGGACTTAGAGATCTTCATCAAGCATAATGCTCGATATATAATACCAGAAAGATTGAGATTGGAGTCAAAATCAGAAAGTAGACGACGAGACTTAAGGACAGGAAGCTGTTCGGAAGCAGGAAATGTAAAAAAAGAAATGCGAGTCAGGAAGCTGACTGCAAGACCAAAGAACAGGAAGCTGCTCCAAGACAGGATTCTAATGCATGAAGAACAGAGATACTGAAGTAAAGATTACGTGCAATAAAGTCTCTCAAACCCATTTAATACAATACAAGGAAGATACTGGTTACAATACGAGGACGAATCATGATTTGTTACCAGTAGATAGAAGTTTGTGAAGAACCTCTATGGAGCTGCCACGTGGAAAGTGGCTCTGAAAAGGACTGTATTAAAAGCATGGGATCATTTAATGCGTCTCAGAGTAGGATAAGCTATAAGGCTCAGATCTTTCATACCGCATTAAATGAGCAGATTTGAAGATCTTTTGAATTACAATATGAATCATGTCTCTCTTCAATGGACATTTTTCAACTCATATAAATAGAAGGTTAAGAGCACTGTGAAGACTACTAAACAAAAAATTTGAGATATCCAAGTTATTCTGATATTCTTCATTCTCTCAAAAGTCTTCAAAGTTCAGTCACTCAACCTTCAGAAGCAACCAAGCCAAACATCTAATCTCTTACGTTCAAGGCTGACTTCAAGCTACAACAGTTGAAGAAACATATACTTTTAACCAAAGTGATGTGTGTGCTAGGTTGTTTATTTGGTGTACTTAGTTGATAGGATTATATCCTTGCTAAGTTTATTAGTCTTGTGTAGGCTAATCTTTCCCTGTGTGGGAGTGTGTCCCTGTGTGGAAGTGTGTCCCTATGTGGGTGTAGACCTAGGAATCTGGGATTTCGTAGGTATAACTTGTTTTGGAAGAGGTTTGTAGAGACGAGTCTTGTAAATCAAACTGACCATAACAAAGTTCCTCCTCAGCGAAGGAGTAGAGTGGACGTAGAAGGATTACACCACCTTCGAACCACTATAAGCCATAAGTGTTTACTGCTTATCTTATATTCTTGCTTATCTTTATTGCATATCTATCTTGTTGCATACATCATAAGCATACTCTCAAAAGGATTTTATAAAGTCATATCTTGAAAAGAAAACGGTTTTTCAACAGAAACTCTATCAAGTTTATTCCGCTGCGTTATATTCTAATATCCGGGATAACTACCTGATTACGCCTAGGGCCAGGTTACTGACTTGAGACAGGATTATGTCTTCCTAAAGAAACAGAAACCTGTTTATCAGTTACTTATTTTAAAAAGTTTGAAAAATCGATAGAGGTTCATTCATCCCCCCTCTGAACCTCTGGCCACTTGGGACCCAACAAAAGATCAAACAAAATACGTCAAAGATCTTCCTCACAAACCCTAAAGGTATTTTGGCTAAACTCTCATAATACTTTCATTAAATCTCATGCTTTATGACTAATATCTTAAGTTAGAAAGTCCAAAGATGTTCTTTGGCAATTGGTTGGGAATTTTATGTTCCTTGAATGGAGAAATAAGTTGTTTCTAGAATATACTTAAGGATGTGCTCTGTTTTGGAACTGTTCGAAAGACTTAGAAATTGAATTAGACTAAATCCTTTTTAACAGGTTGTAATATACTAGGTGAAGAACATTTCTGTTAAGTTTCAGAATTTTTGGACTTGAATTCGATTTACTATGAATTTTCAAACATGACCCTGTTCTGTTCTTGTGCGATATATGATGATTTTTATAAGAAAGTCTGTTTTCAGTATGTGTTATGTCCTGTTTTCAGCCAACTTAGAAAATTCATAACTAATTATGTGAATCTAATTTTTAGTTGATATTTTTATATGTTATACTTCTGTAAGGTATCTATAGTCTGTAGAAATTTGAAAGGATTTCATGAATTCTATAGGGATTGATTAATTATTCAAAAATAGACTATTTTGGAGCTAGAATTGAAATGAAAAACTAGTTAAATGTGTGATTTTAATTCTTTGTACAAGCTGTTAAAATTTATGAATTTTCGGTATATTATACTAAGAGAAGCTATGTGATTATATGAATAATTTTGTGATTTTAGGAATTATATATGAATTATTAAAATTATTACATCTTTATATGTCGTTTTAAGTCTAAACCTGCTAGTTTAAATGCTTAACAATTAAGTTACAAGTATGATGATGTATTTAATGTTCTAATCTCACTTAGATGAATTATGTATGATAGGATCATCTTTAAAGCTTCATATATAAATGAAGTATGTATTGGATAAAGTATGATTATTATAAACACTTGAATGATGTGTATAGAATCATTTTAATATTTGCATTTAGGATGAAGTGTTTACATTAAATTAGTAATGATTACGCTTTAGGTTAAAGTAACCTAATATAAAATACAAAAGATTATGTTATACAACATAAGAGGCTAATCAGTTAAGTGTGTCGAGCGCAGTCGAGACGGTCGGTGAATTCAGAAGCAATCATTGCACAATCAACGTACATGTGGGTAACTTCTACTCTCTACTATGTGTTGATAATTGAATTGATAAGTTATGTATGAAAATCTACGACTGAAGTCTGTAGCTATAACCAGTATGTAACTTCCATACTCGGCGACGACCATAAGGGCAAAAATGCCTGGTCTATGAAAGCAAGGTTTAGTGGGCGAGCGACTCCCACATTCCTTTATGATGATGATGATGCAAGGTTTAGTGGGCAAGAAATTCCCACATTCCTTAATGATGACATGTAGTACTTGTTTAATGATTTAATTGTTTCAATGTATTAGATAGTAAGGTTATCCCACTGGGATCCCTCTCCGGAGGTGTCTCATGATGTTACTTTTTATAATTTTCAGGCTCGGCAGATGATGATGTGGATGTGTAGCAGGCTGGGCTGACTTCTCACTGTCTTTATAAAGTTGATGTACTAGAATAATGTTTCCGTTGAGAACAATAGGTTGTGTAAATATGTATGGTATATAAATCATGGGCCTAGACTTTTATTCTATTATATATATAAGTTTTATTGTGTATATTCATGTAGATCTTGATTTGAACTTTTTCCTATAAATATGGGTGAGACAAGACTAATCTTGGTTTATAGACAGATATATATGTATATATGTTATGTTTTAAAAAAAAATTATAACTCTCGTGTCTTCACTTTTAAGACTTCCGCTGTATATTAGAAAGTAATTATAATTTCTTTAATTCTTAAATATGTAAAGGGTGACGAACTATTTCCAATAAAAGGAAAACGGGGCGTTACACTTACTGTCAGGATTATTGGCTAAGATGGATACAGATTCCTGAGATTGCTGCACAGTTGGAAAAATCATATCAGGACTCTATCTTAAACTGGTGGAAAGGAACGAAGTATAAAGAAATCGTCAAACAGAATCAGTAAGCATCCTCTGGACATGATCTTGTAAAGAGGAAACTGTTTGGTGACAAAGAATCTGATGAAGGATAGGTTACTGATTATCCCTTATCATTCTGATGTAAGCATATGTATCGATATGTTGAAAAGCTTACATTGTACCATTTTTGTACATCTTACGTGTATAAAAATTGTGTCTGTTATTACTGTTTTATATGGGTTTTGTCATCATCAAAAATGGGGAAATTGTTGGAATATTCCTGACTAGGTTTTGATGAGACAATGTAATATTAGATGACTTTTGAGAGTACTCATATTCCACGATTTATAAGTGGATTTCTGTTTTTCTATCTAGTCTGTCATATTGTAATTTGAGAAGTTGTTTTTACCAGAAAGACAGATAGAACTTTTGCTAGCAGGATTCTAGACTTAGAGCTCTCATAAAGACTAATTCTCCATGTGAGAAGTCAGTAGTTTGAGTTTAAAGTCAGAATTAGGAAGTAGACGACAGGATTCTGGAACAGGAAGCTGTTCAGAAACAGGAAACAAGTCAGGAAGGATACGCGAGTCAGGAAGCTGACTGCAAGACTTAAGGACAGGAAGCTGTCCAGGAACAGAATCCTAATGCACAAGAGTGCAATTACTGCATTCAAGATAGCATGCAGTAAGTCTTGCTAGCCTATTTAATATAGTACGAGGAAAACACTGGATACTATACGAGGTTTGGATCTTGTTTAGTTACCAGTAGATAGAAGTTTGTGAAGAACCACTGAGATACTGCCATATGGAAAGCGGTTCTGCAGAGTACTGTACCTAAAGTATGACATCATTAATACGGTGCAGAGTAGGAAATGTTATAAAGCTCTGATCTTTCATATCGCATTAATTGAGAAGATTTGAAGATCTTTTTAAATTGCAATGTGAATCATGCCTCTCTTCAACGGGCATTATTCATCTTCTATAAATAGAAGATAAAGAGGACTGTGAAGACTACTAAACAAAATTGAGTTTTCCAAGTTATTTTGCCATTCCTCATTCTCTTAAGCTTTCAAGTTCAGTCATTCAACCTTCAGAAGCAGTCAAGCCGAGTATCTGAGCTTTCACGTTCAAGGCTGTCTTCGAGCTCCATCAGTTGAACAAACATATACTTTTTAACCATTGTGTTGTGTGTGCTAGGTTGTTTTATTTGGTGTACTTAGTTGATAGGATTATATCCTTGCTAAGTTTGTTAGTCTTGTATTGGCTATCTTTCCCTGTGTGGAAGTGTGTTCCCTGTGTGGGAGTTTGTAACCCTGTGTGGGATTAGACCTAGAAATCTGGGATTCTAGTAGGTATAACTTGTTTTGCAAGAGGTTTGTAAAGACGAGTCTTGTAAAGTAAACTGACCATGACGAAGTTCCACCTTCGAACCAATATAAGGCATAAGTGTTTACTGCTTATTTTATTTGTTGCATTACTTTAATTGCATATCTATCTTGTTGCATTTATCATAAGCATTCTGTTAAACGTATTTTGTAAAATCATATTTGGAAAATAAAATTGGTTTTCATTAGAAACTCTATCAAGTTTATTCAGTTGCGTTTGCATTCTGATACAGGGACAGTAACCTGATCTCGCCTAGGGCCAGGTTACTGACTCGAGACAAGATACTGTCCTCCTAAGTGAGACAGAAACCTGATTATCAGTCATATGTTTGAAAAAGTTTGAAAAATCGATAGAGGTTCATTCACCCCCCATCTGAACCACTGACCACTTGGGACCAACATGGAGACCTATATATAGGGGTCATCATGCATCATTTTGAGACACGAAATCAAAAATCCTTGCATTATTTTCCATCTTTGCATTAGCTCAATTCTCAAGCACTAAAAGTTCACCGAAGCTCTCGAGATTATGGTGCTACTTCTCTAGAGACAAAGTCATTTTATCTTTGGGAGATGATACACATGGACCAGTGCGCACTACCCTAGGCGTATCTCATCTTAAGGAAAGATGACTTTCCTTGACTCGACTTGCTGTATTTTCTGTTAGTTCGTTTCTGTTTCTGTTCGACAGGCTCATTGCCCATTGTTGAGTGATTTTAACCAATAGGTGGCTTGAGGCTATGAACCAAAAAATGGAGTCCATGTACTCTAACTCAGTTTGGGTTCTTGTGGATCTACCTGAAGGTGTAAATCCCATTAGGTGTAAATGGATTTACAAGAGAAAGAGAGGTGTGGATGGGAAAGTAGAGACTTTCAAAGCAAGACTAGTGGTTAAGGGTTATACACAGAAAGAGGGAGTCGACTATGAAGAGACTTTCTCACCTGCAGTAATGCTTAAATCCATTCGTTTACTACTTTCAATTGTTGTATGTCTAGACTATGAGATATGACAACCAGAGGGTTTTATAGCTGAAGGTCAAGAGTAGAAAGTCTGCAAGCTTCAAGATCATAGAACTATAGGTTTGATGAGATGATCAATCTTATGGGTTTGATCAAAGTATTGATGAGCCTTGTGTTTACAAGCAAATAAAAAATGGTAAAGTTGCATTTTTAGTACTTTATGTGGATGACATTTTACTCATTGGGAGGATTGATATGGAAATATTAACCATAATCAAAGGTTGGCTAGCCAAGCAATTCCAAATGAAAGATTTGGGAGAAGCGAATTATGTTCTTGGAATTCAAATAGTTCGAGACCGCAAGAATAAATTATTGGCATTGTCTCAAGCTTCTTATATTGATAAGATTCTTATGCGTGATAAAATGCAAGATTCCAAAAAGGGTTACTTACCAACCCGACATGGAATTATTCTAAGGAGCAATGTTCTGAGACACCTCAAGAGGAAGAGGATATGAGACAAATTTCCTATGCCTCTATAGTAGGCAGCCTTATGTATGTCATGTTGTGTATGCGGCTCGATATTTGTTATGCGGTAGGAATAGTTAGCCATTTTTAGTCTAATCTAGGAAATGATCATTGGATAGCAGTTAATAATATTTTAAAGTATCTTCGGAAAACAAGAAACTATATGCTAGTCTATTCGGGTGATGACCTTAAAGTAGACGGATACACTGATTCTGACTTTCAGTTAGATAAAGATTCTCGAAAATTGATATATGGGTCAGTGTTTACTCTTGGTGGCGGCACCATAGTCTGGAGAAGCATTAAACAATCCAGTACCACAGACTCCACCATGGAGGCGGAGTACATAGCAGCTTCAGAAGCAGTTAAGGAAGCGGTATGGCTAAAGAATTTCCTTCGTGATTTGGAAGTTGTTTCAAATGTGGATGGGCCACTCACTTTGTATTGTGACAATAGTGGAGTAGTGGCCAATTTAAAGGAACCTCGAAGTCACAAGAGGTCTAAGCATATAGAAATGAAGTATCATCTTATTCGAGAGATAGTACAAAGGGGTGACATCTCAATTCTCAAGATTGCGTCTTTCGACAACCTTGTCGATCCTTTCACTAAGACCTTGTTTGCTAAGGTGTTTGAGAAACTATAATTTAGGAATAAGAGACATGTCTCATATGCTTTAGGGTAAGTGGGAGATTGTTAGGGATAGTGCCCTTAAAACAATTATGAATTATTTTTTATTATTAATAAATGCGATATTTATTTTTGAACTCTTAAGCTTATCGTATGCATTTCATGAACATCATAGAAAATCCCTAGTTTGTTTGATGTAACCATAATCTTAGTATATAAGTTTTATATATAAGAGGATTAAGATTATGGATAATAAACTTAAATTAAGTCTATGATGAAGTTAATTAAAGTATGAGATCTTTAATTAAAACATCATTAGTGCGGTCCAAAATATTTTGAATATGACCGTCTTATCTGGACTGTCAATGTGGAGACATCTATGTGGTGGCATTTTTATATGATTTGATCATATGAGACTGAGACCGATTTAATTTGTGTATTTCCTACAAATTTCGTTTAGATATGGAAAACCAATTAAATCATAAGATGACCATATATGGATGTATATTAACCCTGAGTGATTATAGACTCCTATTTAGTTTGATGTGGATCTTAATTTGCCTATTTCTGTTAGTCATTGGACTTTCACTAACACTTGCATTTTAGATTCACATAGAATTAAATGGTTGGGAATATAAATTCATAAATATGGAATCTATTCCTTCTTACAAGAAGTAGAAAGATAGTTCCCTCATTTATTAATTTTGGAACTGAATGGTTTGATATCTCAAATTTATAATTGGATTATAAATTAACCATTCACTAGTAAATAAATGGTAAATGAGGAAAATAGGTAATTGAAGAGGTTGAGGGATAATACCTACTTCAATTACGAATTATCTATGGAGGGTTAATCTATATGTAATGGTTATATCAGTGGATGACTCAACTTCAAAGAGTAAAATATTCTATAATTGTAAGAGTGCAATTCCTTATTTTTAGTGGAGTAATATTGGAATTAATAAGTTGAATTAATTAATTAAAGACTTTAATTGTTTATTCGATTTATTGGAGCTTATGATTATGGGTCCATGGTCCCCGGTTCGCCTTTCTAAGTATAACGGGTTGAATATAAGTTTATATGTTTCTAATGACTTAGGAAAAATAGTTTTCCATAAGATTTGGGCAATTACATAAATATCATTTCATTTTAGGAATATTTGATATTCTACAGTGATGACTGTATTAGAAATTAAACAAATATTTTGATACTTATTTGTGAATAAACATAATCAATAAAGTTGATATTATAAGATTACATCAACTACAATTATATTAAGATTAGGACTCTTAATTAATTGATGAGATTTAGAATTAATCCTAATTGGATAAGGACTAATTAGATTAAGATTATGAATTTTAATAAGATTAGATTTCTAGTTGGAGATAAATCGTAATTAGATTGTGATTAGAATTTCAACAGGACTGATAGAATTTACTCTATAAAAGAAAGCTACGATTTCTCTCTCACGGATCAGAGAAAATCATGCTCATAACACAGAGAATTAATAAGATTAGATTTCTAGTTGGAGATAAATCATAATTAGATTGTGATTAGAATTTCAATAGGACTGATAGAATTTAGTCTATAAAAGAAAGCCACGATTTCTCTCTCATGGATCATAGAAAAATCATGCCTATAACACAGAGAAGAAATACACGCCTATTTCTCTCTGCAGATACACGTTTGTTTCATCTGAGAGACATGCTATTTTTTAGATTTGATCTCATTTTTCATGTGGTTTATTTAATAGAATAATTCTCTATCCTTCCCAACTCTATTAGCCCAATCGTATGATCTCATGAGTTGAGTACAACATAGGAATAATTTAATTAGAAATTTATAATTGATATTTTGGGTGCCTACACACTATCGTTGAAAGAGAGGAACAAATCAGAAGATGGTGGTGTCTTCAGCAATTCGTCAGTCAAAGCAAAAGAGAAAAAGAAATCATCAAAGATACATTTTTTTTTATTTCTTTAGCTTTGAATAAATTTAATATTGATGATACATTCTTATATATTAAAAAGATGGATTTTATTTGACTTGAATTCGATTCAGGACCCGTTTATTTTCCAACTGATAGAACTCCTAGTCTTTAGCAACTAGGTAATCTGCTATCAAGCGATGGATTTCAGTGGAAGAAGAAAGAGAGTTTTCATGAAAATGGTTCGTGTGGGGGGTTCTCTAAAGACCTTTCTAGATGAACTTTCTTTACACCTTGAGGCTCTCAGCTTTTGAACACGGGGGGTCAGAAGTGAATTGCGAGTCAGACCAATCTGGAAACAGTTGAGCCTCTCCACCCCCTACTTAGGGGTAAAAAGAATTGGGGATCGAATGTGGGTGAAATTCCCGCCAATGGCCAGAACGACCACAAAATGGGCATTTCCGGCTAAGTTTCCTTGAAGTAGAAAATAGTTCTGAGTTAAGTGAAAGCTTTTCCATAATTGGGTGCTCTGCTTTAGTGTGATTGACAAAGGCATATAAATCAATAGCATACGTCCGCCTTCTACCTCGGGAAAGGAGAGGGGATTGATATGGTCGAACTCCATCGAACCGGGCCTTTGGTCGAATTAAGTCAAACTGAGTCTTCCTCTTGAAAACTGGAACGAAGTCAAAGTTGCGTATCTGAAGGGTTTTAAGAATTAAACAGTTCGGACACCGTTGACGCGAACTAAGGAAACGCGAACTAGGGTAGTCTTGAAGTACAGTGACGAACTGGTCGATCATGGAAAGTAATGAACAGGATTTGAATCCAACTAACTCCTATTTTTAAGGAATCTGTGACTCATATCCCA
Source organism: Scutellaria minor (assembly GCA_954870855.1). NCBI lineage: Eukaryota > Viridiplantae > Streptophyta > Magnoliopsida > Lamiales > Lamiaceae > Scutellaria > Scutellaria minor. The sequence goes on from OX940737.1 coordinate 12,157,430, forward strand.
CGTTTTGTGGGTAAAACTCAATCCACATGTATTCCAAGGAGTCTATATATACCTCTTTTATTCATTCTTTTATTTTTTTAAGCACAATCATATTAAATACATACGCATATTGTTGGAGATATTTTACTTAGCAACCCTATTAACTTGAGCGTCAGAGTCCCATCGCCGAGAATCTCTCCCGGTGTTTGTTTTGCAGATAATCGAGTTCAAGGTTTTGAGTTTGTAGAAGTGAAGAATCGGAGCAGCGGATTGGAGTAATATCAATTGTCACCGTCTGTGGGAAATATTAGAGTTTTAAGACGTTGAAGTATTGAGGATGGTGATTACTAGAGGATCTAGGAGGAGGATGGAAGTTGGTGATTCTTCTAGAAGATCTGAGGATAGAGATGGTAATAGGAGCCCCACTCTGGTGGAGCCCCCTCAGACCATCACTTTAACTCCGGAGGAGCTTGCAGAATTGGTAGAAGTGGCTGTTCAAAAAGCTTTGGGAAAGCAAAGGGTTGAGTCACAGCAAGGCGATGTTGGTACCAATCGAGAAAAAGAAACAAACGATGATAAATCACAAACAGGGGAGAGGGAAAGCCAGTTTGATCACCCTCGAGGTCAGAAGCGGGAACATGATGAACTGTCGGAGAGAGTTGATGATTTGAAAAGGGAACTGCGGGAAGTCCAGCGGAATATCCGACGAGTTCCAAGGAGCTCAAAAGGAAATCCCTTTTCGGAGGAAGTGATGGAGGATGAGTTACCGGCCTCTTTTCGGCCGGTGAATTTTGATTATGATGGTACCACCGATCCGTGGGATCATCTGTGTCGGTTTGAAAACACCGCCCTCTTACATCGGTACTCAGATGGTATTAAGTGTAGGGTGTTTGCTACTACCCTCACCAAAGCAGCTCAGACTTGGTTTAATCAATTAAGTAATGGAGTCATTCATGATTTTGCCCAGTTATCCGAGTTGTTTTTGCATCAGTTTGCGAGTTCTAGAAGACAACGACGATCTACCCAAACCCTGTTCGGGTAAAGCAGAAGGCGGAGGAAACGTTGAGGGAGTTCGTCAAAAAATTCACAGCTGCAACTTTGGAAGCTCCGGAGGCTTCCGATGATCTGATAGTTAATGCCTTCATACAAGGCTTGAGAGAGGGCGATCTTCATACTTCTTTAGTTAAGAAAACACCCAAAAATTTTGACGACTTGTTACAGCGAGCCACCAAGTATATTAATTTAGAAGAAGCAGTTCGAATTAAGAAGGGTGAGGGCTCTAGCCAAGCGAACAAATCACAGGGACAGGAGGGTACAAGGAAGAAAGATACAGGTGAGTCACGAACAAAGTTCACACCCTCTCCTTTGCGAGATAACAGGGCTGGAAGGAGGTATGATCAGTATACACCATTAGCTTTTTCTCCTGAACAAGTGTTGATGGAAATCTGGAATTGGCCTCAATTGAAGTGGCCAGTGACTTGGAGTTCGACTCCTAAGAAGCCGTCTACCTTTAGAAACGGAAAACTTTGTCGATTTCATAATGAATATGGACACAGTACTGATGAATGCTTGCACTTGAGGGATGATCTGGAGAGGTTAGTTAGAGAAAACAGACTCGTTCGGTATGTTCGTCAACAATGACAAGACAACAGAGGGCAACGGAATGCTCGAGAGGAGCCTAGAAGGGAAAGAGGACAGGAGCGACCTGAATTACCTCCACCTCTTCCACTCCCACCAAGAAATAGGCCTGAGAGGGAAGAGAGGCCCACCATTCACATGATTATGGGAGGACCAACAGACGGAGATTCGAACAGAGCTCGAAAAGCAAGATTAAATTCAGTTCGACAGAAAGGAGATGAGGTTCAAACAATCTTTGAAGAAGTAGTAGTGGAGTTCGGGGCTCGGGATAGAGTGGCTATTCAAAGTCCACAGTTTGATGCCATGGTGATTATAGCTGAGATAGGAGGTTTTAATGTTGAGCGAGTATTTGTCGACACAGGCAGTTCGGTGGACGTCATGTTCATGGATTGTTTCAGAAAAATGAGATCGTCGGTTGAGGTTAAACATGTAGAAACTTCTCTTTATGGCTTTGCAGGGGAAGCAGTGACAGTGTTCGACAAGGTGCAATTACCTATGGTTTTGGGAGAGGGGGAATGGAGGCAGAATAAGACAATAACTTTCTTATTGGTGGATGCACCTTCACAATACAATGTGATATTGGGTCGTCCATCTTTGAGTACTTATGCGGCGATCATCTCGCCTGCACATTTGATGATGAAGTTCCCTGTGGAGAATGAGGAAGGGCGAATAGCAGGAGTAGGAGTAGTGCATGGGGACCAACAAACAGCTCGACGTTGCTATGTCGCTGCAGTTCGCCATTCAGAGTCCCGAAAGCGTTACCCCGAACAAAGAGATGAGGCTGACTGAGAAAGAGACCAAAGCCGGAAGAAAGGAAAAGAGGCGAACACAACAGAATTTGAAAAAGGAGAATTGATGAGTGTTGAACTAATTCCAGAGCAGCTTGGACATTTAGTGCGTATAGGCAGCCATTTATCCGAGCCAATTCAGAAAGAGATAATACGGGTATTGAAAGAAAATGTAGATTTGTTCGCATGGAAGCCTGAGGATATGAAAGGTATAAATCCGGATGTAGCAGTGCACAGGTTGAATGTTAAGCCGGAAGTTCGACCAGTTAAGCAGAAGTTGAGACACTTTGGGAACGAACATAACGAGATAATAGAAAAGGAAGTAGAGAAGTTGTTGGAGATAGGGCATATCGAAAAAATTCAGTACCCTCAGTGGTTAACTAATGTAGTGTTGGTGCCAAAACCTGGAAATAAATGGCGAATGTGTGTTGACTTTCGGGATTTGAACAAAGCATGCCCAAAAGATCACTACCCGCTTCCCCGAATTGATAAGTTGGTGGACTCAACAGCCGGTTGTGAACTTCTTAGCATGATGGATGTTGCACAAGGGTATCACCAAATTTTATTACATCCGGAAGAAAAGCCTAAAGTTGTTTTCATCACTTCGTCAGGGACATACTGTTATACAGTGATGCCATTTGGGTTGAAAAACGCAGGAGCTACTTATCAAAGGATGGTGGATAAAGTGTTCAAGGATCAGTTAGGACGGAATATGGAGGCTTATGTGGATGACATGTTGGTAAAAAGCATTCAAGCAAACAGTCATGCAGCAGACTTGATGGAAACCATGGCAACAGTTCGACGGTACGGAATGAGGTTAAATCCGGCAAAGTGTTCGTTCGGAGTAAAGGCAGGGAAGTTTTTGGGGTATATGGTTACGGAGAGAGGAATAGAAGTTAATCCTGCAAAAATTCGAGCTATACAAGAAATGTCCCCTCCTCGAACTATAAAAGAGGTACAAACGTTATGTAGCGCCCCGGATCAAAACGAGCATAATTGATTAATTAAATATTTAACACATGACTTAATTTATTACGTGCGTTTATTTTGACTGTCTAATTAAATACGTGCGTTTCAGATAAGTGTTAACGCGAGTATGAGATGGATAATTTATCTAGACATGGGATATAGGATATTTTTATATCACTAGTTGCGCGTTGGAAAAACGAGAGGATAGAAATGAACTAGAGGTTAATCGGGGATCTGTAGCTTAAACGGCAATGAAGGGAACAAAACACGAGGTTTCGGAAATATCAGAAGATATTTACCAAGATATTTACCGAGATATTTACGTGAATAGTTTAGAAAAGTCAACTGGTGAATAGTAACGGAGATATTTTGGATGAATAGTAATTTCCGGATTTCTATAAATAGTAGTAGTTTCGATTCGAAAATCACCGTTTCTTCGATCGAGCTGAACCCAATGAAAACACGTAAGTCCTTCTTTCTCGTCTTTTAATTTTCATCTTTCTGTTTCCAGCGCGCCGCCGGTCGCCGGAAAATTTCAACGTTGTCGGAATCGAACGATTTTCGCACACGACGTTCGTCTCGACGAGATGAATCTAGGATAGGTCTTGGATTTCAAATCCGATTTCTCGTTCGCCGAAAAACGGCGAAAAACAGCCTTGAAACACTAAACCTAACCCTTGCACCACCCTTTCTCTCTCATCTGTTCTTTCTCTCTCCACCGCGCCGGAGAAGCTGCCGGAGGTTGCCGAAGGTCGTGGCCAGACGCTGGAGTGCCGGCGCTGCCGTGGGTGGCGGCGCCGGAGATGGACAGTGGGTGTATATATATGTATGCATGCATGTGTGTGTGTTGTGTGGTGTATGAGTATGTGTTTATGTGTTACATGCTATTGGGGCGGCGCCGGGTGGCGCCGCCGTGCGAGGAAGGTAGGCCGGGGACGAGAGGTCGCCGGCAAGGTGGTCTGGTGGGTGGCCGGTGGCTGGTCGGAGCAAGGAAATCAGTGTGTGTGTGTTTTCGCGTGTGTGTGTGTATGTTGAAGCATGCATGTATATAGTGGTTGTGTTGGTGGGTTGTGAGGGCTGGAATAGGTGGCCGGTGACGGGGGATCGCCGGCCAAGGCTCAGGGAGTGGTCGCCGGCGACGGGAAGTCGCCGGCCGGAGTTTTGGTTGAAGTTGGAAGTTTGGAAAAAATGTGACTTCGAAGGGTTTTGCGGCGAGATTTCAGGTACTATTCACCGCCGGAATCCGGCGATGGACGGCTGGAGGAGGTAGTCGGCGGTGCGAGGTATCCGACGAGGTAGTTGGTGGTGGCTGGAGGCGGCGGCGCCGCACCGGGCAACGCCGGGAAGTGGCCTGCTTGAGCAGGCCACCGTCGGGAAGAGCTGGGAAGGGCTGGCCGAGAAAACTCGACCAGCCGGGTTGAGCCACGCCCCGCTGCCGAGAAACGCCGGGAGCTGGGTGCGCGGTCGTGCACGGTGCGCACGGGCGTGCGCGCGCCTGGCCGAGTTTCTGCACGTTGGCGCACGGCCGTGCCGGGTGCGCACGGGCGTGCGCTGGGTGCACACGGCGCCGGGTGTCGGGGGGGCACGCGTGCATCCCGTCGGGTACCGACGCGCACGCGACGTCGTATTTTCGATCCGAACTCCGTTTTCTCCGCCGTTCGTCTTTTTCGAGTCGATGACGACGAGACGTCGTTGACTCGGGTACGTGGGCCCGGTCAAAGTCAACCCTTTGACCAAAATTACGAAAATACCCCTCAATCTTAAAACGCTCCGTTTGAGCTCGTTTCAGCTCCGATTGAGCTCATTCTCGTTCCGTTGCAACCCTAAGTTTTTCCTCTTCCTCACCGTTTATACCAAAATTACCATTTTACCCTTACACTTATAATGCTTCGTTTGAGTTCGTTTTAACTCCGATTGAGCTCATTCTTTTTGCGTTGCGATCCTTATTTCAATTCCTATCTTCTCAGCCACTTGGGCAGATCTGACCCTCTCATTTCTTGGACTCCAATCTTTAGATCTCTCGATCCGCCACATAGTTAACGATCGTACTTTCACTGGGAACGTTTATAGCTTTAATTATACTTTATTTAGGATCTAAGGAACGTCATAACTTGTGTAGGCTACTTATTGAGTTGAGTCTTGTGATATCGGATCCTTTGGTACTCGCTTGGGAAATCTGATCCGCCGATACTCGTTGATCACGTGGTAACCACCGAACAAGGTGGGGGTAATTTCTAACTCTTAATGTGTTTACAGTTTTCCCTATTATGAAGCATGAATGAGGAATACTAAATGTTGTGAATATACTTGCTGTGCCATATTATATACTGTGAAAGAACTTCGGTTCACATTGCATGTTCGGAGAGTCCTACGAGACTGTAAAAAATCGTCTCCCTCCCTTCTACTACTCTATTGAGGTTTGGTGGTCCTCATGAATTACACCAGCGATATTGAGACCGTTTCATAGGGTAAGACGGGTTGTTCCCGCACCTATCCTTCTTATCATTTCTAATATCTGCTATGCATTTTACTTGCTATGTCATTGTGCCGATTGTTATAAGATGCAGACTTTATCCCCACGAGTGTATTCAACGCACTCACCCCCTTAATCTGTACTCACACTACAGGAGCTGTTGAGCATGATGAACCCTAGATGGAGAGAGAGGCTATGCCGCTTTTGAATCTGTGTTTTTGGGATGTGTCGCACAAACATTTTCAAAACGATATGTTATAAGTTTATTCACGTTTGTATATATATTCTGTGTATTTTGCGAACGAGAGATCCTGATGTTATTTCCGCTGCGTATGATGTTTATATCGGTAGTTAGACCGATTGTCTTCGGTAGAGGCCGATTGTTGTATATATTTTATCGGTATTGAGACCGAACGTTATCGGCTGAGGCCGTTGTTGATTTGTGAATGATTCACATCGTCCCTCCCCTCCTTCTTCTATCGTCTCTAATCCCCTTCTTCTGTCGTCTCTTACTATTTCTTCTTCACGCCCAAAGCAAAACTCTGATATTTTAAGTGAAAAGAAAACGGGGCGTGACACGTTAACTGGTCGTATGGTTGCTCTAAGCAGGTTTATATCGAGGCTAGCGGATAGAGGTTTGCCGTTCTTCAAAATTCTGAGAAAAAGTGGTCAGTTCGGTTGGAATGAACAGTGTCAGAAGGCATTTGAGGACCTAAAGGTTTTTCTATCTTCGCTTCCATTATTGAAACAACCAATACAGGAAGGCATACTGGTGGTATACTTAGCGACTGGTAAAGAATCAGTCAGCTCGGTTCTTGTGCGAGAAGAAGGAAAGGACCAATTCCCTATTTATTTTGTTAGTAAAGTTCTTCAAGGAGCCGAAGCACGCTACACTGAGATTGAAAAGGTGGCCTATGCACTCGTTACTACAGCCAGAAGGTTGAGACCGTACTTTTTGGGTTATGTGATAATCGTGCGAACTGACTATCCATTGAGTATTATTTTGGGAAAGCCCTGTTAGGATGTATACTATAAGCCTAGTTTTTTGTATGAACATCGTTTATAGAATAAGAATCACATTGGTCATATGTTTGCATTTTATATTTGTTATATATGTTTATGCAATGTTCAATTAATTTATATTATAGATAACTTGGTGTGTGGTGCCACACAGAAGATCATGTTATCAGTTTCTTATAAATTATAAATAGTAGCTCACAACCAAGATGGATTTGGACAAATCATCGGAATGGTTGTAGTGTAGTTTGGTATTAGTCTGTCTTGACTATAAAACTACACTAGTACACTTTGTGTGTATTGAGCAGGACCATTTGAGGTTGTTCGTTTTATACTGACTATATAATAGAACAAGACCTCTGTTATTATGGATGTACATCTTCTTAATCCCTATATAATAACGGGCATGTATGCTCAGTGTTTATTTCTTTAATTTGCCAATGGGTGAGATTTATTCATAAATCAATAAACTCGGTAAGTTGGGAGATAGCATTGTTTATATGGTGTTCTGTTGATTATAGAAGGAATCTGTGTCCTAATTATTTAGGATGATAATGTCCCCTTGAGGAGCTCATAAGGATTATCATGTAAACCCTGCAGGTGGATTTAATCCGACATGATAATAAGGATGAGTGGTACTACTCTTGGAATTAGATGTAAATTATTTAAGTTGTCAGTAACTTATTTAATTTACGGACATTCGATATCTTAAACACGGGGAAATAAATATACACATAATAAGAAGGAGCCCATATTAAATATGGGATTGGGATGGTAGTTCAATAATAATTCTCTAGTGGACTGAATTATTATTGATGGGCTTCAGTTATGTGTTCGGGCCGAACACAGGATACTAAAGCCCATCAGGAGGCCCAACCCAATTCCTCCTCTAGGTCCCTGGTATAGCCTATATATAGCTCTTTTCATCAGCGCCTCTCATAACACAGAACACAGATCACAGAAAACACGTGATAAGTGAGAGAGAGCGGAACTGATTTTTCTCGAAGGATCGTTGGCCACGCAACGTTCGAGAAGGGCTCAGAGGAATACATCAGAAGATCAAGAGGTCTACAAGGGTATGATTTCTTTCCGCTGCGATTTATCTTTGGATCCCGATTCCGATAGCATAGGGCCGGCGATCCGTCGGTTCCAACAAGCCCGATGCATCGGGAAGGTTAATCAGATGGGCTGTCGAGTTGGGTCAGTTCGATATCAAGTACGAGCCTCGAACAGCCATTAAAGATCAAGCCTTGGCGGATTTTATTCAAGAGACTACTAGGGTACAGGAAGAAAAGGAATGAGAATTGTTCGTAGATGGATCCTCATCTCGTCATGGAGCTGGAGCAGGAATATTGCTGATCAGTCCGAAAAAAGATGAATTACAGTTCGCTGTAAAATTCTTGTTTAACGCATCTAACAATGAGGCTGAATATGAAGCTTTTTTGCAGGGCCTAAAAATAGCCTAACATGCTGGAGCTCGCTATTTAATAGTAAAATCAGACTCACAGTTGGTAGCACAACAACTTCAAAATGAATGTGAAGTCAAAGATGACAGGATGATTTCCTACGTAAACAAAATCAGGGATATGGAGAACAGGTTTGAAAAGTTGCAGATCGAACAGATTCCTAGAAGCGAAAATCAGAAGGCCGATTTTTTATCAAAGATAGGCAGTTCATTACGGGATTGTTCACAAAGAACTATAACTGTGATGGGCGTCGGGTGAGAAAATGAAGTTGCGAGTATTGACAAGGCAGAGTCCGACTGGAGAACTCCTTTCTTGCAGTTTCTGGAGGGTAAAAAGGAGGGAACAACAAAAGAATTGGAAAGGCTAGAAAGACAGGTTCGATTCTATTATGTCATTGATGGATTGTTGTATAGAAAAACTTTTCTGCCAACAGATGCAAGGTGTTTATCACAAGAAGAATGGATTAAGGTCCTGAGAGAGGCTCATGAAGGAGGATGTGCCGAACACGCAGGAGCAAGAGCCTTAGCTCGGAAAGTAGTACGAGCTGGTTTCTATTGGCCCACGATGAAGATGGATGTGGAGGAGCTAGTTAGAAAGTGTGAATCTTGCCAAAAGCATGGGTGGAGAATTCACACACCGGCCACAGATATGTTGACGGTTTGTTCGCCTTGTCCCTTTGCCAGATGGGGAATCGACATAGTTGGTCTGTTTGTTAAAGTTAGAGGGAACAAACAATTCTTGGTGGTAGCAGTGGACTACTTCACTAAATGGGTCGAAGCGGAACCCTTAGTCAAGATTACGGAAACTGACATGATCCATTTTATTTGGAAGAATATATGTTGCAGGTTTGGTCTGCCTAGAATCCTGGTACCGACAATGGAGCTTAGTTTTGAGGAATGAGAATCATGGGATGGTGCGAAGAGATGAAAATTCGGCAAGTATTTACCGCTGTTGCACATCCACAGGCGAATGGGCAGGTCGAAGTGGTAAATCGGATTATATTGGACGGGCTCAAAAAATGGCTTGAGTCTGAGAAATCGAACTGGGTGGATGAACTTCCATCAGTACTGTGGGCCTATCGAACAACATCCAGATCGACAACAGGAGAGAGTCCTTTCAGCTTGGCGTTCGGGATGGAAGTAGTTGTCCCGGTGGAAATTCAAGGAGAAGCATTGCGGATCACTAATTTTGAAGTACAAGAAAATGAAGAATTAATCAAGACTGATTTAATGTTCGTAAACGAACTGAGGGATGATGCCCGAGTCCGTCATGAACTTTATAAAAGGCGTATCCAAGCAGTGTTCAATAAGAAAGTTCGGAAAAGGGGATTCCAAGTAGGGGATATGGTGTTAAGACAGTCCGATGCCTTAGTCGAAATTGGAAAACTAGAGGCTATTTGGGAAGGACCATATATTGTCTCGAAGATTTTAACAGGAGGATCCTACGAACTAACAGATGAAGAGGGAAAGAAGCTGCCAAGACCATGGCATATGAGTCATTTGAAGAAATTTTATGTTTGAAGGACTATCCTTCTGTATGTTATCTACTACTATTTTTTAATTCCTGTTAATAAAATGAGACATTTACTCTCCGTGGACGTAGGTCAATTTGACCGAACCACGTTATATCGCTGTGTCACCTTTTTCCTTACTTTATTTTTATATTGCTATTATACTTACTGATTAAGCGAACTGCAACATTCCCTCGGAATGTAAACACTCCCTCGGAGTGTCCTGATTAAGCGAACTGCAACATTCCCTCGGAATGTAAACACTCCCTCGGAGTGTCCTGATTAAGCGAACTGCAATATTCCCTCGGAATGTAAACACTCCCTCGGAGTGTCCTGATTAAGCGAACCGATACATTCCCTCGGAATGTCCTGATTAAGCGAACTGATACATTCCCTCGGAATGTAAACACTCCCTCGGAGTGTCCTGATTAATCGAACTAATACATTCCCTCGGAATGTAAACACTCCCTCGGAGTGTCCTGATTAAGCGAACTGAAACATTCCCTCGGAATGGTCCTGATTAAGCGAGCTAAAACATTCCCTCGGAATGTCATGATCAAGCGAACTAGAATACTCCCTCGGAATAATTCGATTCAAACGAAACTAGATTAAGCCAGTTGAAGCTTTTTTATGAATGATTGGATTCAGCGAACTATAATGAAGATTACAACGGATTACAAATACAAGTATTTAACATTGATTAACATTCAATTCGAATAAAGGATAGTTACAAATATAGAGGAAAATAAAACATTCAAAAGCTAAGGTAGAGTAGGAGGTTTTTCAGGAGGAATTGAGGAAGAGGAATCTGCAGGGGGTGGTGGCATAGGAGCGAACATGTCGTCTGGCAGATCAGTGATCAAGTTCGAAGTCATTCCCCCGATCTAATTCGAACTGGTACTTGGAGGGAGGATTTCTGAAATGGCTTGCTCTAAAAGGCCGGCCCACCATTTGGCATCAACAGGCTCATTCGGATCTCTGCACCAGCCAAGAGGAATGGGGAAGGATTGCTTTAACTTCCTACCCAGCGAAGAGAGACGGAAGCGCAAAGGGGACTAGGGCATAGCTTCAGTTACCTCTTCCTGGCATAGTCGAACGCCCTCTTTGAAATAAGTCTCGGCCATGGGAGCAGCTTTAGAGAGAAAGAGGACTGAGTTCCATAGGCGTCTGAAGAGACTCTCACGAAACTCTTCAGCTATTAGCTCCATCTCTGGACTCCGAACAAATTGATGAAAGCCCTCTATAATTCCAGCTCGGAAACCCTCCTCCCTTTTATCTTCCGCAAATTGAAGCCGCATATTCCTTTCCTGCTCCAACTCCTCTCTCAGCCTCCTAATTTCCGCCTCAGCCCCGAGGAACTCTTTCTGCTTCTCCATGGCAAACTGCTCTTTTGCTACAAGCAGTTCCTCTCTTTTCGATACCTCGGAGCAAGCTGTAGCGAGCTCGATCTCGTATTGTTCTAACTGAGCAGATAACTCAGTAGCTTGGCCGGAACGGATAACCAGATCGCTCTCTAGGGCTTTTTTCTCCTCCTCCCTCTCCTGCATAAGGTCGCGATAATTTCACACCTGATCTCGCCGCCGAAGGGCCCTCTTGCTCAAACCTTCAAAAAAATTCTTTGCGTTGGCCAAACGCGTAAGATTCAGTCGAATCTCTCTTTCCTCAGCATCCTCCTCGACCTCTGCCGATTTACCCTTCTGCATCGCCGCCTCTACTAAAACCTCCGAAGTCGCTGGTAGCTCCTCAACGGTCTTCTGTTTTTTGCTCGCGGACCATTATGAGCTGCCAGAACCTCTCTTTTTCTGTTGGCGAGAGGAGCTGGTCCCCAACGTCTCCCCTGCAGCATCTTCAGTTAGATCTACAGGCTCGGATGAACGAGCCGTGCGCAGAGGCGAACTAGCAGGGGCTTCGCCAGCAGGCAGTATGGCAAGAGGGGGAGAGTTGACAAGGTAGTCTCCGATTCCCCTGGGAGAACACCTTCTTCCTCATGAACTACTTGCTCAGTCGAACCAGGGGTTTTATTAGCCAGCTCGACAAGGCGAGCTTCCTCCGATTTCTTGTAGGCTGCGGCCAGGTCGGAGTTCACGCAATGTTGGGAAGGCGAGTATGGAGTCCTCTCGTCATCAGAGACCTCATCTGCAAAACTGAAGAATTGATTCATCTTTGTATCTGCGAAAAGAAACAAATGGAGTAAGCCATCAGGTATGAAAGCACGTCTAAATTAATACTGAAAAGGATAAGAAAAAGAAAGATCGACCTAAATTAAAACGAGAAGAGACACGGTTGTTCGGATAAAACCCCCAGAAGGACAGTAGCGACTCGCAAGAGCCCAATTGGACGATATCGAACCACCCCTTCGTAAAAATTCTGTTTAAAACAGAGATCTGATAGTCCGAGGGAGGAGGGGGATCAGACTGAATAGCATTTTGAACCCAGGGGAAAGAACAGAAGGATTGGTTCGCTGGTCCGCGAACGAAAAAGTAGTATCGCTCCCAAGTGCTAACCTTCTCGTCACCAGGGGACAAAAAAACAGCTCGCCTCACACCCCCACGAGAACTTAAATAAAAACGAAAAGGATTACTGTTTTTAAGAACAAAACAAGAGCGAAATCGATCGAAAGAGGGTTCGACCCCCATCCACTTACATATCATGTAGAAAGATACTATATAGCTTATAGAATTTGGGTGTAATTGGTTCGGGCATATTCCGAAGCCCGAACCAATTTCTGAGAAGAATGGGTGAATGGGAGGAACTAATCCCAGGGTGACATGTTTCAAAAACCATGTCTGATGATCAAGAGGAGCTCTGTGGGGCCGGTCCTCTGGATCAGGGATTACAACAGAATAACCACCCACCATAAGTGAACTAAGGAGGGTTAAGTTTGGGTGGTTTTAGTGGAAGAAAATACTGTGTTTACAGTTTTTCTCCTAGAATTCTTAGAAGCTTGAGTCACGGGACGAGAAGATGTCATTGGAAATATAAGGATAAAAGAGAAGAAGATGGGTACCTGATATGACTGAAGAAACTTAGATATTGGAGAAGAAAGATCCTTGATTGATGAAAAGAAAAACTGTGTAAATGTAGCTACAGTAATTGGTTGCGCAAGAAGTGTTTCTGATGTGATGAAAGAGATATATATAGAGGGATGGTTCCTCGATTTTGGGGGGGAAAATGAAAGGTCGCGAATTCTCGGTCGTTAGATGCAAGAAAATCCAACGGTGGAAGACGAAAGGATACTGAGCGGGAAATCCACTTGGCCACGTGTCGCGTAGGGGGGACTTAGCGTAGTTGAGAAGACATCTCGCCTCGAAAAGGTGCGCCAAGTGTTCGGATAACATGTTAGCAAACTGCACTAGTGCATGTAAACATGCACTTCAAAGGGGGGGAGTCCTTGATATGGTCGAACTCTATCGAACCGGGCCTTTGGTCGAATTAAGTCGAACTGAGTCTTCCTCTTGAAAACTGAAACGAAGTCAAAGTTGCGTATCTGAAGGGTTTTAAGAATTAAACAGTTCGGACATCGTTGACGCGAACTAAGGAAACGCGAACTAGGGTAGTCTTGAAGTACAGTGACGAACTGGTCGATCATGGAAAGTAACGAACATGATTTGAATCCAACTAACTCCTATTTTTAAGGAATCCGTGACTCATATCCCACGTTTTGTGAGTAAAACTCAATCCACATGTATTCCAGAGAGTCTATATATACCTCTTTTATTCATTCTTTTATTTTTTTTAAGCACAATCATATTAAATACATACGCATATTGTTGGAGAGATTTTACTTAGCAACCCTATTGACTTGAGCGTCGGAGTCCCATCACCGGGAATCTCTCCCGGTGTTTGTTTTGCAGATAATCGAGTTCAAGGTTTCGAGTTTGTAGAAGTGAAGAATCGGAGCAACGGATTGGAGTAATATCAGGGATGATTCTATTTAAAGAGATAAAAGAAAGGTTCCAACAACAACCAAGTCTTTCTTTCATGTGGATTCGGCCTCCTTCTCCCCTACCTCCGGATGGTCTTAGATACAGTGGGGCCGAGACGACTACGATCATGTACAGAAGTGTTGTTCTTCGTCATTATATATAAGTGTTAACAAAAAAAAAGGGAATAAAAGTTATCTATTGTACAGAGATTGTAACCGTAGATTATTAGAGTTCTACAAGTTATATTATAATCAAAATAATATCTTCTCATACTTTAAAATTTTCAATTATTATGATTAAAATTTAAAATATACTAACCCATGCATGGCACGAGCCACACACTAGTTTACATCAACATACAATTTGATTGTCATTTTGAAAAGAAGAGAAGAGTGCCAATAATACAAATGAAAAACCCAATGAAAAGAAGGAAAAAGGGAATAAATAAAGTTAAAGACATTTTCATGGAATTGACTGTATAAATGCATATTTTCTTCCCCAAGAAAGTGAATAAAAGAATTATTAAAGCTGATAAAAACGGATTCTATTATTTGTTACCTCAGCTTCTTTTAAGAAGAAACCTTGAAAATAGCCATATATATTTTAATTACACACAAATAAAAACTCAAGTAATATTTTTATCAAATTTTATGGATACTTTGGCTCGAATGAATTTATTAATTTCTTACTATTATTATATTAATATATCATTTTAATATATTATGAAAGAAAATGGCGTGATCATATAAAAATAGTATCGAACAAATCAAATTAAATATTTATATAAGAATGTAAATATATTTTCCAGTCCCAACAATATATATGACGACTATATAATAATAAGTGTTAATTGCCCTAGACCTTCTAAGACTCTAAGCTATCGAAGGTTCTGCATTTTACCACCAAATTTCTTTCAAAACATAATCCATCAAACCATGTTTCGTTCGGCACTTTACCATATGAACTAATTATTATAATAATTTAGGAAATATCTTTAAACTATATTTAATTATTCAAAAATTAAAATAAATCATTTTAAAGAATATATTTATACATTCTAAATATTAATTTAAAATTGTAAAAATATTTTTGAATAGTCAAATATTAAAATCAAATTTATTATTTGATATATTAAACAAATAACTACCAAATGAGATGACATGCATGACAGTATAACTAATATATATATATATATATATATATATATATATATATTGGCATCTATTTGTCTTTATAGTTATTTTTATATTAAATTTATTTTAAAAATTATTTTTTGTTATTTTCTATAAATCCCGTAAATTAAATATAAATATATATATATATATATATGAGAATTGTACTAATGTATATATATGTGTGTGTATGTGTGTGTATGTATAAATACACGCATATAATCTCCAGCTCTTTCTTGCTGTGGCCCGAATATTCTTTCCCTCAGCTCAGTTTTGTATTTTATCATTATTAGTTACAAGAATTCTGTGATTCCTTCTGTCCTTGTTTCTTTAATTTAATACTATTTTTGTGGGTATGTCTAACTTTCCCTAAACCCAATAAAGATGAGCATATTCATCTTATCCCATATACAAACATAAACAGCCTTTACTGTTGCTAAAGAAAAAACCAACTCATTATAATATTTATCGATATTATACCCACTAATGTATATAAAACATAGTGATCATCTTAATTAATTGTAAGTGTTAGTTTTTCATTCATTTACCAAATTGAAATTAGTTTCTTAAGCTCACCGATGTTAACTTCATCAAAACTTGTGATCTTACAATTGTAACTTAATTAAAATTTATAAATATAGTTGTGAGTTTAACTCAAAATATTACAAGGAACTTGTGGCTATTATCCATCTGCATTGGGTAAACACGGCTCCCATAACCCACAAAACCACGAAAAAGTTAAACTATATAGTACCAATTAATTAAGTTTCATATAACAAAGTCGATCAGATGGTGCAATATTGGAGTGTGAGTTTAAGACTTTAATATCAAACTCTCAGTACTACACCACTTCATGATTTAGAAACATGTAAGTGATTGATATTTGTACAAATTATATACTGTTAAATTGAAGATAAAAAGAAATTGTACCAAAAAAGAAAAAAAAAAAAGAAATAAGAGAAAGTTAGGTCTACTTTGTTGAGAAAATATGATACCTAGTTAGGTCCAAGTCCAAGTAGGGTTAACAAAGGGCAAAAAAACATCATTCATATATATAGTACACAGAGAGAAAACTTGTGAGGAATATTCGATACAAAACCCTTGGAATTTTCTTCACTCTTTCAACTGCAATCATCATGTCTTCACCTTTCATTCTGACTCTTCACCACCACCTCCACCATCATTGCATCCCCCACACCCCACCACCACCACCCCACCACCACCACCGCCACCACCACCACCACTACTATGTAAAGAAAAAAAATGAGATCTTATTTCTTTCTTTTCATGAGCTTCAACAGAAACCCTAGCTACTGATAAACTTGATCTGATGATTAGAAAGGAAAGCTACTTAAAGAGCCTTCGAATCTGTTCATGGGAGGTTTAAATCTGCTCTCCTTTGGTTTCATCTCTCGGGGAATCAAGCAACCTGGTCCGAATCTTTCATTACATTAATATTTTCCATTATATATTTATCAGCATATAGTTAATTGTATTTGTTTGTATTAAACGGTGATGTTGGATTTCTAAATTTGTTATGATTTTTCGTATAATAACTTTGAGCTTGTTTGAATAATTTTTTGCATTAATTTTGTTGGAAACATATATCGCTCATTGTGCAAGAAGTATGTGTTATATCTTCATATATCAAGCCTTCTCAGAAAATATGGTAACATATACATGGTATTTTTCATTTTTTTAGATCTACGTATAGATCTGATCTTGTATGATGTTTTATTTTCTTTCAAATATTAAATTGATAATTAATCAAGTTTTCAATATTATAAAGGATATTCGTACCGTACATTTATTTATATACTACTCCGGTCTTTAATTACCTCTTTAGACGGCCACTTTGATGATCTTTTTTCAGATTTAAGCCGGATTTCCATGCCATAATGTGTGTGTATATATATATATATAATTTTAAAAAAAAAATTATATATATATATATAATTTTTTTTTAAAAATTTATTTATTGTCTTTTTTTATTGGAGCTACCATATATGTTATCATGTAATTAAGTTCTTAAACAGTTGTGTTTTCTATCAAGTTATTTAAAAAACAAAGTTTCAAATGGTGCAGATTAGTAATTTCAAGTTAATTATTGGTCTCTCTCTTTCTCTCTCTCTATATAATAATTTCAAGTTAATTATTGGTATATATATATCATGAATAATAATAGAATTCTTGTAAAATCGTTTCAAATCTAATTACGTGAGACCGGTCAACCTAAAACATATGTACCCTGTAAATTACATTTTTTTAAGGTAATTGGAGTCCGTCTCATGTAACTATTCATGAGACCATCTGACATAATTTTTTGTAAATATTAATATATATAATTATAATGATGTTTTATTTATGTTTTGATGAATTAACTACAAGAATAAACAGGTTCCATGACACAAAAAAATTAATTTGGTGACACCTTTTGCGTTGGTAAAAAAGTACCAACGCTTTGAAAAATATCATCAATTGCGTCCTAATTGAATTTTTTTGTCAATGCGTTGACATGGAATTAAAATGGTGACGCTAAATTTTATCATAGATTTTTGAAAATTTACAGTACCCTATATACAACATTTTACTATCATTTTTTAAGTGTTATTGACGTTTTTATTATTATGTCACTAACTTTACTTATGTGTTTTTTTTTAATTGAGTCACCATTAATCGACAATGACAGTACTTTTGTTAATGTCTCAAAAAATTTAGTTACACTTTTTGTTGAATGTGTCACTAAATTTACTAACCCTTTTTCATTAATGTGCTATCAATTTGGTGCCATTTTAATTTTTAATATTATTAATTTTGAGGCCCTATTATAAATATGATTCTCAACATTTAAGACACATTAAAAAATATGTCCCTAAAGTTGTAATGCACTAAATAATTAGTGTCTATAAGTGCCATTTTAATTTTTAATATTAATAATTTTGTGGCCCTGTTGTAAAAAAAAATGTCCCTAAAGTCGTAATGCACTAAATAATTAGTGTACAAATTAGTGACTCAATTTATTTCTTACATCTTTCAATTCACTTGATTATTAATTCAATAATTTATTTAACAAAATTCAAAAATTGTATGCTCAAATATTACTCTAAAAATAATTATATTTACATATATAAACACAGTTTGTATTTTTCATTAGTGAAAAGTAAGTTAATTTAATTAAAACTTGTAATGCTCCGTTTCTTTTTTAAGATAATTTTTGACTAAGGCGTTACTTACGTACAATATTCACCCTTTTAAGAGTAATAAAGATAAATAAAATTAACAGTAACTATGATTTACACATTTCTAAAATTCATGAAATAAAACTCTTTAAATATAATCTTTTGCAACCTTTAGAATATCGGCTACAAGCATCCATCACTCATGTACCACGCCCAAAAATTCTTTATGGTTAAAATGTTTTAAAATATAGGGATGAAATGCACTCAGTGGGGGATCCCAAAGTAAGACTAAATAAATTCAAATAAATAGATCATAACAACCATACACATGGAACCATAGCAATCAAGCAAAACACTTAGTTACGGTATGTTGGTCCCAAGTGGTCAGAGGTTCAGAGGGGGATGAATGAACCTCTATCAAATTTTGCGTTTTAAAACTTTTCTGTAAACAGGTTACTGATTCTACAAAGAATGCAGTAAACTGGCTCGATTCAGAAACCTGACAGTATGCTGATTCAGGTTACTGACTCGGTTATCACAGTATGCAACGGAAATAACAAAGATAGAGTTTCTTTTGAAAACCAGTTTTTTTTTCACAAGTATGATTTTATCACAATCTTTTTAGCAGTATGCTTATGATAAATGCAGCAAAATAGATATACAACAATGCAATGTAGCAAGTAATCGAAAGTAGTAAACACACAAGGATTTATAGTGGTTCGAAGGTGGTGTAATCCTTCTACGTCCACTCTACTCCTTCACTGAGGAGGAACTTTGTTAGGTCAGTTTGCTTTACAAGACTCAACTTTACAAACCTCTTCCTATCAAGTTTACCTACTAGAATCAGAAGATTCATAGGCCAAATCCCACACAGGGTACAATATCTCACACAGAGAAAATAACCTACACAAGATTAAAATACTTAGCGAGGATCTAATCCTTCCAACTAAGGACACCAAATCTAAAACATCCTAGCACACAACAAATGGTTAAAAGTATAAAGGTTTCTTCAACTAGCAACTCAAAGTCAGCCTTGAACTTGAAAGCTCGAATGCTTGAATAGACTGCTTCTGAAGGTTGAGTGACTGAACTTGGAAAACTTGAGAGTTTGATAGCTTATGAAATTGGCAAATAGTTCAGTTGTTCAGTACACTTCACAGTCACTCTATCCTTCTATTTATACTGCTGGAAAATGCCCGTTGAAGAGAAAACATTGTCCTTGTAGAAATTCAAATTGATCTTGCGTATCTTTGCAATAAATGCATCTAGAAAAACTGGGAAGAAGGGCTCGTTCTTCTCTGATTCGCATTAATGGTGCCACTCCTCGGCTACAGTGCTTTTGTAGAGCCGTGGTCCAAGTGACATCACCATATTGGCTCGACGCTAACTTCTATTTACTGGTAACTTGGACAAGATCGAATCCTCATACTGCATTCAGTATATACCTCGTACTGCAATGAATAAGATAGATAAACTTATAGCTTGCTGCTTAGGTTACAGTAGCTGCTTACTGTTTTACGCCAGCTTTTTGTTTCAAAACAGCTTCCTGTTCCTGAAACCTACAGTCAGTTTCCTGATCTGCAATAGCTTTCTGATCGGAGTCTGCTTCCTGATTCTGAACAACTTCCTATTCCAGAATCCTGCAGTCAGCTTCCTGACCTACGATAGCTTTTTGATTCTGACTCTGAACAGCTTCCTGTTCCAGAATCCTGCAGTCAGATTCCAGTTTTCCTTACAGCTATCTGTTTGCTGCTTATTGATCCAGCTTCCTGATCTTGGTTTCTATTTCAACTTACTGATCTTCCTTGCTGAAAATCAGTCTTCGCGATTTCTTCATGTCCAGAATCCTGCTAAAATCAGTATTCTATATCTTTATTTTTACATCATTATAAATTATAACTTAGAAAGATAAACTCATCAAACTAAATTTCACTTATAAAACGTGGAAAATGGGTACTATAAATTCTCATCTAAAATTACATTGTCTCATCAAAACCTAGACAGAAATATCCTAACATGGTACTTAGCCACCATAGGTTATGGTTCTTAGCCATCATAGATACGGTTCTCTGCTATCATAGATACGATTCTTAGCCACCATAGATACATTATCACATAAACACATGTTTTCTTTGCAGTTGATAACACATTTTATGACGCCCAATCCCCTTTAATTAGAAATAGGTTGTCACCCACCCCTTACTTAGAAGCTAAAGAAATTATAATTACTTTCTAATATATAGGGGAATACTAAAATGAAGACACGAGTGCTATTTTTGTTTTGTTTAAAAACGTAACATATGTACAAGTATATCCAAACATGACTAGGCCTAACTCGTGCCTTACCCAACATTTCTAGGTAAAATATTCAAACAAACACATATATGAATTAACACAATAAAATAAGTATATTAATATAACATAATATAAGTCTGGGCCCATTATTTATCATACTTACATATTTAAAGATAATATGGTTCTCAAAAAGTAAATATTATTCTAATGCTACAACTCTATATGGATAGTAAGAAGTCAGCCCAACCTGCTACACATCCACGTCATCATCTGCCAAGCATGAAAATATTAAAAACAGCATCATGAGACACCTCCGGAGAGGGATCCCAGTGGGATAACTTTATTATCCAATACATTGAAGCAATTAAACTAATAAGCACATACTACTTGTCATTCAAGTATGCTCACCCTGGATCTATAACATAAAGAAATGTGGGAGTCGCTTGCCCACTAGACCTTACTTTCATAAACCAAGTACTCTCACATTTATGATAGTTGCCTGGTACGAAAGCGGTTATAGCTACGGAGCTTCGAGTTATAGATTTTCATACATAACTTACTAATTCAATTATCAACACATAGTAGAGAGTAGAAGTTATCCACTTGTAAGTTGATTATACGATGATAACTTCCGGATTCACAAATCGTCTCAAACTGCTTGACACGTTTAATTGTTTTAGTCTATTATGTCATGTAACCGATTCATGTGTATCTTATATCTAGGTTATCTTAACCTAAAGCATAGTAATTTAGTAACCTAAGTCTAAAAGCATATACTAACAAGATTTTATACACATTATTCAAGCATATATATATATATTAATTATACTTCATTCAATACACACTTGATTCTTATATGAAATTCTAAACATGATTATCATAACTAAAATATTTAAGCTAAATTAGCATATGGAATAAATCATCATAACTGTGATATATATAATTTTTATACACTTAAACTAGTAATTTTATGCATAAAATGACACATAGAGTCACAACAATTTCAATAATTCATAAATAATTTCTAAAACAACAAGAATATTTACATGATCACATATTAGTGTCAGCTATCATATTCAGAAAATATATAATTTTTCACAGTGTATTTAAATAAATAAAAATAGAATCCCAAACAAAATTTTCTCTTGAATTTCAGCTCAAAATCAGTGTATATTGTAAAATCTTCCAAACCTTATAGGATTTATGAAAACTTTTCATATTTTCATTGAAGTCAGAAAACATAATGAAGTATGAAATATAAAAATTTCAACTATAAGTAAGTCTCACATAATTAGTTATGAATTTTATAATTTGGTAGAAAAAAGGAGACTCAATTTACTGAAAACAGGATGTGTTGCAAAATTTTGCACAAATTGTATAATACTTCAAAAATTGCATAATAAATTTTTACATGTCATTAAGAACCTATAATACAACATAGCATAAGATCATATATTAGTTCAAAGAGTGTAAATCAGTAAAAAAGTTTCATTCAAACCTAAAAGCAGGGTAAATATGTTAGAGAACAAGGCCATGTTTGAAAAATAAGAGTAAATTGAAAATAAATCCAAATCTTATGATATTTGACATACATTTCTTCAATTTATATATTAGAACTTGGTAAAAGGATTCAGCCTAAATCAATTTCTACAACATGCAGGAAATTCTCGAATAGAGCTGCGGAACATGAAATTTAAATCTACTATAGAAGCAAATTCTTTCTCTCCATTCAAGAAAACATTATATGAACATTCTCGACCAAATTCCAAAGAACATCTTTGGACCTTCTAATATATGCTACAAGTCAGAAAACATCAGAATTTAAAGAAGAAATTAGAAGGTTTAAGCAAAAATACCTTCAAGCTCAAGAGAGAATGAGATGTGTTCTTTCTTTTGGTGTTTTCTTTTCTTCTTAGCTCACTGAAACTCTATTTTTTCTTTTTTTTTTTCTTATGACTTGATGCATCAATAGCATAATATATATTATGAGACATAGCAGGAGCTATCATGATTGTAGTAGGAGGTACCATCAATATAGATTAGTCACTAATTATGTATAATTATATATATACTTGTTTAGCTAACTTTCTTTCTTTCTTTATATTTTTTTTCTTTAATATCATATATGTATATATTATAAATTCAAATGCATATAAATGTGTGTGTTTATGATCAGAGACTAAAATTAATACTATATATATAATTCATTTATAATATTGTATTTACTATAGTAACTTTCATTATAAAAGAAGGTACAATATGATGAAAATACTACATCTTAAGGTTTTTTTTAAAGATATTTTGATACACATTATGATGCATAAATGTTTGTTCAAGTAAAATGATTTATTACGTAAAATCATATAAATAGATCATATGTAAAATGTTATTAAATAAAACATTCATAGGCACAAACGAGTAAAGTCCAACATCTAAACCTAATATCATTAATTAATTCATTGAAACTTATCTATTATTTTATCTTTTTACTTCCATTCATGTGCATCGAGTGAGTTGGGATGAAGCTCAGTTTCCTCCGTGAGCAATCCTGCAAAAACCCTTAAAATCTTGAAAGAAATATGTCATAAAATCTTTAAAATCATCAAGCGTAACATAATAAGTAAATCATAACTTTAATTAATATAAGAGCTCACAGTTAAATCATTTCTACTTGAACGCTAAAAGAAATTTCATAAAATATGCAAATAAATATTTTCTTGAAAACGGGGTGTTACACATTTAATCATAACATCCTTCACATTTGCATTGATAAACTCATTGTAAAACTTTCACATTTTCATAAAGTACACACTGGCACATAAGAAGAACAATCGCATTTCAAGAAAATAGCTCACATTCAACGAGCACGAATTAAAAGAGGATTTGTAATTGAAGATCACGCAAATCATAAACACATGAGTAAAAAGAAGTTACCCACATCTTAGGAAAAGTTGGAGCGTCTATTCATAAGTTGTCGATCAAACCTAAATAGTTCATCTTTCCTTGTTTTTTTTAGGATTTTCCTTGACCACGAGAGACTAAAATGACTTTTCGATGATATTGTGGTTAAAAGAATAAATAAAAATGATTTCAAGGTAAATATAGAATTTCGACAACTTTTTATAATAAAAAGTGTTTATTAAATCATTTGGGAATCTTACTTAGGCCTAAATTATCTTCTGAAAGACTTAAATTTAGTTTTAGGAAAGAAAATTATAAAATTATGACTTAACTTAAGACTGGGACTTAATATTAAAAAGGTTAATTATAAAAATTAGGACTTAAAATAATTATAGGAAATCAAATTATGGAATTAGAGCTTAAATTAAATATTAGGAGACTTAAAAATCATTTTATAAAGAGTAAGTCTTTTGTGTGACCGTCTTATAAAATTTTAATGCATTGCGTGAGACGAATCAATCCACAACCCAATTATTCATCACTCAAACCCAACAATTAACATGTTATTTGTGGTGATGGGGCTCCGTCTCACGGAAACTATCCGTGAGATCGTCTCACATGAGTGTTTGTGTTTTATAAAAGTTAAATAAGGAAACTGCTTGCAATCCAAAATTCCAATTCCCCAATCACTAAACCCGCTAATATTTCCTCAATTGTTTTCAATCGAAACCCTAGAAATTGGTTGCACAAAGCAAATTCACCGGCGGTTAGGTGACGAGAAAGCAGTTGAGGACCAAAGCCGCCAGGAAATCCGTCCTAGCCACTGGCAGAGTGAAGAAACCCCACCTCCACCTGGTATCGTCGCTCGCAAAGAAATAAGTAAGTACCAAATCTAGATTCAGGACAGCTCTGAGATTCAAGACCTTCGTCGTGGAGGCGCTCCAGGAGTTGGCGGAAGCCTACCTCCGGATTGTTAATTTGAAGATACTAACCTCTGCTGATTGTAATCTTCATTCATGTTGCTAGTCACGGGGATGATTTGAAGGGAAAGTGCTGATTAAAGTAAATAGTTGGTTTGTTTTGTGTCAACAGTTTTGATTTGTAGAAGAATTTCATTACTTCAATGAATATTCAACAATCCTTGTATTTGCAGATGAAAAAAAACAAAAAAAAACTCTCCGGTTCAATGCTTGGAATGTAGAAGAAGAAGATGACATGATTTTTCAATTTTTTTAATTTTTTTTAATTCTTTTTCCATTTTTTTAATTCAAAAAATAAATAAAATTAGAAAATTTAATTCCAGATTAGCAATTTGGGCTAAATAGCCCGAAAATGGGATATCACGTGCATTTCACATGCGATTTCAGCCCGAATTGGCCATTCGGGTTGAAATTGGGTAAAATTTGTGAAATCCGAAAAGTTAAAGTTCTAAATTACATTACCGAAAATTTAATGTCGAAATTAATCTTACATTACTGGTAGTCTAGTTCTAATATATTGGAGTAGACTTAGTATTCAATATGTAACTTCAATTTAATGTGAAGTAGTTTTATCAAATGAAATTATAATTTAGTTAAGTTGGTGGCACTATATAATGCAATGTTTCTTACAAATTAACACCTTATTTCTTACACAAAATTTATGTTTCCACAAATATGAAGACTTAGATATTTTTCATAATTATAACCAATTACTTCATTTATTAATCTCTGACCGTTTAATTATCAAGCAAAGATAATCATTATAAACTAATTTCATGATGATAATTCATATTCTTAAAGTAGATTTAATGGTCTCAAAATTCAATCCTATCCAGGTAAGCCTTTAAAGTTAACAATAAATTTAATTTATTAAACTAAGTACACAGTTACTTAAATATTATAGAACAAAATAAATAATAAGCATATGTATGGTTCATGGGTTTGGGCTGGTTTAGGATTTTTAGCCAACCTAAATCCATGTTTGTTTCACGGATTTGAGGTCCGGAGACAAATTCGACCCAGTTTTGAATTATGGTTTAAGTTGGATTATTTGTTGATTTGTAAAGCCACCAAATATGGTGGGTTAATAAACCCAATGTAAGTCCAACAGTAATATCCGCTAATCTCCCTATAATGCCCCCAACTATTCATTAAAATGATAAAAGTACCCCACAAGTGTCCCTAATTATAATTGTGTCATTTTATATATTGAATTGACCATTACCCCCAAATCAAAACCCTAGTCCAATGGAAGCTTACCTTATTTTTAAAGGATGGGCCTATCCACACCCCCATCAGTTTCTAAACACACCTCATATACTAAAAACACCCCAGTTAAAATAAATATAACTTAAAAATTTCTAACCACACCCCAATAAATCTCAATTATACCCTTTAATTAAAAAAAATATAAGAAAAGTAAAAAAAATCTGATCCGATCTTCTTCTCCCTCCCCTCTCCTCTCGATCTTCTCTCTACTCTCGATCTTCCACTCTCTCGACCATATCGTTAGTGGTCGAACACGAAAATATTCTTCCATTTTTTTTTAAGATCTATGTATCTCGTTTGTTTTTTTGATTAGTTTATCACTTTTTTTTATGAAAGTATATCATTCCATGAATGTGAGTTGTGATAAAGAAAGTTTGGAATTGAAGATGGGTGCAACGGAGGTTTTGAGTTTTTGAAGAAGTTGAAAGTGGCTGTAATGGAGGGTTGGAAAGTTCAGGGAGATGAAGATGAAAGGAGAAAAATTAAGGATATTTGGTTCTTTTAATAAATATTTAATTTTTAATTTTTTAAATGGGGTATGTTTAGGAATGTGTCGGGTGTGTATAGGCCCACTCATTTTAAAAGGGATCATTTCACTCCCACCATCTATCGGGCATCCATTCTCCATTCTTTGATTTCTCACTGTGTCACAATACTCTTACGAGATTTTGGAGCTAAATGATGGAAGATGACTTCAATATTCCGGTGGCGAAGGGATGGATGAAGACATGGATCTGTAATTGCTTCAATTCTGTTATTCAAATTTAAGAACTTCTGCGGTAGATTATTTTCCAAAAAAAAAAAAAAAAAAGGGATCATGATTGTGGAGAACTGAACAAAGAGAATGTGTGTATTGAGGTACAAATGATTCTTAAAATATAACCACTTTTCAGTCTTTATTATCTAAGGTTTTCAATTGAAAATCATATGGCCCTTTGAACAATATGGTGTGATGTATTTCACCAATCTTTACGACTATTTGTTTACATGAAATTTTAGTTTTTAACATTTTGCACGTTCAGTTCTCATACATGCACCCTCAAGAGTCAGTTAAATTTTGTTGCATTGATTCATTACTAATTGTATTGTCTCCTATAATCCAGTAAATTATGAGGCAAAATTGGAAGATGGAATTGTTATTGCCAAATGAGATGGAGTTGAATTCACTATTCAAGAAGGTAATTTTATAAAAGATTATACTGGTTTTGGAAAAGCTTCATTTTATGAAAGATTATATAGATTGAGGAAAATGTTTCTGTTTCTGAAGAATTCATGTGGTGATTTAGATTGTTCCTAACCAGATGATTACATTGCATGTTCAAGGTATTGTTGTCCTGGTCTTTCCAAGGCTGGAAGATGATGAGAAAAGGCGAAAAAGTTCTCCTTTTTGTCAAACCTCAATGTAAGAGGAATTACTACAGTTCATGGAGACTTGAAACTGAACTTTATCTTCTATTGAGATGGCTTGTTCATATCTATATAATTATTTTGATGTAGATGGGTTTGGTATAAAGGGCAAGGCAGCTTCAGGGGATAACATAGTTGTTCCTCCAAATGCTACATTGAATATTGATCTGGAATTCGCATCATGGAAGGCAGTATCCCATGTCACAGATTAACGAAAGAGTTGTGAAGAAAATATTGAATGAAGGAGCTGTTGTTTAATGTAACTACATGAACACTTTTGTGGGTTTTGTTAATATGAACTTTTAATGTTGTCATCATATTACCAACATATCCGGTGAAGTTATGAGTCTAATAATTTTTTTTTTTTTTGTGATGAGAATAAAGTAGATGAGCAGTACTTATGTATTGTATATTATCACTTCAACTATTTTAGATTAAATATACTCTTGAATTAGGTGTTTTATATATATATTTGCATGTTACGTGTATGTTGTGTTATTTTAATTTATTTTATAGGACTTTTTAACATTGCTAGCTTTAGAAATTCCAAATTTGAGTATGTCTCTTGTGCAACCGATGCATGAATCTTAGATTCATGCACT